>CM073605.1:38702125-39302125 GCA_037074985.1 Solanum bulbocastanum
GGATCCCAAAAATATGTATCTCATGAGATGGAAACATTTTACCTTATTTGAGTCCAGGTTACTAGTAGCAATCTCCTTATCCCATAATTATGTGCCCACATAGGTTACTTAGTTATTAGATCCACTTATGCTAAGTGTATGGTTCTACCTTAGGCGAGTAGAGCAACCCCTTTTCAGTGTGGGGTAGACACCGAATTACATGTTGTGCTCACATTGTCTATGTCGGTTAATGCTAATTCCCAAAACTAGAATATGCTTATGAATTATGAATTATAGTTACTCAAGAAGCTTTTCTTAGCATGGGTGGTATTATGGGATCTTATTCATGCACTGCACAAGTATACTTTGAGGGTAGTTATGATATGTTCCTTTATATGTTATGATGATCTATATTTATGACTTATACTTATCATATGTTCTTCATTGGGATTGTAGCTTGAAAGGCCCTTCCAATGTTTGTGTGACTAAAGGTGGATATTCCCTTGTATTTTATGGTGAGCTCAATATGAGATTAAAGAGATGATCAATATGCATGAAGACCTAGAGTGATACTTAGTATGGGTGAGGTTATGGGACCTTGTCCATACATTGCACAAGTATGACTTGAGGTTTCCTAGGTAGTGTTTCCTATATATGATGCATGTTTAGATTAGATTGTTGCTATAGTTGCCTTCCATGATATGATTGACTAAAGGTGATAGTTCCCTTGTCTATATGTAGTAAGCTAAGTATGAGACCAAAGGTTGGTAAGTATGATTATGATGACCTAAGAGTAATACTTAGTGTGAATAGGGTTATGGAGTCTTATTCATATATTGCACAAGTATGCTTTGAGGCCACTTATGGTATGGTACTTTTATGATATGAAGCTCTAAGTAGTGACCATTTTATAGTTATGTGATGCCTCCTATGTGTATGGATTATGCCTTATAAATGTTTGCATTATGTCTATGTTGGAGATTTTGCTATAATTACGTTATTGTCTCTTATGCTTATGTTTCATGCAGAGTAATCATTATGATATGCTCGCATGATATTATGCTAGCTAACATATTTAGTACATTTTTGTACTAACGCATACTCTTGCCTACATTCTTATCAAATGTAGGGTTCGGTGTTATTGAGTTTCTCTCTTGAGGATAGGTTTCTAGAAGAACAAAGGAGTTGAAGATTGGTGAGTCCTAATAGCATCGAAGATAAAGCCACCATTTCCTTTGTGTCTTTCCTTTATGTTTTAGACTATTGTATGGGCTACAACCCAAAGTTTATTAATTTTTAGTTTATATGGTTTGAGATAGTTTTGTAGACTTCCACTTGTTTTTATAAAGACTTTGATTGTATGGAAAAAGTTTTAAAAATTTCTGTATCATTTCTATTATCTTATGTTATGATATTCTAAGGGGCTAGTATGAGATCCCTTTGGGGTTGAGTATGCCTTGTTACATCTAGGGGGTACCCCTGGGTTGTGACATACTTATTCCTACCATGATGAAATATGAACAAGAACATGAATTATGAACTATGGTCACTCAAGAAGCTTTACTTTGCATGGGTAGGATTATGTGATCTTATTCGTTCATTGCACAAGTATGCTTTAAGGGTATTTATGGTATGTTTCCACTATATTATGATTATCAATATTTTGAATATGCTTATGACTTGTGTTTCTACACTAAAGTTCATGATGATTCTTTAACTTGGTAAAATGCATGTTTTTCAACTTAAATGTCCTTTTTAGCACCTCTTCACTATTTTCATGCATAACTATTATACTTAGTGCAGTTTTGTACTAACCCATAGTTTCTAAATTTTTCAATAAGTGTAGGGTCCGGTTCTGGAGGTGATCTCCCTTCTAGGTCAAAGCTTGGATTGACTATTCTCCTTGCTTTTGGTGAGTCCTCATGGTTCGAGGATGAAAGATGCTTTTCTAATCTCTTTTCTTATATTTCAAATTGTGAACTATGTCGTATGTGATGTGTCTCTTTTCATTTGATAAGAATGTAATAGATGACTAATTGAGACAAGCCTAGACTTTCGCTTTGCTTATATGAAAAATTTCGAAAGACTCTAAATGTGTTTTTCTCTTTATTGTTCTATACTTATGTTATGATATGCTAATATGCTTACATGGTACTTTTAAGGGTTTTATGTGTCTTGTTACATCTAGGGGGTACCCCTGGGTGGTGACAAACTTGGTAATCATAGCACAAGGTTTAGAATGATTCTAGGATGATGTCTCATAAGCCACATATAGTACTCTTGTTCATGAGTGTGAACTCCGCCACTTTTATGAATGAGAGGCTACACGATGATTAGGAAACTACACTTCTTTCATTATTCTGAAGTTGTGCGATAGAGTTTAACTCTCTCTATATATATATAAAATGTAGGAGATGTCCAACTTGGCAGGTGATGATGTTCAATTTTGACCTTATCCTTTTTGGGTCAAATTCCACCTACTATTTTAATTTGGGCTTTGGCTCTAGGTTTATTCGTTGATTAATAACTTATGACATAATTCACATGTAAAAACTTTGAGATGAGACAATTATATATATTTTTTAAAAAATATGACATAAGATCACATAAAAGTTGAGTTTGAATTTTATTACCATTCATTGTACAAAAAATTAAATTTCATGCATTAGGTTCCATGAAAAAAAGAATTAAATTTACTCATGAGGGGTGCTATATTCAAAATGTAATTACATAATGAAAAATGTGATATGTTTTTAATAGTTTAAAGCATTTATTTAAATAACAGGAAAACATATTTATCTAGTTTTGAAGATGGTTTGTGCCTATTTCGATTATTTTATCAAAATACTTTATCTAGTATATATAAGCAGTTACTCTGCTAAAAGAGTCTTGACCTTTTTTTATTTACTTTTTGTTCCTTTATTTCATCTTCCTAGAAGGGAACTGTTTGATCCAACTTTCTCTGATTTACTTTATATATATATATATATATATATATATATATATATATACTAGTAAATATGTCTATGCTTCGCACGGTGCATTAGCCATTTTTTAAGTCACAACAATTCACAAGTCCTTTTTATTTTATGTTACACCAGTCATCAAAAGACCTTACCACTACCTCATGGAGGTAGAGAGATTTGTTTCCAAAAGAGTACTCTCGGCTCAAGTGCATCAAACGCTCAAGTTATGAAAAAGGAAAACAATGAAGAGAACATATCAATATAATTAATAAGAAAACGAAACAATAACAACAACAAATTATTGTGATAATGGAACACACTAAACAACATATGACAAGAACTACAAGCATAGACTACAATTGGCACTAACAAGCCTAAACCTTCGATAGGCAAGACAACACTCTTCCCTTACTAACCTTCTATACTTATAACAACAACAAATTAATGTGATAATGGAACACTATAAATAATGGAACACTATAAATAACATATGACAAGAACTACAAGCTTAGACTACAATTGCCACTAATAAGCCTAAACCTTCGCTAGGCAAGACAACACTCTTCCCTTACTAACCTTCTATCCTTATACATGATCTCCACTTGTTTATATATAGAGTCACGTCCTCGAAAATATGAAGTCTTGTTATGTACGGTCTAATCACCTCTCCCCAATACTTTTTCAGCCAACCTCTGCCCTTTTGCGTACCCCTATAAGCAACCTCTTGCACCTCCACACTACGGCATCAGAGCACCTTCTCTTCACAGGCACAAATCATCCTATTCTCACTCTCATTATCTGGTCTGCCACAAAGTGTACTCCCACCTTCTCCCGAATAACCTCATTCATAATCTTGTTGCTTCTACTATGTGCACACATCCATCTCAACATCCCATCTTTGCAACATGCATCTTCTGAACATGTGAGTTCTTGATTGGCAAGCACTCTACCTCATACAATAAGGATGGTCTAACCATAACTCTAGAGAACTTACCTTTGAGTTTAGGTTGTACCTTCTTATCACCCAAGAATCTAGAGGCAAGACTCCAATTAATCCATGCCGCCCCAATGTGATGTGTGACATCATCATCAATGTCACCTCTAGCTTGGATTTATGACCCAATATACTTAGAATTTTATTTCTTGGGGGTAGTTTGCGTGGAAAAGCTTACTTCCACATTGGCTTAATCCAACGCAACACTGAATTTGCATGCCAAATACATTTTGGTCCTTCTCAACCTAAACCCTTTGGACTCTAGAGTTTGTATCCAAACCTCCAACCTATTATTATCTATATCCTGCATCAATCAATACAATGTCATCCATTTATAACATAGACCATGGAACCTTTTTTTGAATAGACCGCATCAACTCATCTAATGCTAAGGCAAATGGTAAAGGGCTAAGAATTGTTCCTTGATATAGCCCCATGTCAACTGGGAAGTGCTCCGATCACCTCCCACCATTCTTAACCGAGTCTTGGTTGCATCGTACATGTCTGTTGTTGCTCTAATGTAAACCATCAAGACATCTATAACCTCCAAACACTTAGAGAGTACATCCCCGAGACTTTGTCATAAGCCTTTTCAAGGTCAATAAACACCATATGCATGTCTCTCGTGTTTTCAATAATGCTCTATATTTGGTGAAGTTCTTTATTTAGGTTTGACCAAGTGAAATTTCTAAAGGAAATAGAATGAAATGCATCTCTGAAAGTGACAAAGCTACGTAAATGAAAAACATAGATACTTGTTCTTTCTCATATAAAGCAAAAATACACTTGCTCCATCTCATATAATTAGATTACACTTGTTCCTTCTGAAAGTACAATAGGAGCTGAATTGTAATCCTTTTAAATCTTATTGACTACTTTCTAGATCCAGTAAACTGATAGTCGACTACTCTATATATCCAGTCGACTGATAATGAGAAAGGTTGCACACAATTGTTAGTCGCTTGATTTAAACAATATAAATTCCTAATAAATATTAATGAGAGCATAATATAATAAGAGAGTCGATATTTTATATTGGTTCTGAACCAATATGGTATCTTAGTCCAGTTTCCTTGGGTTGCAAGGAGGTTACTCTTAAGCTCTTTGGAATTTGAATTTGGTACAACCTTTATAGTTTTCCACATTCTTACTAACGTTTACAAAGATTGGTGTTCATTCGCACACTAACAACGAACAATAGTTGGTTCTTGTAGAATTCTCACGTAAGAACAAAACAAATCAGGATTGTATTGATGATTAAAACTATCGAGTACATAATCCTTATAATAGGAGTGAATTGTAGAGTCCTAAGCTATCTATACTTAGAGTCATACTACAATAGCTATTACTACTATAACAATACAACACTTATAAATAATCTAATTCTAGCCATAATCTAATCCTAGTCGACTTCAGCTAGTACAAGAATTAGTAGTAGCCTCGTCAATATAAGTAGCCTAGTCATAATGTTATTCTAATTCTACTTGTACGTTGATTGGACCATATTGTTCGACCTGTTCCATATCTTCAGTTTCCCTTATCTTCAACACTTCGCCTCAAGCCAGAGAGTGGAGGATCAATTACTCCTAGTTTGCTTCAAAACCCAACAAAGAATTGCTTCGTTAATGTTTTGGTATAAAACAAGTGATAAGGGGTGTTTCCTTGCATTGTGGTTGGTTATCATATGATGCACAGATTGATATCAACTAATGCTTGTGGTAGTTCATCTGTAGATTGATAAAAGTAGTCCCACCTTTAAAAGCACTTAAGAACAATGTGGTTATTCCTACCACAAATTTGATATGACTCAGTATTATTTCTCTTCTTATTCCACTTGAAAAACTTTGATTGTTCGGAGAAATTGGTCCATATTTATTATTTTGAGAACTCGTTCCCCGTCTAGCAGTCTTAAAGCCTCTTCCTCTGGAGTTAAAGTTGTTGTTTTCACTTCCCCTACCCCTTTGGGCAGAATGACTTGTTATTGATGTGTCACTTCTTCTTCAGCTTCACTTATATCAAAACTCATAAGAACATTAACAAATTGATTAAATGTGGGATATGGTGCCTTACCTATCATGAAAGTCCTGAAGGTCTTGTACTTGAGTCCTAAACCTTTAGCAAAATTGATTACTTTGCTATCGTTATCCACATGTTTATGAATGGTTGCAAGGCCATCATATATGAATTTAATTTCCTTGATGTATTCATCAATCCTTTTTGTTCCTAGCTTAACATTTTGCAATTGTTGTTTGAGCTGAAACTCCTTATCTAATGTTATTTGAAGATACAATTCTTCCAAGAATTTCCACATCTCCTTGGAAGTTGAGCAGCCCACGATTACATATATATTTTCTTCTGTCAAGATGCATGAGATCCAACTCCTTAGCAACACATCTTTGTCCTTTCGATCATTAATGTTGCTAATATATTTTGCATCCGTCTCAATAACTATAACTTTCTCAGTAGTCTTTTCAGTGGAAAAACAACTTTTAGTTAGTTCATTTTTATTTGATGAGATATGTTAGTCTCATCATCTAAATCAATAACTTGACATTTATGTCCCCTCCATATAAGATAGTTTGTTGGCTTAAGTTTAATGGAGGAAACAACAATAAGGTGGTGAACTGAAGAGGTAGACAGAATGTTGGTAGAGGGGTCATTGCAGTTTGAACATATATTTTTTTTATCAATACTTTACCGAGCGGAAGAGATTTAATTCTCTGATACCATATAGAATTCTCACGTATGTATAAGAGAAATCAAGGATTGTATTGAAGATTAAAAAATTTGAGTACATAACCCTTATATAAGGAGTGAATTGTAGAGTCCTAAGCTCACAATATACTTAGAGTTCTACTACAATAACTATTACTACTACAATAATACTGCAATTATAATAATCTACTACTAGTCGTAATCTAATCCTAGTCAACTTCACCTTGTAGAAGAAGTAGCAGCCTAGTTAATATGAGTATTAGTCTAATCCTAGTGTGACTCTAACTCTAGTTGTACATTGATTGAACCATGTTGTTCAACCTGTTCCATATCTTTAATTTCCCTTATCTTCAATATTTTTGACTCACTCACCAGTAACGACTCTTTGGTTTTCACTGGCTTCACCAAAAGAACATGGAATGACAACTTCTCAACACAATGACTCACCAAACAATATTTTCTCTCTTTTGACTACACAATAAATCGACAATGAATTACAATGCTTATGAAGAGTAGAATAAAGAAAATTGAGAGTGGTTGAGAAGAAAGTATAGATGGATGCGTGATGAATCAATTCAATACTTCTTCTTTAAATAGTGGTTCATCATGCTCCAAGGAATCTGCTTGTTTGCTTTATTTGTCTTGATATAGTGAATCTTCGCTTTGAAGTAATATCTTCATTCTTTGATGAATTATTTCCTCAATTGATTGTACAAAATATCCGCTTCAATGATTTTGTTGGCATTCCTTTCTTGATTCCTTATGTTAAGCTAATAAAGATGAAGACAATAATTTGAAATCCCTTGAGTTTTCTTTTTTCTTGATTTGACCCATCTTCTTGAAATTTAAGTTTTATCATTCTGAATATGAATTTTTTTGTGAACTTGAGACTTCAGACATATCTTAGTACTACATAATTATTTGATCTTCCTTAAGTATCAGATTGATCTTGATCTTTTCCTTTTGTAGAATATTTCCTTTCATAGAATCGTAGTAAATATTATTTCCATGATTTTTGTATCTTGATTTTGGCAAGTTATTTTCTTCCTTAGGTATCTTCTCTTCAAATTCCATCTCATAATATCTTCCTTTCTATATTTGTTTAGATCTTCACCAAATTCTTCTTCATTAAATAATTCTTCACCAAAAACAAATTTACAACAAGTAAATGTTCTCTCATTAAATTAAGTCAATTTGTTATCATCCAAAATTAGTATGTGAAACCTTAGACCTAACACTTTCTCATATATAATCAGATTACACCCCCCCCCCCCCCCAAACATCATTTATGCCTAGTCATTCAAGGGAAGTGCTTTTCTTAAAAAAGCACTTCCTAACTTGGTAAGAATTGCCCCCCCCCCCTCCCCGCTTATCCCCCCTCTCTCCCTCCCTCTCCCTCTCTCTCTCTCTCTCTCTGCATGATTTTTCATCAGATACACATGTCCCTTTCAGATTTGCTACTCACTAATAAAGCTGTCAGTATGGACCGGTCCATCCCATTATGGATAGCCTTTACATGCTTTAAAACTTTACGGGTCAGGTTGGGATGGTCCATTATTTTGGCGGGCCAAAAATAGTCAGTCTAACCACAACTACGTGGGCTAAGGCCACGCTGGGCTAGCCCACTTTTTAAAAATAATATATTTTTTTATAATTTAAATTCTAAATTTAAAATGTTAACAGAAATATGACAATATATTATTACATGGTATTACTTCTTGTTGACCAATTCTCACATTCACAAATAAAACAATTTTAATAATACATTACATTTGGCTTCAAGTAAAATTTTGTTGTATGACTTCAATATGAAATTATTGTCATTTTTTGTAAAGATCATATGTATAACAACAACAACAAAATGCTAGTGAAACTTTACTCAGTGAGGTCTATGGAGGGTAGAGTGTACGTAGACCTTATCACTACATCATGGAGGTAGATAAATTATTTTCGAAAGACCCTCGGCTGAAGCACATCAAACCCAAGTAAAAAGAAGAAGAAAACAATGAAGAATCATACAAAAAATGTAATTTTATATTTAAATATTTGAACTTTGGGATATTTATATGCATGGTTTAAGACTTTAAGTTTAGATTCCTCTTGTTAGTTTTAATATTCTATTTTATTATAATTTTTAATTAATTTTTTATTTGGCCCACGGGCTGACCCAACTCATATTATTAAAGCCCCAGAGGCTAATGGGCTTATTCAAGTTGGGCTAAAGAGCCCTATTTTTAAATGGGCTCTAAAAATCTTAGTCCAATCCTATTCATGAGTTGAGCCAGACTTAACCCTAATTGACGACTCTAATCAATATTGATGTTTCCTTTGGTTTTCAAGGATTCAACTCAGGTTAGTCATGAGCTTTTTTTCATAGATCAGTAATTTATTGATTTTTTTTGTCTCTCAAGTGACAAATTCAACTTAAGTTCGGTATGAGCTTATTAATTTCTAATTGATTTTTCCTTTGCTACTCAAGTTACAAATTCAATTTAGCTTAGGTTTGAACTTTTCCCAAAAGATCAACATTTTTATTGATTTTCTTTTTCTACTCAAGTGGAAGATTCAAATTAGGTTAGGTTTGAGTTTCTTTGAACAAATCTTTTTTTTTTTTTTTATTGATTTACCTTTTAGTGCTCAAGTGAAAGATTCAACTTAGTTTCATGTAGTATTTTCTTGAAAGATCAAATTTTTAATCAATTTTTCCTTTGTTGCTCAAGTTTTAGATTCAACATAGATTAGGTTTGACCTTCTCTTAATATATCAAAAAAAATATCCTTGATTTTTTCCTTTTTTTCTTCAAGCGACAAATCAACTCAGGTTAGGTTTTGAGCTTTTCTTGCTAGTTCATTTTTTTAAAAAAAACTATTCGTGTTCGGGTTAGTTTGTGCACACCTTGACCAGTCCACGGAGTACCTTCTATATCTCACCAACATAGTTACTAGGTAATTATATCCACCTAGGTTCACCATATATTTTTTTCTCGTTGGGTTTCGAACCTTGGTATTCATGCCCTGAGGTGTGCAAATCAGTCAATCATACAGTGCATTCCTTTTGCTAGCAATATTAATTATATTCTTGTTCAATGAAACCTATTGAGTGAGCTCTAAAAGTTCTTTGGTTCCAAAAAATAAGTTTCAGTGAAGTAGTTTTACTCTAATCTTAATTATTTTCTAATTTCTCGTCAACTAAGTTAAATTAATTATCCTAATTAGATTTACAAATATTATGAAACATGAGAACCCTAACCTTTAACTTTAGAAATATTGTTTTTGTTCAACAATTTTTTTCTAGAAGTAGGGAAAGTAAGAGAAGAGTGAATGTAGACACCCATGAAGCAGTAAGGAGATCGATGGGTTTTTAATCTACCTCTTTATGTATGAAATTACAGATATATATAGTGAATGGGGAAGCCCCTTCAACTTTCAATCAACTTCCGTAAAAAGATACATGATTCTTTTTAATCTACATAGTGCATGCAGGCAACACAGAGGACACACAATTTCTTTAATGGACCATCGCAAGTCCTCAGAAGAAACCTTAGCTCTCCATTCAACTGCGTCTGTAGCTAAGGTAGTTGTCAGTTCTTTGGCATACATGTTTTGAAAATGATTCCGCCATATATTTTGATTGTTAGTTAGAAATATTTTGCATAACCTCAATAAAAGAGTAGATTTCTTTGAAGATGCTTCAGCTTGCTTCGAGCGTATCAACAACAAATGTTGAAATAGGAGGGTCCATTATAATGGACAATATCGAAGTGCATAAGAACAAAAAGAGGAACAAGAACAGAAAATCTGTGAGAAAAGGCAAGATACTGGTGAAGAAAGAGAGTCTTCAATACAAGAAAACCAAGCTTTGGACGAAAAACAGAAAGAACTTTCCTCTTTTTGGTTTAAACTTGTCCCACAGGGAGGAAAGTAAGTACCAATATATGAAGCACATCGCTCTGAAGGTTCTTGTCTCATTGATCTGACATAACTTTATTTGTTCTTTTACTCTTGGTAGGAAGGGACTTAGATTGCCTCCCCTTGACAGGCCCAATATCCATCTCAAGTAAGATTTTCCACGCGCAACATTGATTTTCCCCCTATGTTTTTAAAACTCATGCTCATCACCATGTAAAATGAAATGAGTGGTTTTGATCATTTGAAGGGACAATAGTGCCACTGTAACTTTAATACAGAAGTTCATTGCACAGAAGCTAAATTTGAATGATCATACTGAGGTAATGATATTATAAGCTAAATTATGTGTTTCCTTGAACTAGTTAGTAATAAAAAAATTCAAGAATCAGGAAATATATATACTAATGCTTACTTAACATAGATAAAGGAACCTATGTTGAAACAATTGATGATCTCGAATTAGAAAAATGAAACAAACATAAATAGGATAGTGAAACAGATTCTTGTTTTATACTACAGGAAGATATATTGAAAATATTGCCACAATATTACTTTGCCACTGAATCGTCTTTATATCATTTTGTGTAGGTGGATGTTGTTTGTTGCGGTGAAAAGCTGAATGGAGTTATGACACTCAAGGATATTCAACTTAGATGGAAGTCACACCTTCCCAATGCGGGAAAGGGAAAGGTAAAATGGGAGTTAAAGGAGGTTGTGACTCAGCTAGGATACATCAGAAGCGAGAAACTTCAAACTCCACCCAAAATATAAGAAGTGTGGCTACTAGCTTCATGGCATAAAAGAAGTGAACTTCCTATATCACAACAAACTTAAAGACTTATCAGAAGACAAATTTTGTACTTGCATAATAATAGCCTCAGAGCTATTAGTACCTTAGTTCTCTGCTTTATTATCGGTAAACAATCTATGGAAGTGAAGCTATTTGATACTGTTCTACCTATCAGATTTCATCATAGGAGTTGACACCCCTCCATTTCACTATTTGTTTCATCCCATCCATTAGTGTTTGACATACAATTTGTCATATTAAGCACATACAGTCATATCAACTATTGATTATTTATAATTTGACATAACAATATTAATTCCTCTAGTAGTTCCAACGTACTTCATTCATATATAATTGTACTACAGTTAATTAAAGTTTGAATATGAATGGTTTAAACCTTAGGTCATAGAGTATATTTGTTATCATTAAGATTTAAGCATTTAATTAATCATTAAGATCTTAAACAAAGTCTTAATATCTTGTGTGGATAATATTCATTACCACTCTATCAACAATCACTAACCATCACCATTATCGTTGTAAACACCAACCACCTTTGTTATTACAACCACTATGGGCAACCAACATCACTACCAACCACTTTATACAAGCTCAATAGAAAGCAAATATCATTACACATTCAATCATACATAAATACTTACTGAACTCGATGTTTGGTGCAAAATTATATTATACTTATTGGTTTGAACCCCTACTATATGTTTTGACAAAGGTACAATCGTTGAGTTCAAAAATGATCATGAGATAGATTTGCTTCGTCTAGCTTCATATTACCTATCCTCTAGGAAAAGGCCTCGTAACATTATGCTTGTGGTGATTAGGAATACATGGATAGGTATTTGATACATGGTAAGGAAGGAATGTCGTATGGCAATGATCCATGGTAATATGGATATCTCACGTCTTATGGTGTATGCTTAACAATTGGAGGATGAGAAACTTCAAGAAAATAAAAGGGAGGTAAAAAGGGCAAAAACTAGTGATGGGAATTTTTCCAATGCTGGGTTTGATGGACAAGGTAGACCAAGGTTTAGACAGAGGTTCTCCAACAAAGACACCTCTAGTTCCCCAAGGGTCAACAAAGAAATGGTTTCCAACTCTAAGCCTCAAGGAGGCAATGGTGGCAGATCTTCTATGTCTAACCCTACTTGTGCTAAGAGTGGCAAGAAACATGATGGTAAGTGTGTAGTTGGTCCAATGCTTAAGGTTTAAGGAAGAGAGGGCAATCAAGCTCTTCCTAGTGGTTCAAACTACGATGCTCCCAAGAAAAACCACTTTTATGCTCTTCAAACCCAAGGTGACAAGAGAGCTCCTCGAATGTGGTGACTGGTATGTTAAAAGTCTTTCTTATTGATGTGTATGCCTTATTGGATCCCGGTGCTACTTTGTCATTTGTGACACCTTATGTGGCCATGAAATTTGATATACTCCTCGAAGTGTTATTAGAGACTTTTTTGGTTTCTACCCTGGTTGGTGATTCTGTGGTGGCTAAGATGGTTTATAGAAGATGTTCCATTTCCTTGTCCCATAGGGTTACTTTGGTGGATTTGGTGAATTTATGCATGTTAGACTTTGATGTGATTTTGGGTATGGATTGGTTGCATCCATGTTATTCCTCTATCGATTATAGGACTCGGGTGATTAGATTCCAATTTCCAAATGAACATATCTTAGAATGGAAGGGGTAAATTCTATGCTTAGAGGTCAATTTTTCTCGTCTTAAATCTAGGAAGATGATCTCCAAATTGTGTATTTACCATCTTGTTAGGGTGAAGGATGTTTAGCCTGAAACACCTTCTCTAGAGTCAGTCCTGATAGTTAATGAGTTTCTGGAAGTTTTCCTCGATAATTTTCCCGGTATTCCTCCCGAGTAAGAAATAGATTTTGGTATTAATCTTTTACCAGACACAAAACCTATCTCTATTCCTTCTTACAGAATGGCTTTGACGGAGTTAAACGAGTTGAAAGAGCAACTAAAGGATTTTCTAGACAAGGGCTTTATTCAACCGAGCTACTCTCCATGGGGTGCTCTGATGTTGTTTCTTAGAAAGAAGTATGGGTCTCTTAGAATGTGCATTGATTACCGTCAATTTAATAAAGTGACCATCAAGAACAAGTATCCTTTTTTTAGAATTGATGACTTGTTCGACCAACTTCAAGGGGCTAGTTATTTATCGAAGATTGATCTTCATTCCGGTTATCACCAATTAAGGGTGAGAGGGGTTGATATTCACAAGATAACTTTTCGAAAAAGATATGGTCACTCTGAGTTCCTAGTAATGTCCTTTGGTTTGACTAACGCTTCAGCTGCATTCATGGACTGAATAAATAAAATTTTTGAAAAATATCTTGACATGTTTGTGATAGTGTTTATTAATGATATTTTGATCTATTCAAGGAGTGAGGAACAGTATGTTGACCATTTGAGGGTGGTATTGCAAGTTCTTAAAGACCAACAACTATTTGCAAAGTTTAGTAAATGTGAATTTTGGTTAAGATCCATAGCATTCCTTGGTCACATTGTGTCAAGCTAGGGTATTAAGGTAGATCTGAAGAGGACGGATGCGGTCAAGATTTGGGCTAGACCTCTCACTATTTCTGACATTAGAAGCTTTTTGGGTTTGTCTGGTTACTATAGGAGGTTTATCGAGGGGTTTTCCTCCATTGCTTCCCCATTGATGGCTTTGACTCAAAAGAAGGCTAAGTTTCTGTGGTCGGAAGTTTGTGAGAAAATTTTCCAAGATTTGAAAAATAGACTTACTTCAGCTCCGTTGTTGACTTTGCTCGAGGGTACGAATGGTTTTGTGGTATATTGTGATGCCTCTACAGTTAAGTTGGGATGTGTGTTTATGTGGTTGTGTTCACTTTAAAGATATGGAGGCATTACCTATATAGGGTCCATTTTGATGTATTTACCGATCACAAGAGCTTGAAATATGTGTTTAGTCTAAAGGACTTGAATCTTCATCAACTAAGGTGGTTAGAATTATTGAAGGATTATGACATTAGTGTCCTTTATCACCCTGACAAAGCTAATGTGGTACTGGATGCTCTTAGTAGATTGTCCATGGGTAGTGTGGAATATGTAGAGGATAAAAAGAAAGAATTGGTTTGTGATGTGCATAGGTTCGCTCGGTTAGGTGTTCAACTAGTGGATTCCACCAAGGGTGGTGTCATGGTCCATAATGGGTCCGAATCATCCTTTGTAATAGATGTGAAGTATAAGCAAGTCCTTGATCCCATATTAGTAGAATTGAAAGAGTCGGTACTCAAAAAGTTTGAGATAGGGTGCTTAGGTACCAAAGTCGGTTATGTGTTCCGGATGTTGATCGTTTGAGGGAGAGAATTTTAGAAGAATCTCATAGTTCTCGGTATTCTATTCATTCGGGAGCCACTAGGATGTACCGTGATCTACAGGAAGTCTATTGGTAGATTGGTATGAAGAAGGATATAACGGGTTTTGTAGCCAAGTGTCCGAATTGTCAACTAGTTAAGGCTGAGCATCATAGATATTCCCACTTGGAAGTGGGAAGAAGTTAATATGGACTTTATTGTAGGTTTGCCTCATAGTCGAAGGCAACATTATTCTATTTGGGTCATTATAGATCAGATGATGAAATCAGCCCACTTTATTTTTGTCAAGGTCTCTTTTTTGGTGGAGGACTATGCCAAGTAATATATAAAAGATATAGTGAAGTTGCATAGGGTTCCTTGGTCGATTATTCCGGATCGGGGTACTCAATTTACTTCAAATTTTTGGAAGTCATTCCAAAAATGGCTTGATACTAAGGTTAAGCTTAGCACAAGTTTTCATCCCCAAACCGATGGGCAAGCTGAGCGTGCCATCCAAATATTAGAGGATATGTTGAGGGAATGTGTTATAAACTTCAAGGGTTATTGGGATGACCACTTGCCCTTAATAGAGTTTTCCTGCAATAATAATGATCACTCAAGTATCGGTATGGCTCCTTTTGAAGCTTTGTATGGTAGGAGATGTAGGTCTCCGGTTGGTTGGTTTGAGGTCAGTGAAATTTCTTTGATAGGCCCCGAGCTATTTTAGAAATTTTGGCTTATTCGAGAAAGGTTGAGAATGGATCAAAGCAGAAAAAGTCTTATGTCGATGTGAGAAGGAGGGATCTAGAACTTGAGATTAACGATTCGGTCTATCTAAAAATCTCACCTATGAAAGGTATGATAATGTTTGGCAAGAAAGGGAAACTTAGTTCTCGGTATGTAGGCCCATACCAAATTTTGAAACGTGTTGGGAAAGTCGCCTATGAGTAGACTTTCCAAATGAGTTGGCTCCGATTCATCCAGTATTTCATGTGACTATGCTTAAAAAGTGTATTGGTGATCCAGTGTCCATTATTCCCTTAGAAGCCTTGGGAGTTGATGAAAGTCTTTCATATGAGGAAGTTTCGATAGAAATTCTAGACTGGTAAGTCAAGATATTAAGAAACAAGGAAATACCTTCCGTAAAGGTTTTATGGAGGAATTACTTAGTTTAGGGTGCTACTTGGGTGGCCGAGGCTGATGTGAAGTCCCAATATCCTCATCTCTTTCCTTCTACTCCTATTCAAGCTAGAGGTAAATAGTTCCTCTTGAGCTTCCTAGTTTTGGGAGTCATGTGTGCTATATGTGTTTTCCATGATTTCCTTATGTTATGCATGTTCTTGATGAATTCATGTTTAGTAAGAAAATGAGCTTTCCTGATTGATGTGTTCCTCATGATTGTTGTGCATTTAGTATGAGTTACATATTTGACTTCATGAGATGAGTTGATGAACATTCTTTAATATGCTTTTGAAAGTAATTTCATATTGGCTCCATGAGATTATGATGAGCATGATTTTAGATGGAGAAGGTAGTTCCTCCTATGAATATGTGAAATCTTTAGTTTTATGCATAATGGCTTGTTAGATGTAGCTTCTACTTTATTGTGTTGCATTGATTATGTTTTAGATGGAGTTGAAGTTTCCTCCTATGAATTGTGCATTATTTTTTAAAAATGTTGCATTCATGATAGGCTACTAGTCTTGAGTCTTTACTTCCTTAAGGTGTCTAGGTCATCATTTGAGGACAAATTTCCCAAGGGGGAGATATTGTAACATCTCGGATTATAGTAGGCTAGACTAGGGCTAAGAGTGAGGGGGTAGCTAGCTATGGAAGAGGAAAAAGGCCTAAACTACCTTGGGAAGGGCGAAGGAAAACATTTTTCCCTTGGTCCACTCGACGAGGGGCAATGCCATCACCAAAGTGGCTTGGCGATTAGCCAAGTGAGACACCATCGCCTAATGGGCAGACTCCCCTTGTCCTAGCTACTGGAAAATTGGGCGAGCCAAGTTGGGGCTCGCCGGTTGGGTTGGCGCATCGCCAAATGGGCTCCCCCATTGCCAAGTTGGCTAGCTCCTTGGGGTGAATGCTGGAAATTTAGGTGGACCAACGGTCCACTTGGCAAGTTGCTGAGTGCCCTTGGCGAGCCTCAACGTGTAGCAGTCCTGAAGGTAAGTAGGGTCTTTAATGGAATTTCCAATTTCACCTAGTTCGAAAATAAGTTGTTATACTCCTTATGTAGTGAAGTATATAAGCTTTCCACTCTCTAAATTCCCCCAAATTAAGTCATTCTCCCTAGAATCCTAAAGAAAATCCGAAAGTTCATCTTCCCCAAATTATTTCTCTCTTTAGAACTTCAAGGAAGAAGAAGAAGGAAGTTGGACCTAGGGTTCAAGAAGCTAGGTTTTATTCTTAATTTTTTTGGAATTCTTCACTAAGGTATGGAAGTCCTTTCAACGATGGATAGTAATCATCTATGGAGTCCATCCAAATTGAATTTCAAATTTAGTGATTTCCCCAAAAGTTAGGGTTTTAATTCAATGTTATGGGTTCCTTTCAAAAATGTTTATAATGATTGATTTATGATGGACTATGGTTGAATTGGTGATATATTGTTGATTTATGATTAAATCCCCCCCAAGAACTTATGAAATCTCCATATTCCTCAATTGTGCACTTGTGATGTGGGTTTGTTGATGATAGAAGAATGATATGAGATCATACAAGTGGTGATGGGGTTACTTGAAATTAAGATTATATCTATGTCTGATGTAGTAGTTCTAGATGTGTTGATGCATCATGATCCATTGTCCTTGAAAGGCAAAGTATGTGAATTATGCATGATTATGAGAATGATGAATATGCTTAAAAACACTTTGAGAGTCAAGTGGTTATGATTATGATCTAATTGTTATGTTGTTGAAAGACTATCCTCATATACACCCTTATGCATGACTATGAATGAGGTGCACATGATTATGATAATGTTGTTGTATTGATTGAAAGGCTATTCTCATGAACACATAATGTACATGATGTGAAAGGTTTTCTCACAATATGGCAATTCTAAGGTTGAAAGGAATGTATGAGTTATGTAATGAATTGAGTTAGATTGACTGCTAAGATGTTCTTCCATAAATATGAACTTAAGCTAAGATTGAATATGAATTCGATGGAAATTATGCTTAGCACTGAGTGAATATTGCATATGAGATGAAAGCTTTTACGCCAGTTGAGTTCGACTTTCCAAATGGGTTCCTTCTACGTCAGTTGAGTCCAGGTTCCCAAAACATGTATATCACGAGATGGAAACCTTTTACCACAATTTAGTCCAAGTTTCTAGTAGCAATCTCCTTATCCTATAACTAAGTGCCCTATAGGTCTTTAGATAGTGGATCCACCTAAAATCTAATAAACCATGGTCTTTCCTTAGGAAAGTAGGAAAAACCTTTTCGGTGTGGGTTACACTGGATTCCATGTTAAGCTCACATGGTCTATGTTGGTTAAGGCGTATTACCACCATGATGAAATATGAACAAGAATATGAATTATGAACTATGGCCACTCAAGAAGCTTTACTTATCATGGGTGTGAGTATGGGATATTATTCATACATTGCACATGTATGCTTTGAGGGAATATATGGCATGTTTCCACTATGTTATGATGATCTACATTTTGAATATGCTTATGACTTGTGTTTCTATAGTAATGTTCATGATGATTCTTTAACTTGGTAAAATGCATGCTTTTCAACTAAAATGTCCATTTTAGCATGTCTTCACTATTTTCATGCATGGCTATCATACTTAGTGCATTTTTGTACTAACCCATATTTCTACATTTTTCAATAAGTGTAGGGTCCGGTTCTTGAGGTGATCTCTCTTTTTGGTCAAATCTTGGATCGATATTCTCCTTGCTTTCGGTGATTACTCATGGTTCGAGGGCAGAAGATGCATTTATAGTCGCTTTTCTTATATTTCAAATTGTGAACTATGTCGTATGTGTTGTGTCTCTTTTCATTTGATTCAAAGATTGTAATGGATGGCTAATCTGGAGAAGTCTAGACTTCTGCTTTGCTTATAATAAAAAATTCAAAAGACTCTAAATGTGTTTTTTTCTTTATT
The DNA here is from genome assembly GCA_037074985.1 of Solanum bulbocastanum. Taxonomy (NCBI): domain Eukaryota; kingdom Viridiplantae; phylum Streptophyta; class Magnoliopsida; order Solanales; family Solanaceae; genus Solanum; species Solanum bulbocastanum. The sequence continues at coordinate 38,720,959 of CM073605.1, forward strand.
GTTCTATCCTTATATTATGATATTCTAAGGGGCTTACATGGTACCTTTAGGGGTTCTATGTGCCTTGTTATATCTAGGGGGTACCCCTGGGTCATGACAACATAGTATCGTTAAAATCAGTTATATTGTAATATGCCATCTCGGTGTAAGATTAGGGTCACTAGTGATCCTAGGTCCTTTTTTACGTCAATGGGGTAGCCTCGGGGCGTGACAAACTTGGTATTAGAGCATTAGGTTCAAGAGTTCTAGGATCTATGAGAATTCACACTAACTAGAGTCATTTTCGTGGGTGTGTGAAATGCACCACATCTTATGAGAGGGAGGCTATGAAATATTATAGGAAAACTTCACTTTCTTATTGTTCTTATCATGTGTGGGTATGATATCCTTTCTAACTCATCGCTATGCATTTCAAATCATACCTCCTCGTAGAGCTAACGCAAGGAATGAGCTCATCCAGTCCCAGATCATGACGTTTCGATGTTTTGATATGGGAGATACTAATAACCGACATAAAACCACATGAGCTAAAATTTGGAGTCCGATGTATACTCCCCATCGAGAGGACCCAATATACTAGAGGAATAAAGGCATAACTGACGTTATCACTTAAATAGTGCCCATAGAGGGGACTTATAAACCTATGTGGGCACGTAGTTCTAGGACTATACGGCTAGCTGAACCCTAGTCTGATCGGTGTTAAGTCTACTCATAATTAGAAATATGTACGATATAACATAACTAAATTTTATGTGATAGATTAATATTTTGGAATGCTAACTGAAAATGCAACAACTATGTACTGATAATGAAACATTCAAAATATGAGGCATGTGTGTCTGTATGTCTAGCCTAGCTAGTGCAATTAATGAACTAGCAAATCTACACAACAAGAATTCTGAGTTTCATGTAAGGAACTAAGCAGTAATGTCACAAAAACATGATAATATGATTTGAAATACTATAAAAACTAAATCACAATAATTATCTAAAGTTCTAGAAACCCTAGGTCTTAACAAGACATAAGGAATCAAGAATCTGACTGAATTCTAGGGACCTAGTGGAAGAAAGGAATCCACAAGTGAAATTACACATACCTGGTGACAAAATTCATGGAGAAATATTTTGGGGATGGAATAGAAGAAACATGTTGCATTCTCGGATAGGGCATGGTCGACTCTCTTATTTATTTTGCTCCACTTTTTGGTGAATTTTTGGAGAATGATCAATTAGGGAAGGTTCTGATTAAGTCAATAAGCTTAAAATGACCAAAGGTAAGTAGTTTAGGGGTTAAACAATATAGTTTAGGTGCCCAACACTTAAGGTAAAACACCAAAATGACCCCAACTTAAAAGTTAACGGGGCCAACGACGGGCCTAACCGATGGATCATAGACTAACTGATGATCCATCTTGGCAGGTGTCATTTGATGTCTTGGGGTGGGTCCTGTGGACCACCATCCATGGACCCAAACCATGAACCGTGGTCCCACCTACAGTCTGTAGGTCTTGGGCATGGGTCAGGGTTTCCTAGGGGTTTCTAGGTGGAGTTCGGGTGACCAACCACGGACCCACATCTACTGTCCGTGGTTCACCCTATAGTCCGTATGTGGCACCCATTGATGGTATCTCTACCTTCTAAAAATTTGTTGTTTCGTCTAATTTTGGATATAGGATGTTACATGACATAAGACATTAACATATCTCATGGAAGTGGGAAAGTGATAAACATGGATTTCACTATAGGTTTACCTCATACTCACGACAACATGACTTTATTTGGGTGATAGTGGACAAAGTCACTAAGCCTGCTCATTTCTTGGTAATCAAAACTACAAATTCAGTAGAGGACTATGCCAAAATCTACATAAATGAGACAGTCAGGTTGCATGGGATCCTTTTATCTATCATATCTGATAGAGGTCCTCAATTTACTTCTCATTTGTGGAAATTGTTTTAGAAAGGTCTTCATACCCAGGCAAATATTAGTACACCATTTCAATCACATACAGATTGTCAGGCAGAGCGTACCATTCTGACTATAAAGGACATGTTAAGAGCTTGCATGATTGATTTCAAGGTAGTTGGGATGCTCACCTACCTCTTATAGAGTTCACCTATAATAATAGCTTACGTTCCAGTATTCAGATGCCCCCCTATAAGGCACTCTATGGACGTAGATGTAGGTCCCCAATTTGTTAGTTTGAAGTAGGTGAAGCAACTTTGATTGGGCCAGATTCGGTTCATGAGGCTATGGTGAAAGTTCAACTCATCATAGATAGACTAAAGACAACCCAGAGTCATTAGAAGTCCTATGCATATGTGAGGAAAAGGGACTTAAAGTTTGAAATCGATAATTGAGTTTTCCTAAAGGTGTCACCTATGAAGGGGGTGATGAATTGGCAAGAAAGGAAAGCCCAGTCCTATATATGTAGGTCCTTACAGAATCCTAAAAAGGGTTGGTAGTATGGCTTATGAGTTAGAGTTTCCAGCAGAACAAGCAGCAGTTTGTCAAGTATTTCACATTTCGTTATTGAAGAAGTGTGTGGGTGATCTTGTATCACTAGTAACATTAGAGCTCGTGGTTGTGAAGGATAGTCTTACTTATGAAGAGGTGCCGGTTGAAATTCTTGACCTTTAAGTTCGTAGGTTGAGAAATAAGGAAGTCGCTTCAGTGAAGGTTTTGTGGGGAAGTCACTCTATAGAGGGAGCTACTTGGGAAGCAGAAGAAACTATGATAGCCAGGTATCCTCAACTCATTCCTTGTGATTCCATTTTAGCTTGAGGTAATAGTTACTCTCTAGTCTCTCATTTTACTCTTGTGTAATTCAGTCTTAGTATCTTGTTCCCTTAGTTAATCTTGCATTTTAGCATATTTGCATGTTCATGCAACTCAGTTCAGTTAGATATTAGTTTGTAGTACTTAGTGGTAGAGATTGCAACTCCTTTCCTCCATAATCAACTTATTTAGGCTTTATTCAAGGATGAATGTTCCCAAGGGGGAGATGTAACACCTCAGATTCAAAAAAATAGAAAAATGCAGTTTTCTAGGATCCGCTGCCGAAACCAAGGAAGTTACCTATAGTCTGTGGTCTGACAGACAGTGCGTAGGTGGGATCTGTCATTAGGGTCCAAAAATTTGCTGGTCTCTGATCCCACTCATGGTCAACCAGTATGGTTCGTGGTTGGACCTACGAACCATAGGTCTGATCATAGGTGAGGGTCAATAACCAATTGGAGGAAAATCATTGTTGGGTCAACTTTAAAAGTCATATATTTTAGCATTGTGACCCATGACCTATCTAATTAAAGATAATTGAATCCTCTTTCCAAAGCCACCAAGTTTGCTAAAATCCATGCTCGAAGTAAAAAGTTATGCTCGTTTTAGTGAAGTCATGTCGGGCAAAGCATGAACAACGACCCCTAATGACAGTTGATAGTTCAAACGATGGCCTATTTGTCTTGTAGTAGATGACAGGTCATTTTCCCTTTGCATTAGAAACTTAAACTATGTTGTTTGATGCCTAAACTATGTCATTTTTTCAGTCCAAGCCTAATAACCTTGTCAGACATACCCAGAACCCTCATTCTTCAAAATTCATCAAAACTTATAGCAAAAAGAAGAGGAAGAGTTGACCAAACCTCCCAAGAACAAGCAACAGTGTCGTTCGAAGTTTAGCTTCAAAATCTAAAGGATTTTTCTATAGATTTTGTCCCCAGGTATGTCGAATTTCACTGCTGGATTCCTTTCATCCACTAGGTCCCTAGAATTCTGTCAGTTTCTTGATTCTACATAGGTTGTTTAGACCTAAGGTTTGTAAATCTTGGGAATGTCTTGTGATTTCAGCTACTATAGAGTCCATAGTCTAAATAACATGTTTTTTATTTTTTTTTTGGAAATATTGCATATTTCCTATAACACCCTAGAAATATTTTGAACTAAGACTCGAACCATCTTTCATTGTGTGTAGGATTTTACCAAGGAATTTAAAATTTATTAAGTATTAAGATCACTAGATATAGCACCTTGAGTTCTAAAAATAATTAAAGAGAACTCATTCAAGTCATTCGTTAGTTTTTTAAGTCTTGGGTCAACTTCAAATGACCATAACTTTTAGTACAAGATATCAAATAAGGATCTCTAAGTCCTATATATATCGCGAGTTTACAGTGTTTTGATGCATTTCACTTAGATGTTCTCTGTGTCTAGGGCTATATTGTATTAGAAATAATTTTTTATGTTTTGTGTTCGCAGGAAATAGGCTTGGAGGTTGTTGATGAAGATTTGGGGCTGAAAATTGCAAAGGTACCCATCTACGGAGCCACCGACAAACTATAAGTCCATTGATGGGCCGTGGGTGGTCAGTCGTAAGTCGTGGTCTGAGAAGTTGAGTTTTAGTACTCAATCCATGGAGTTCCAGGACGGACCATAGACCAGTCCATAGACCATGGGTGAGGCATCATAGGTGGAGCATCAGCGTAGTCTGACAAGTGTGGAACCACAGAATAAGACTGTAGGTCGACCCACGATCTGTCCTGCACATCCGTCATTGATAACCTGTGAGTGAAGGTTCGAGTACCTAATAAAAATTTTCCAAGTGTTGAACCACAGAGGGTGACCTACGAACCGTAGGTCGAACCACGGTTCGTATGTCGTGTCGTCGACAGAAGCCGCATCTAGACAACTTATTTTCTTATTTTGTTTTCATTTTATGTAAGACCTGTTTTCTATAAATAGGAGTTTTAGACCTCATTTTTTGGGGTTAGACATTATTTTAAACCCTTAGTTTTTGGTGTTTCAGGAATTAACTTGCAACTTTTGTAAATTTGATTTACGGATTTGGGTTAATACAATTTTCACTTTGAATTTCAACTGAAGATTCGGGTTTTCATTTATTTGAATTGTACGTTCATGAATTCTTCTAAACTAATTATGAATTGTGATCTTTCAAGCATGAGTAGCTAAATCCACAACTAGGGTTGTGGAAACCATGATCCATTAACAAAGTATGAATAATAAGTAAGTAATTCTTGTATAGTGTTTATTCATGTATTACTAATTCTTTCACTTAGAAGTCTTTTTAATGGTTGCAAACATTAGAACCCACCTTGTTTGTACTTGTCGGACCAAGGAGGTAGTGAATGAGAATAGAATTAACAACAGAGATTTAGTAAATGTTATCAAATAGTCTAATGTAAATTGGAGTGAGGGTTAAAACTCAGTCATACATTGATGTGATGACTAATCTGAGGTAAAGGTTAGGGCTAGTAAAGCATACACTCGTAGCCGGACCAAGGTGCGTACTGAAATTCCCTATTTGGAGGACTAATCACTGAGGGATACATAACTTACAAACTTTGTATGTATAAAACTAGGAAGATTTATTATTATTAGGATTACCGTGTTAAAAGCTTATGGGGAACACATATGCCCTATTTTCTTTCTCATATTGATACAACAAAGTTGAATCTTGTCTACTTGTTACTTAAGCATAATAATTTGTTACTTGATTAAAAAATCCCCCCTGTTTACTTTCCTCGTAAATCATTTGGCTAAACGAATATAATAGTGGGTTAAAGTTAAGTCTAAACCATATTCCTCATGAGATTGACCCTAACCTACAAGTTGGGTTCTTTACTTGATAACGATTGCTTATACTTCTTAAGGGAGATGTAATTTTAGGGTATCAAATTTTGGTGCCGTTGCTGGGGAGTAAGGCTTTTAGATTAAGTTTAACTACATTATTGAACTTTAGTCAAGTATTTCATTATTTTAGTTTTTTTTTTCTTACAGGTTTCTACTCTAGTGTATACCAAGTACACGGAGTCGAGGCAAACCATTGATCCCATACAACCCTAAACTAAGCAAAACATTGAGAAAAATGGAAAACCTAGGGGTCCAGAACAATCCAATCATTGATGAAAATGAGGATGAAGTTGACTTGCAACATCCTGGAGTTGGTAATGAGAATGCTCAGATTCATGGTGGTAATCTAATCGGAGATGCAGTAAGGAAACTGAATCCGCCAGCACTTAGGTTGCGTGATGGTCGAATTCAATACAGTTGAATCAGAAGAACTCATTGTTCTCCCTCCTCTACCTCCAGGGCATATATTTGAGGTGACTACTAGTTTGATGCAAATGCTTACGACAAGAGGGTTGTTTTCTAGTCTGGCTTTGGAAGATCCACATGGTCACATGACTAAATTGAGAAGTGTCTACATGATTTATGTGGGATGGCCAGAATTGGATATGAATGTCATAGGTTTGAGTGTCTTCTTTCTGTCATTGACCGATGATGTTACGGTGTGGTTTTTTAAGTTTTCATATAATTCGATTCATACATGGGAGCAATTGCACCAGATGTTAATGGAAAAGTATTTTTCGGTGTTTAAAAAGCTAAACCATAAGGACAAACTTAACAGTTTCGTAGCACTACCTGGAGAGTCTGTAAGCAGTTCATAGGATATGTTCACTGCATTCATAAGAAGTGCTCCAAATCACCGCATAGATGATGACTAACTAAAGGAGTACTTCTACATATTGCAAGATGACAATGGAAAGGTTGTGCTGGATACTATTGCTGGAGGTTTATATGATGAGTGCATTTTCGAGGAAATCGCGAAGAAACTAGAGACGATTTCCCAGAAAAATAAGGCATGGAGAACTGGAAGGGCTAACACTCGTAGAATAATATTTATAGTTAAAGCTGCATCTAGTCAAGCCAATGTTTATATTCGTGAAGAGATGGGTGAAATGATGATGAAACTGTGATTGGTATTGAAGCATGTGACCGAAGGTACAAAAAAAAGTGAATGCAGTAAATTACTTAACTAGAGCTCCATAACCATTGATTGAGGAAGGCTACTAGGAGGAGGATGCATATTGGTTAATGATCAGACGAGGGGTTTTTGAGCCAACGCCCAAGGTTCCAACTCGAATAATTGGCGCCAAGGGAAAGGAAACTAAGGTCGGAACTATGAAAATTACGATCAAGAGGGAAACTATGTTCGGGATGGGAACTACAATCATGATAACAACTACAACCAAAACAACTATAGTAACAGGAATGAGAGAGTTGGGCCCTATGTTCCACCTGGTAATAGGGAATCTGGTAATAGAGAGGTTGGTAGTAGTATGTCATGCATTGAGGATATTATTTAAAAGATAATGAAGTAGTTTGATGCAACTGATGAGAATGTGAAAGAGATATGGAATGACTTTTCTAGAATCAGTCAAAAAGTTGATGCCCAGGTAGTGTCGATAAAGCAACTTGAGCATCAGTTTAGTCAGTTGTCCTCTACTCTGAACCCACATCAGTCTGGAACACTTCCTAGCAACACTATCAAGAATATAAAAAATGATAGGCATTGTATGGCAGTCACATCTCACAAAGGTAAACAAACCATTGATCCCTCTATGCCGTGTGAGGTTGAAATTATGGTAAAGAAAGATGCGAAGGAGATTGAGGTTACTAGAGAGTCAAAAAATGATACAGAGAAGGAAGTAGAGCTGACCCAAAAAGTTGTTCCCTTGCCTAGACCTCCACCTCCATTCCCTCAAAGATTGGTGAAAAAGACTGAAGAAGGAAAATAACTCTGGTTTATTACTATGTTGAAGCAATTGTCAGTCAATGTCCCGTTGATAGAAGCCTTGGAGCAAATGCCTGGGTATGCTAAATTCATAAAAGACTTGGTGACCAAAAAGTGTGCTATTAGTTTTGAGAATAATGAAAGGTTGCTACATTACAGTGCTATTGCTATAAGGTCACTTGTGCAAAAGAAACAGGGTCCTGGCTTGCACTATCCCTTGCACCATTGAGGTTATACACTTTGCGAATTCTTTGTGTGATTTAGGTGCCAATATTAATTTGATGCCATTGTCCATTTATAAGAAGTTGAGTTTAGTGGCTCAAAAACCGACCGCGATGCGTCTACTTATAGCTAACTGAACTGTGAAAAGACCTATTGGAGTATTCCAAGATGTTCTTTTGAAAGTGGAGCCATTCATCTTTCCAGCAGACTTTGTGATACCCGATTGTAAGGTTGATTTTGAGGTCCACATCATTTTATGGAGACCATTCCTTGCTACCATGTGTGCCTTAGTCGATATGGAGAGAGGAGATGAAGTTCTGACTGAACAATGAGGAGGTTACTTTTAACATTTGTTAGTTTAAGAAGCATGAAAGTGATCTGAAAGCAGTTTTGGTGGTAAATCCTCTTGTAGAGTAGGATTCTAAAGTGTTTATTGAAGAGAGATTGGGTGTTGATATACTAGTAGTGGTAATGATGAATTTTGACAGTAATGGTATTGAAGACTATAAGGAGTTAGTTGCTGCACTTGATAGGTTCAAATTCCGTTCCAAGCCAAAAAGATTGGACTTAGATATGAAGAATCGTGATTCACCACCTACAAAACCGTTTGTAGATGAGCCTCCAAAAATGGAACACAATGCTCTACCATCCCACTTGAGGTATGTTTTCTTAGGAAAGGATAACACTTTGTTGGTAATCATTGTTGCTAATTTCAGTGTGGAGCAAGTTGAGGCCTTGGTTTATGTATTAAAGAGGTTCAAAAGGGCTATTGGGTGGACTATTGTGAACATTATTAGGATCCCTCCATGAATTTGTTCTCACAAAATCCAACTCATGCCAGACGCAAAGCCTAGTATTGAGCACCAACGGAGATTAAATCCCTCAATACAAGAGGTTGTGAAAAAGGAGATCATTAAATGGTTTGATGCTAGAGTCATTTATCCTATTGCTGATAGTAGTTGGGTGTGCCCTATTCAGTGTGTTCCCAAGAAAGGGTGAATCACCATGGTTCTAAACGCTAAGAATGAGCTTATTCTAATGAGGTCGGTGACAAGTTGGAGAGTGTGCATTGACTACAACAAACTAAACGCATGGACAGAGAAAGATCACTTCCCAATGTTGTTCATGGATCACATGTTGGATTGTCTCGCTGGTAAAGGTTGGTATTGTTTTCTAGATGAGTATTTGGGGTACAATCAAATCTCCATAGCTTCGGATGACCAAGAGAAGACCACCTTCACTGGTAAGGGTTGATATTATTTTGTTTAGTGTTGGCAAGATATAGAATAGGGTCCGTGCCTAAAAAGTTTCCAAAAAATGTAAAAAGAAAGTCCTAATGGTTGCTACGTGTACAGGTACGAAAGGCAAAATCAGTAGGAAATAGTTGCGCAGAGGTGTACGGACCCTATCTATGGTCTATAGATTGACCAGCAGACCATTGATGGCATCCGTAGATCCCAAGTAAGTTCTCTAATTTTTCTAAGCATCAGAGTTGCTTATGACCCTTAGGTCGACCCACGAACCGACGATGGAGCCTCGTGGATCAGAGGGTTTCTACCTAATCAGACCCGGACCCCTTATAAATAAAAGAAATCTTTCATTTTAAACATCTCCCACTTCCATATTCCCTCTGAACCATTTCTAAACTTCCATATACCCATTTTCTTCCTATAATAACCCACAAAATCATCCCTCACTAACCTCCAAATCATTTTCCATCTCCCATATCACCTTTTTGTCTCCCAAAAATCATTTCCTTCTCCCTTTTCTTCCCCAATCGATTTCACAGTCTGAGGTTGGTGTCAAAAGGCTAGCAAAGGTAAAACGAGTTCATTGCACCAACACACTCACCCACTTCGATTACTTGTAAGGTAAATAATTTCACCTTAACTTTGAATTTGTTGTTCATTGTTTAAATAATGAAGTCACGAAGTTGAATCTTGACCTTGGGTTGTTAATCTTTTAGTTGAATGATAAATTGTAGTTATAAACACCCTTGGAATGATAGTACATGAGTGTATTATAAATTAAAACCACATAAATCAGTTAGTAGGTATAAATTGGATGTTTTGATTTAGGGTTGTTCAATAGTTTTGTGTAAATATGCCTAGAATTGACTAGTCACAAGCCTAAGGATGATGAACTACAAAAATATATGTTGAAATACATGTGCAGGCTTAGTTTAATGGATTGTCTATTAAAATGATGGTGTGAACAATAGTTGTAAAGTGATGCCTGGCACAGAACTGACCCACGACTTCAACTCACGAACCATAGGTCACCCTACGGACTGTAGGTCGAGGTCCGTGAACTAGTGGCACACAAGAATTACTTAAGTGTCGAACAATGGTGTCCACTACGGCCCATCGTTTCATGGATGGACAATTCTACACATCTGCAGTTCCAACTTCAGAGACCCAACTTTGGGTACTCTGACCTACGGAGGGGACCCACAAATAGAGGGAGACACTTTTGAGATGATTAGTACGCGACATTGCTGATGAGGGAAAGCGTGCTGAGTGGGTTTAGACTCTTAGCCTGGGGATCAAGAAGGCTACACTGAGCTACACTATGAAGTTCTTCTGGTTGTTGGTCTAGAATAGACTATCCCCAACTTAGGCGGACAATGTGATTATATGGGACTGGGTTGTGATGATTGCAGCCATTCTAGCATGATTGGTGGTTGACTTTGCCCGCATCCTGATTGTGGAGATTCATGAGAAGGTCTTCAAGGCCACCACTACCCTGCCCTTCCCGTGCCTCATCTTTCAGCTCTGTAGGGATGCTTCGATCGCCATTTGGCATTGGGACCAGTTGCTTGTTATGACCAAGACTCTACATATTAGCCTCATTCGGGATGATGCCAACTTAGCTGACCCCTGGAGAGAACCACAGGTTGCTTTACCACCCTTAGGGGATGACCTAGCTGTGAAAATAGAGAAGATGCAGGCCGATGACACTACCATTTTGGCCCCGTCAGCAGATGCTCCGTCTGGCCATTAGTCAAGCCCCTATCTCATCCAATGCCACTTTCTTTTAAGGGCCTACTCCCATTCCTTTAGCTCGACTTCAAAAGCTGGAGACACAGATGGCCACACTACTATAACATATGAAGCCTCAGATGCAGCGCTCTATTTTGGAGTCTAAGGCGAGGATTGAGCAAATGATAGATCAAAAGATTCAGGCCATTCATAAGCGGTTGGATGTTTTTGAGGTGAGAATATTGGAGCAAAGTGCCCCGACCGTATATGTGACCACCTTCCAGCAGGAGTTGGCTAGCCTCTGTACTAATGACTGTCCTATTCGATGATACTATGCCGCTACCGAACTCTTCCCATGTTGCTGGGAAGTTGCACCGCTCTGACCGCACTTTTAATGCTGATGAAGATCAAAAGTTGAAGAAGAAGGAGCGCCGACAGTTTGAGGAGGCTATGAGGGCGTCCTTACTTGATGAGGAGATGCGACAACAGCGAACCCGTGAGGTGGGTGTTGGCCCATCTAGCAGTATGAGCACTACTGATGGTGCTACTTATGTTTATGCGGGCACTATTGATGGTGTCCCGAATATTGATCTAGCAGGCTCCAGAAAATCGGATCCACCCGCTTCTTGAGAGGTCTTCGGCGCATTTGTGCTATAGGTTTGCTTCACCTTCACCCTATGCTTTATTTTTTATTTTTGTGCATTCAGGGAAATTGCACTTTGTTTTATCAGGGTGGGGTAAATAGATTTGAGTGTTAGGGTGAAGTCCAAGAAACACAACTCACAATCCTCATTAGGGGTTTTCTTGCCTATGTTCTTTTCCCCTAAATAACTATTTACTTTTATGTTGAATCAGCATGTTTAGAAATGTATGTGTAGAAGTAATTAGAAGAATAAAGGCATGATGGCATAAAGAGCATGAAATTGATACCCGTCCAAATTTTTTGAAATGTGCTAGATCTATAGGCTTGATGAGTTGAATGGGTTAGATCTCAATATGACATGATAAAGAGTCGACAATGTGCCAACTGTGTGTGAGAAAAGTTTGAATATTCAGACAGTATTGTACCAATCTAGAACTTGCCCCGTTGGTCCTGCTAAGATAATCTAGGCTAGATGCTAGGAAATGATCATAGGCCCTTGTTCTAATAAGTCCACTCAAGCCTAAAATGATCCAACCAAAAGAAATAAATGTTCCCTTTGAGCCAAATGTTTGAGCGTAAAATAAACCACTTCTTTCAGTACACCTAACTCACCTTCTCTAAAAAAAAATTCTTGGCCCTGGTCCTCCTTGGGTGTATTCACCTTGTCTTTGGCCAAAAGCCTAAGTTGAGGCTGTCTAATTCAAAAAAGTTTCCTTAATATTTCCGTGGTCTGACATTGGAGATTGTGCACCTCAACTCATGCAAAATACATAAGTTGAGGGTGGCTATGATAAAGGAAAACAAAACAAAAAGAGTATGCAAAGAGTTTTGTGTAGAAGAAAGGAAAAATAGGAAAGAAAAAGCTGTGACAAAATGCAAGAGACAAAGAAAGTGGAAATCAAAAGAAAAGAAAAGGAATGTTAAAATAAAAGAAAAAGAAGAAAGTGAAAAAATATGAGCTATAAAGCAAAGGTCACACCTGTGTTGAGGAGAGTCAAGGGAAAGAAAAGAAAATAAAAAGATGTCAAGATTTGGTTGAGAAAAGAGGTAAAAAGCCAATGTAATATCAAGGAGAGCAGAAATTCACTAAAAAGTACCCAAATATATCCTACCAGACCCAGAGCCTACGTTACATGCTAAGAAAGTCCTATAGTGATCCTAGTGACTAGTTTGGAGGGTCTATGCAGTGAAAATAAGGGTAAGCCTATGGTATTGAGCACTAATTGTACTTGAAGTCACTTCTGAGCATGAGTGTTTGGTGAATCCTTAAAAACTTGAAAATCATATCCATTGTGTGAAAAAGGATTTTGTTTGAAGTGAGGCAACTAGTTACATTGTCGGAAAGTTGGTACCTTGGTGATTGTGAAAAGTGTATGTTGTGATGTCTATTGGTTGATCTATGTCATATCTTGATCCGCATGTGTTATCTTTTAAGTCTGGATGAAATGGTTTGCACTAAATGAGGGATTTGATAGAGATAGCCATGTGACTACCTGAGTTTATATTGTTTGATACTACACAAGTGTCGTTTAGATTTTAGTGTGTCGCTTGAGGACAAACAGCAAGTTTAAGTTGAGGGTGTTGATATACCATGAGTTTATGGTATTTTAGATGCATTTTACTTAGAAGTTGTGTGTGTCTAGGTCTACATTGTATAAGAAATATAAGTTATAGTCAAGTCAGGAGAAGTTAAAAGTCAAGTCAACAGAAGTTCATAAAGTCTTCCAAAAGTCTTTTACAAATGTTTTAACTTTGTTTTAAGACTTGAGTTTTGAGTTGAGTAAAGAGTAAAATTTGAAGTTCATTTCTTCAAAAGAGTATATCGGGACTATGTATTCCCAAAGAGTAAAATGTTTTCACATTTAAAGAAGAAAGGAAACCTTGATTTCCAAAGAGCTTTTGAGCTAGTTTTCAATTAAAGTGTAAATGTTTTCACATTTGAGCAAGAAAGGGAACATCGATTCCAAGATAGATTTTAAGCTAAGTTTTAAGTAATTATCTCAAACCAAAGAAAGAAGTTATGTTTTTAAACATATGAGCTGAGTGTTTTGGGAGTAGTATTGAGCACCGATATGGGGACGAGTTTAAGTTCAGATAACTCACATCTCCATAAACCATGTAGCCATCAGGGGTGGTAAAGGATCATACTTTTTAGATAATTCATTAAGTTCTTTTAGCATATACTAGAGGATCCACTTAGTTAAGGCGTTCTCTATGACGACAAAGTATAGGACAGTTCGGGCAGCGTGTGCAAGACGTTGTATCACCACTTAGGCTCATAGTGATGGTTGTCGGTTAGAGAAACTCCCACAGAAACTATATTACTTTATTAAATGAGAAAATTTGAGTTGTTTATTGCATTCTCTATAACGAACTAAGTTGTTTTTTACTATTTTAAAGGCATTCTATATATTGCATGTGTTTTATTGCTTTATATTAAGTTAAGTTGTTTATGAGGTGAGTAAAGCCAAGGTAAGTGTTTCTTTCAAGCTTATGTATTGTTTTATATTTCCCCTTGCTTACTCGCACATTCAATGTACTGATGCCATTTGGCCCTCATCTTTTAATGATGCAGACACAGGTAACCAGGATCAGCATCTAGCTCATTGTTGATTCTAGTTAAGCTCTGGAGTTTGTTGGTAAACCTCCTTGCTTCCAGAGGATCCCTTTTTATTGTTTTCAGTATTGAGTTCATTAGGATGCCGTGGGTTTTGTCCCGACATCCATCTCAGTTATTAAAGGCTTCATAGATAGACAATTAGTTAGTTCTTTTGTCTTTACTTTGTTGTTAGCTTATGTTCAGATTTGAGTTGACACTTTGGCTAAGTTAAATGTTTATTTCGAAAACATTATGATTTTAGTTTGAGACAGTTGAATTATCTTGCATTTGAGTTCTTTTCTTAATTCTTAAAGTCTTACGCTGCGTAAGTAAGTCAGGCCATGGGTTCGCTTGGGGCTAGCAATGGTTCTTGAGTGCTAGTTTCGCCCAGGGTGTAGGCTCGGGGCTTGATAAACTTGGTATCAGAGCGCAGAGTTTAAAAGTCCTAGGGAGTCTATGAGGCTGTGTTTGTAGAGTCCTAGTTATTGGTGTGAAGCACGCCACACCTATAATTAAGAGGCTGTAACATTTAGGAAATTATCTCACTTCTTTCATACTCATTTCGTGCGTTAGAGTTTTATATCTAAAAAGTTTCTTTCTAACTCATTCTTGAGCATAATCGATTGTGAGTTGGACTGTTTTGAGAGTGCTTTCAAAGGGAGATTCTTTCCTCATGAGCTAAGAGAAGCAAAGCAATGGTTGCCGACATGAGGAGCAGGATGAGTTTATTCGTTGTTGGGTTGCCTCATCTATCAAATAAGGAAAGTAAGGCAGCCATGTTAATAGGTGACATGGTCATAGCAAGGTTGATGATCCATGTGCACCAAATTGAGGAGGACAAGCTATGGGATATGGAAGAGTTTAAAAACGAGAGAGTTAAGACATCAAGGAATGAACCCAGGCAGCAAAAAAGCAAAGCGAAACCGGTCTTCATTCCAACATAAGCAAAAGGGACCTACTCCATCATCTGTTAGTTCACTTGCACCCAGAAACAAAGGTGAATACAATGGTGAGAATTCACAGAACTTCAGGGCTAGACCTATCCAATCTCAAAGTAGTGTGGCACAAAGAGGCATTAGGCTCTTGCATTTCCTAAGTGTGGTAGAACCCACCCAGGTAAGTATCGTGATGGTTCCACAAGTTGTTTAAAGTGTGGACAAGAGGATCATTTCGTGAAAGAGTGCCCCAAGAACTGGCAAGGTAATATGAATCGGGGAACTAAAGCCCAATCTTCATTAGTAGCTCCACCAGACAGGCCTGCACCTAAAGGAGCTAATTCGAGTATAGGCAGAGGAGGAAACCATCTGTATGCTATCACTAATCGCTAAGAGCAAGAGGACTCACCAGATGTTGTCACTGGTATGATCCAAGACCTTAACTTTAATGGATATGCTTTGCTAGACTCGGGAGTGAGTTTACCCTTTGTAACTATATATGTTGCGATGAGTTTTGTTGTTATTCTTGAGCAACTTAGTGAGCCCTTCAGTGTTTCTACACCTATTGGTGAGTCTATTCTAGTAAAGTGAGTTTATCGTGATTGTATGATTTCCATCAATCATAAGTGTACCATGGTTGACTTAGTTGAGTAAGATATGGTAGATTCTAATGTTATTTTATGTATGGACTGGCTTCATGTCTGTTATGCATCAATAGATTGTAGAACTCGAGTCATCAAGCTCCTGTTTTCCAGTGAACCAGTCTTAGAGTGGAAAAGTGATTCAGCAGTGCCTAAGGGTCATTTTATTTTGTACCTTAAGGCAAGAAAGTTATTTTCCAAGGAGTGTGTCTATTACTTTGTCTGAATTTATGACTCTAGTGTTGAGATGCCTCTTATTCAGTTAGTTCCACTAGTAAAAGAGTTTCCATAAGTCTTACCTGATGATCTTCCCGTAGTCCCTCCTAAGAGAGGAATAGACTTCGGTATAGATATTCTTCCAGATACTCGTCCTATATCTATTCTGCCATATAGAATGGCACAAGCAGAGTTGAAAGAGCTTAAAGAGCAATTGAAGGATCTCCTCTATAAGGGCTTTATTTGACCAAGTGTCTCCCCTTGGGGCGCTCCGATCTTCTTTGTGAGAAAGAAAGACGGTTTCCTTAGGATGTGTATAGATTACTGCCAGTTGAATAAGGTTACCATAAAATCTAAGTATCCTCTTCCAAGAATTTATGATCTTTTCAATTAGATTTAGGGTGCTACTTGTTTCTCTAAGATATACCTAAGATGAGGCTACCATCAATTGAGGGTAAGGGAGTGTGATATTCCAAAGCCAACATTCAGGACCTGTTATGGTCATTATGAGTTCCTAGTTATGTCCTTTAGTTTGACTAATGCTCTTGCAACATTCATGGACCTTATGAATAAAGTATTTAAACCATATTTAGATATGTTTGTTATCGTCTTCACTGATAGCATACTAATCTATTCGAGGAATGAAGAAGATCATGCTAGCTATCTCAGAATAGTTCTCCAAACTCTAAAGGATAGGGAGTTGTATGTCAAGTTCTCTAAGTGTGAGTTTTTACTTGAGTATGTGGCATACTTAGGTCACATTGTGTTTGGAGAGGAAATTCAAGTTGATACTCAGAAAATTGGGGTAGTACAGAATTGGCCTAAACCCACATCTCCAACTGATATTAGGAGTTTCTTAGGTTTGACTGGCTATTATAGAAGGCTCATAGAGGGGTTCTCATCTATTTCATCCCCTTTGACCAAGTTAACTCAGAAAATAGTGAAATTTCAATGGTCTGAAACTTATGAGAAAGGCTTTCAGGAATTGAAAAAAAGAGGTTGACTACTACCCCAGGTTGACCTTACCAGAAGGTACTCAAGGTTTTATGGTATATTGTGATGTGTCTAGAGTTGATTTGGGTTGTGTGTTGATGCAGAATGGCAAGGTTATAGCTTATGCCTCCAGACAGTTGAAAGTTCATGAGAAGAATTACCTAAAGTATGATCTAGAGTTAGCTGCTATAATGTTTGGTTTGAAAATATGGCATCATTATTTGTATGGGGTTCATGTTGATGTATTCATTGATCACAAGAGTCATCAATATGTGTTCACTCAGAAAGAGCTTAATCTCAGACAAAGAAGGTGGTTAGAATTACCCAAGGATTATGACATGAGTATTCTTTATCACCCAAGTAAGGCTAATGTTATTGTTTCTTTAAGTAGGTGGTCTATGGGTAGTATCGCCCATGTTGAGAAAGAAAAGAAAGAGTTAGCGAAAAATAAACATAGACTTGCACGCTTGAGAGTTCGACTAATAGATTGCACAGAAGGAGGAGTAGTGGTAATGAATGGGCTTGAATCATCATTAGTGTCAAAAGTGAAAGAAAAGCAAGACCAAGATCCTATTTTGCTTGAATTGAAGGCAAATGTTCATAAGAAAAAAGTAATGGCTTTTGAACAAGAGGGAGATGGTGTGTTGAGGTATCAAAGGAGATGGTGTGTTGAGGGTGGATGAACTCCAAGAGAAGATCATGGAGGAAGCTCATAGCTCCAGATATTCCATTCATCCGGGTTCCACAAAGATGTATCGCGATTTGAGAGAAGTTTATTGGTGGAGTAGTATGAAGAAGGGCATTGCAGAATTTGTTGCTAAGTGCTCGAATTGCCAACAAGTTAAAGTAGAGCACCAAAGGCCCTGGTGTTTGGCTCAGAATATAGAACTTCCAGAATGGAAGTGGGAGATGATAAATATAGACTTCATCTCAGGTTTACCAAGGTCTCGCAGGCAACATGATTCTATTTGGGTGATTGTTGATAGAATGAAAAAATTAGCCCACTTTTTGCCAGTAGAGACTACCCATTCAGCAGAAGATTATGCTAAGTAGTATGTTCAACAGCTGGTAAGACTTCATGGGGTGCCAGGTTCGATTATTTCAGACAAAGGTGCGCAATTTAGAGCATAGTTATGGAAATCTTTTCAGAAAGGCTTGGGTTCAAAGGTGAACTTAAGTACTGTTTTTCATCCTCAGATAGATGGCCACGCAGAGCGCACCTTTCAAACCTTGGAGAGCTATGTTTCGGGCTTGTGTGATTGATTTCAAAGGTAATTAGGACAATTACCTACCTCTTATCAAATTTGGCTACAACAATAGTTACCACTCTAGCATCCAGATGGCTCCTTATGAAGCTCTTTATGTGAGAAAACGTAGATCCCCTATTAGATGGTTTGAAGTTGGTGAAGCTGGGTTGATAGAACTAAATTTAGTTCATCAAGCTATGGATAAGGTGAAAGTGATTCAAGAGAGGTTGAAAATGGTGCTAAGTCATCAGAAATCCTACACTGATATTAGGAGAAGGGAGTTAGAGTTAGAAGTAGATGATTGGGTTTACTTGAAAGTTTCACCCATGAAGGGTGTTATGAGATTTCGTAAAAAGGGGAAACTTAGCCCTCTGTATATTATTCCTGATCAGATTTCAAAAAGGGTTGGAAAGGTATCTTATGAGTTAGAGCTACCAGAAGAGTTAGCAGCGGTTCATCCGGTATTTCACATTTCCATGTTGAAGAAGTCCCTAAGAGATCCTTCACTTATCATACCAACTGAAGATATTGGTATCAAGGATAGCTTATCTTATGAGGAGATTATGGTTCAGATTCTAGATTGTCTAGTTCACAATATGAGGACTAAGGAAGTAGCATCAGTCAAAGATCTTTGGAGGAACCAGCTTGTTAAGGAAGCTAATTAGAAGGCAGAGAAAGATATGAAAAAGATATATCCACATCTCAAGGTACTAATCCTTTTCTTTGTATTTATTTATAAGTTGCCATGTTGTAAGTGCATTATGCTTGTTGGGTGTTTGAACTACATGTTTTATGTTACGCCCTTAGCCTACTAAGAGTTATCTCATTCGAGGATGAATGTTCCCAAGGGGGAGATATTGTAACATCTCACTAATTGAAAGGACTAGAAGGAAGTTGAAAATTTGAAATAGTCATTTCTGGAAAGAATAAAAATATGGAAAAAATTTTGTTGAGTATGTTGAGTTTGAGTTTCGGGTCAACTTCAAACGACCATAACTCTAAAATTAGGATGAGTTAGGTGTGCTTCCAGATATCGTAGGAAATATCTTGGAATAATCTTTCCAATGCTATCAAGTTTGCACATTTTGAGTTTGTATGAGTGAGTTATGCCCATTGGAAGTTGGGTTGTTCAAATAAGGAAAGTTCAATTTGGATTTTGGAAGGTTATTATGGTCTTTTCCATACCCTATTATTTTATTTTGATTTGTGGAGTTTAATTAGGGTTAAATCAGAATTAGATCAGTTTAGTCAATTGGAAATTCACTCTAGGACTTGGAGAAAAGAGAAAAGAGGAGAAAGGGGAAGAAAAGATCAAAATTCGCCAAGATCGTGCGATTTGGTTGTGAGTTTCGCCAATGATTAAATCCTACAAGGTATGTGAGTTCACATAGCATTGGGTTCGTTCACCCACGCGCCAAACATGTTTATTTCATTGAAATTCATTCCAAAAAGGTTGAAAGTTTTATGTTCTTGATATGTATTCTTGAATTTATTTTCATTCTTGAATTGGGCTGAATTGAGAAGTTTCTGAGATCTTTACGTCGAGTTTAAGAGTCGTTTTGAGTTAGGTTCTTGGGTACATATGCTAGGTATCTGAATCTAAAGATAAATTGAGAAGAATAGTCGAGTTTAGTCGAATAGGGACTAGAAAACGAAGAACAAAAAAGTCAAGCAAATGTGGGCAGTAGGGCCGCGTCGCGGACCTGCTCCTCAAATTTGAGAAAATTTTCTTCGCGGAGCGGAGCGGTCACGAACCGTTCTACCTCAAAAGTTATTTTTTCTACCAAATAATTAAATACGTCTCCGCATCGTGAACCTACTCTCACACAGTGATTTCTTTATTGTTTTCTCATGTTTAGCTATCTAAAAACACTCATAAACATCATGAGACCTTTCCTATCACAAATCACAATCCTTGAATCCATAATTCAATTCAAGGAAAGTAAAGAGTCAAGTCAAGAGAAGTTAAGAGTAGAGTCAAGAGAAGTTTATAGAGTCTTCCAAAAGTCATTTACAAATGTTTTAACTTTGTTTTAAGACTTTATTTTTGAGTTGAGTAAAGAGTAAAGTTTGAAGTTCATTTCTTCAAAAGAGTATATCGGGACTATGTATTCCCAAAGATTAAAATGTTTTCACATTTAAAGAAGAAAGGAAACTTTGATTTCCAAAATAGTCTTTGAGCTAGTTTTCAGTTAAAGAGTAAATGTTTTCACATTTGAGCAAGAAAGGGAACATCAATTCAAAGAGAGCTTTTAAGCTAAGTTTTGAGTAATTATCTCAAACCAAAGAAAGAAGTTAAGTTTTTAAACATATGAGTTGAGTATTTTGAGAGTAGTATTGAGTACCAATATGGGGACGAGTTTGAGTTCAGTTAACTCACGTCTCCATAAACCATGCAACTATCATGGGTAGTAAAGGATCATACTTTTTAAATGATTCCTTAAGTATTTTTTAGCATAGATTAGTGGATACACTTTGTTAAGGCGTTCTATATGACGACAAAGTATAAGATAGTTCTGGCAGCGTGAGCAAGACGTTGTATCACCACTTAGGCTCATAGTGGTCGTTGTCGGTAAAAGAAACTCCCACAGAAACTATATTACTTTATTATATGAGTAAAGTTGAGTTTGTTATTGCATTCTCTTTAACAAACTAAGTTGTTTTCTACTGTTATTTCTAAAACATTATGAGTTCAATTTGAGATGGTTGAATTAGCTTGCATATGAGTTCTTTTCTTAATGCGTAAAGTCTTCCTCTAAGTAAATAAGCCAGGCCAAGGGTTTGCTTGGGGCCAACAATGGTTCTCGAGTGCCAGTCCCGCCCAGGGTGTAGGCTCAGGTCATGACAGAGATGAACAATATAGAATTCATCACAGGTCTACCAAGGTCTCATAGGCAACATGATTCTGAAAAAATCAGCCTACTTTTTGTCGGTAAAGACTACCCATTCAGCAGAAGATTATGCTAAGATGTAAATTCAAGAGGTGGTCAGACTCCATGGGGTTTTGGTCTCCATTATTTCATACAGAGGTGCAAAATGAACTGCCCAATTTTGGAAGTCATTCCAAAAAGGCTTGGGTTCAAAGGTGAACTTAAGTACTGCCTTTTATCCTAAGACAGATGGGGAAGAAGAGTGCACTATTCAGACCTTAGAGGATATGTTGAGGTCTTGTGTGATTGATTTCAAAGGTAATTGGGATGATCACCTAACTCTCATTGGATTTGCTTACAGTAATAGTTACCACTCTAGCATCCAAATGGCCCCTTATGAAGCTCTTTATAGGAGAAGATGCAGATCTTCTATTGGATGGTTAGAAGTTGGTGAAGCAGGGTTCATCAAGCTATGTAGAAGGTGAAAGTCATCCAAGAGAGATTGAAAATAGGGCAGAGTCATCAGAAATCCTACACTAATGTTAGGAGAAGGGAGTTAGTGTTTGAAGTAGATGATTGGGTATACTTGAAAGTTGCACCCATGAAGGGTGTTAAGAGATTTGGTAAGAAGGGGAATCTTAGTCCCCAATGTATTGGCCCTTACAGAATATCAAAAAGGGTAGGTAATGTAGCTTATGAGTTGGAGCTACCACAAGAGTTTGCTGTGGTTCATCCGGTATTCCACATCTCCATGTTGAAGAAGTGCATGGGCGATCCTTTATTGATCATACCAACTGAAGATATTGGGTTCAAGGATAGCTTATCTTATGAAGATATTCCGGTCAAGATTCTAGATTGCCAAGTTTGCAAATTGAGGACTAAGGAAGTAGCATCAGTCAAAGTCCATTGGAGGAACCAATTTGTTGAGGAAGCTACTTGGGAAGCTGAGGAGGATATGAAGAATAGATATCCACATCTCTTTGAATCTAGAGAAGTTCTAAATTAAGGTACTAATTCTTTTCTTGACATTTTATTTATAAGTTGACATATTGTAATTGCTTTGTGCTTGTTGGGTGTTTGAGCTGGATTTTAGATGTTACACCCTTAGCCAACTAAGGGTAATCTCATTCGAGGAAGAATGTTTCCAGGGGGGAGATATTGTAACATCTCACTAATTGAAATAAACTAGAAAGAAGTTAAAAATTGGAAATAGTTGTTTTTGGAAAGAGTATAAAAATCTGGAAAACTTTTAAGTATGTTGAGTTTTGGTCAACTTCAAACGAGCATAACTCCTAGTTCAGGATTAGTTAGGTGTATTTCCAGATATCGTAAGAAAGATCTTGGAATAATCTTTTCAACACTGCTGAGTTTGCGCAATTTCAAGTTTGTATGAGTGAAATATGCCATTTGAAGTTGGGTTGTCCAAATAAGGAAAATCTAATCCGGATTTTAGAAGGGCATTATGGTCTTTTCCATATCCCATGACTTAATTTTGTTTTTATGTAACTAATTGGGGTATAAACTGATAGGATTCAATTTTCGCTTTTATGATATTGAGTTAGGGTTTTAGAAAAGAGAAAAGAAGATGAGAAATGAGGTGAAGGAGCAAAAACCGTAATGTTATTCAAGAATCGCATGTGGATTTCGTCAAGGGGTTATCCCTACGAGGTATGTGAGATCACATAGAATTTGGTTAGTTCACCCACGTGCCAATCATGATTTATATCAGCGAACTTAAGTTCTTGAAAGCTTAGAAATTGAATTGTTGATGGGTTTGTTGAAGTTCTATTGAATTCTTGATTCGTTGAAATTGTTGAGGAGTTGTTTGATTTGAATCCATGATTCTAGGTGTGAATTCTATTAGAATCTTTCATATATTGAGGTTATAGTTGAGTTTAAGTGCTTAGGGATAGAACTAAGTCGAATAAGGGGTTTAGAGATGAAAAACAAAGAAGAAAAGTTGGAGTGCACCTGGGTAGTGGCCTGGGGTGCCGCCCCTCTCAGAGCCCCAAGAAGAGGTCTCTTAATTTTGGGCTCTGGGGTGTTGTGCCAGCCAGAGCACTCCACCCAGCCTCTGAATTTCAAGGGTTGGCGCCTCGTATCTCTCAGAGCGCCAGGGACGCTAGTTTTTCCCATTTCTCCCCCATCTTTCCGTACTAGTTCCTTATCAGTGTACCTATCTTTTCTAGTTGATTCCAACACTCTAAGGTACGTCTAAACATCATAAAATCATCCATAAACACGAGATCATGAACCTTGAATCCATATTCCAATTCAAGGAAAGTTAAGATCAAAGTTAAGAAAAGTAAGAGCCAAGTCAAGAGAAGTTCTTAGAGTTTTCCAAAAGTCTTTTTCAAATGTTTTAACTTTGTTTTAAGACTTAAAGTTCAAGTTGAGGAAAGAGTAAAGATTGAAGTTTATTTATTCAAAAGTATATGGGGACTATGTATTCCCAAAGATTTTAAATTGCTTTTCATATTTAGAAAAGAAAAGGAAACCCTTATTTCCAAAGATCCTTTGACCTAGTTTTTAGAAACGAGTAAATACTTTCACAATTAAGCAAGAGAGGAAACTTTGATTTCCAAGATAGCCCTTGATCTAAGTTTTGAGCAATTATCTCAAATCATAGAAAGAAGTATGTTTTAAACATAAAAGCTAGTATCGTATTTTAGGAGTAGTATTGAGCACCGATATGGGAGAGAGTTCAGACAACTCCCAGCCCCCATAAACCATGTAGCCATCATGGCTAGAAAAGGGTCATACTTTTTAGATGATTCCTTAGTGTTTTTAGCATATACTAGTGGATCTACCTAGTAGTTAGGCTTTATACCCTCAGCAAGGTATAGGACGACCCTGGCAGCGTGAGGCAAAATGATGTATCATCTTAATAGCTCTTACGTGATGGTTGTCAGTTAGAGAAACTCCCACAGAAATATTTGTATTCTTATATACACAGTTTAATTGTATTTTTACACACATTTCAGAGTTATATTTGTATCTTTGCATACACACAAAGTATCATTGTATTTCCAAATACACAGACTTGACATCCATGTTTAAAAAGTTTTTCTTTATATTGAACTTATTTTATACTGCTTTATATTTAAATGAGTTCAGTTAAGTTTGAGGTTAGTTAAGCCAAGAAAGTTCTTTAGTTCCTTTCAAGCTTATGTCTTGCTTTAGAATTCCCCTCAAATACTCGTACATTCAATGTACTGATGCCATTTGGCCTGCATTTTTTAATGATGCAGATACATGTAACTAGGATCAACATCTAGTACTTCATTGATCCAGTTGAGCATTCAGAGTTTGTGGTGAGATTCCTTACTTTTTGTAGGATCCCTTTTTATTGCTTTCAATATTAGTTAGTTCATTAGGATGTCGTGGGTCTTGTCCCAACATCTATATCAGTATTTTAGAGGCTTCATAGACAGTCAGATGTTAGTTCATTCATCATTATCTTATTATTAGCTTATGTCCAGATTTGAGTTGCCACTTTAGCTAAGTTAAATGTTTATTTATGAAACATTATGAATTTAGTTTTGAGACTGTTGAGTTGTCTTGCATTTGGATTCTCTTATTAATGCTTAAAAGTCTTCCGTTGAGTAAGTAAGTCAGGTCAAGGGTACGCTTGGGGCCAACAATGGTTCTCGAGTGCCAATCCCGCCTAGAGTTTAGGCTCAGGGAGTGACATAAATCATGATTGGCGTATGGGTGAACGAATCCAATAC
This sequence comes from Solanum bulbocastanum, assembly GCA_037074985.1. Lineage (NCBI taxonomy): Eukaryota > Viridiplantae > Streptophyta > Magnoliopsida > Solanales > Solanaceae > Solanum > Solanum bulbocastanum. Next base: position 38,745,628 of record CM073605.1, read on the forward strand.
TATGGAAACTTACATACCTCTTACGTATCAAACCCATGGCGAAAATCCGCAACAAAACAAAAGAACCTCGACGAACGCCTTGATCCTTTCCTCTTTCCTCTTTTTTTCTCTTCTTGAACTCTCAACTAAAATCCTATGTGTATATAAGGATTATAAAACTTAACCTAATTGGATTAGGCCCTTAAAACCTTACTAAAAATGAATTAAATCTAATTGGGTAAGGAAGAGACCAAAATACCCTTCTTAAATCTGCGTAATTTTCCTTAACTGGATAGCCCGACTTCAATCTAGTGTATCTCCCTCATACAAGCTCGAAAATTATCAAACTCGGGGGTGTTTGAAAGTGGACTCAATGATCTTTCATTTGATATCTTATGGTCCACCTAAATCATCCTGTACTAAAAGTTATGGTTGTTTGAAGTTGACCCAAAACTTAAAGGAACCTAGGAATAATTTGAATGAATTTTATTTAGTTCTTTTGGGAACACAAGGTGCTACATCTAGTGATATTAACACTTAAGAAATTTTAAATTCCTTGGTAAAAATATACTCACTAAGAAGGATGGTTAAAGTTGTAGCTCAAAAAATTTCCTGGGTGTTACATTACAAATCCTAACCCCTGAATAAGATAGGTCTCTTACATTGTACCATAGATGTTTGCTAAAGTGGAAAAACATCTAATGTGAAAAAAGAAGACAAATGGTGGGGTGGGGTGGGGTGGGGGGGGGGGGTGGAACATGGATTTTTTTTTCTTTTTTTACTTAATGTCTAAAAGTTATTTTCATTTTTTTTTTGGAATAATATGAATTAAAGCCCACATGCCATATTTAGTTGGCTTCTTTGCTTTGTCATTATCGCGAGAATTTTACTTGTTTTCTTGGCATGCTGTTTAAGTGAATATGGAGTGTTCAATACATATATATCTTAGTATTTTGTCAGTTTGTATTGCTAAAATATTTAGAATAACAACTTTGGGGAACTTTGTAAAAAGCAACAATGTATATAATATTATTAAAACCCGAAACTTGAAGACCCATAAATAAATAAAATCTAAAGAAGATCAAAAACATTATAGAAAAAATTTTCAAACAAAAGAAAATGTGAGCCAACTGAGTACAAAGTGTTTTATTAAAGAAATTATTCTCCTCAAGTATCCGAGGTTATTGAAATTATCCCCTCCCCCAGGATAGAACGGTCTTATGCATCGGTGTTTCGGTACCTAATTAAAACCTTTGTGTCAGTGAACCACTCAATGACAGTAACAAACACTCAAATTTATTTGTATAGAAAAAGAAGTTCAGAGATTTACAATGAAAAATGATAGAAAACCCCTCTATTTATAGACAACAATGGGTAGTATGAAAATGTACTTATGGTACCTTATCGGAAAGGTCAAAACCTTTTAGAAAAGTCACAACCTTTCAGAAAAATGTCACAATCCTTCGGAAAAGTCACAACCCTTCAGAAAAGTTACAATCCTTCAGAAAAGTCGCAACTCTTAAGAAAAGTGACAATCCTTCGGAAAACTCACAACTCTCAGAGAAGTCATAAGTCTTCAAAGAGTCACAACCCTTCATTTTTCATTACACCTTTTAAAACCCAATATTTACAAGTATTTAATTATAAACTCAAGGCAAAGTATTTAGTTAGAACAAAGTATTCTAAAAAAAGATTACAAGAATCTGAATTTAATTCTACTCTCTCAAAAGTAGTGTGCAAAAGAAGACAAGTTTAATTTCCTTACGAATTCAAGAGACTAGCATATATTTAAATAGTATCTTTTTGTTCTCACTTTGCCCTCTCCGCTGATTGTGTTATTCAAGTGATATTTAGTCCTCACTTCACTTTCTCCATCTATTGTGTTCAATATTCAACCAAAACATAAGTCCATCTTCAACAAAATAAAGTTACGAGGTTTAGACTTATTCCTTACTCATTTCATTGATCTATGTATATATATATATATATATATATATATATATATATATATATATATATATATATATATATATATATATATATATGTATATGTATGTATGTATATATAATCTTGATAATTTTTTTCCTTTTTGTCTAATGATTATTGTTTGTATTTTTCTATTTTCTGAATGTAAATTCTAATATATCTAGGTTGAAAGATAGGAGATCGATCATTATTTATTTGACCAGATTAAAAAATAATTATATATATGGTTGGAATAAATTTAACTTATGATAGATCTAAAGGTAGAGGCTGCTTTTAATAGAGAAGTTTTCAAAATTGGTTTTCTCCAAAACTCTTGATTTGTTTATAAATAAATTTAAATTTGATATGACATTTTCATCAGTGATTCAATGAATTTAATAAGTCTTGAATGCACTGATTGAAGAATCAGTCGGCATGATAAACTGCAACTGCAATTGAGATCTTCACTAGCTTATAGGACAATGCAGTAACTCAAGTCTTCTACTGCACTAAAATCTAACACGATCAATCAAGTAACACCTTAAGCTCTAATACCATGTTAAGAACCAACAATGGTGAATGAATGAGAAAACAATAATCTAAGAAGAAGAGAAAAAGTGGAAGTTTATTTTGTTTATAAGGACTGCAATAGTATTTACAATGATACATATACATCACTATATAAAGGTGTAAAACAACTAACTAACTAGACTAGTTAAGTTACCTAACCATAATTGATCAAAACTAACTTATGTAACTACTTATTAACAAACTTGTAACTTTTGCCATTTACATTATAGCTCAACAGACATTCATTTTAAGATACGAAAACATATATATCGTATAAATTTAACACCAACATATACAACTTATAAACACAAAACAGACAACAATGTGTTCATAACTTCCTTAAATTTGCTAATGATCTATCAAGTAAACAGACACACACCAAAAAAAAATAAAAAAAAATAGTCAACTATTTAAATTGACTCTTTTTTAGAAACCCGTTGGTATTTTCTGTATCAGGTATTAATTCATATGGGTGGAGTTTTTCTAGCCCAATAATTCAACGAATCAAAAACTTATGAAAAGCATCTCTAAATTGAGACATAAGTAAATGCGAGAGCTAAAAAGCCATTTTCCATGTGCATCTTCCAAATCTCTCACACAATGGGAAGATTCTTTTTAATCAAATAGTTAAAAAAGACACAAGAAATACATTGAAGGTTAATCAACAATCTGTCATCTGAAAATATACATACAAGAATGCTCCCAAAAAACTATTTTCCTCTATTAGTGCTAAGTAATCTCGGAGCTAGTAAGCAAGAATCTAAAACATAATTTCCTCATGAACTCCTAAAGTGCTAAGAGTATTTTCTCTTGAATTTTCACATAAGATTTCTAGCATCTTTTCGCACATCCTATCCTCTTCCAACCCCACTTGTGCCATAACATCCCAACACAGACTAAACAGAGACCCATGGATATTTTCTCTTGAATTTTCACATAAGATTTCTAACACCTTTTAGGCTCCACAAATCTCAATAATGTAATGGAGACGAACAGAACATGCAATATGAAAATTAAGAAGAAACCTATAACGACTTGTTCTCGTCATTATAGAAAAGCCAATGGGGAAAATCTGGGGCTAGAAAACTTTTTTATAGTATTTGAATTTTCCCAACATTGTCAAGATTTGGACGAAATCAGAGTCTTTGATATGTAAGGAAATCTGGTAACAGTCAGGTGAATCATTTATGATTTTGATTACATGAGTAGCTAGATAACTCGTTAAGGAATCCGTACAACTTTACGGAATAGAACTCCCAAAATCTACCTTAGTGTAAAGGGTATATACTGAGCATCGTGGGTTAGAGGTGTGTTGTGAAATAGGAATTTTGGAGTTCTTGAAATAGCTCTCTATTTCGTTTTGGTTGCTTTGGCGGGGATGTTTGCCATTGTGGCGGGGTGGTGGCCGCTGTGGCGGGCCTGACGTAAATTAAAGTCGTTAATAAACCCCTAAACGACCACATTATGCACTTTTCAAATTTTTGAGCTAAGAAACGACTCCCATGCGACTCTTACTCATTTTTCACTATTCTTGAGGCTAAAGGTAAGTTTTTCACTCCCAAAATCCATTTTTTGATATGTAGAGCATAATAGAATGGGTGGATATTGATGGGGGAGTGTTTTGTTATAGATTCTATGATAGAAACAACCCTAAATTGGATAATTAAGGTAATTAATGATTGTTTTATTGGTTTCCGTATTATATTAATTGTTTGTAGACCAAGAACAAGAGGAACGAATTCGTAAAGGGAAGGATCAAGTTTCTTAGGGTTTCAAGCTTGTTCAAGGTAGGTGATGGTTGTGATTCTATGATTGTGTTATGTATCCTTGTTATTGTTTCATTATAATGCATGTATATGTATAAATGTTACAATGTTGATCACACTTGTTGTAAATGAGATAGAGTATTGATGAATTCCATGAAACCATGACTTAAATGTATTATCTTGATGATATACTTGTGATTGTGATTGTGGTGTGTGAATGGGATTGGTTGCCACATTTCCGCATAACTAACTTGGATCGGTTGTCATGCTCCAGTATAAAAATGGGATCAATTGCCACGTTTCGGCATAAATATGGGATCGGTTGCCACGTTCCAGCATGCTAACTATTTGGGTTTGGGCTCCATGAGAGGACCAATGATGTGATATAAAATGTGAAACTAATCATTGTTCATAAATATTGATAACGTTGTATATGTTGATATATATGCATGTGATTATATTGATGTTTGACTTGTTTATGTTGCACTAGTGGGATAGCCACATGATCCTACCAGTACACTGTGGTTGTGTACCAATTCTGGACTTACTCTAATTTTTGTTGAGTACAGGGCATATTCAAGCGGCTATTGACAGACCTCGCTTAGGAGATCAATAATCATCGTTCGAATTCAAGGGTGAGCCAATTCTTCTGGGATGCCATGGAATTATCTTTCGTCTATGTCCACCATTTTAGGACTTAGACATTTATTTTAGCTAGTTGATTGGTTCATTAGTTGGGGTTGCATCCCTTCCTTGTTAAACTTGGTTCATTGTAAGAATGTTTTGGTACATTGACTTTTAGGTTATAGGTTATTCTTCTACATTATTAGTTATTATTGTTAGTCTTTTGTTAGAGATTATGGGAACCCTAGTTCTATTTCCTTAGTGTTTGATTTAAATGCATTAATTTTTAGATTATTTGTTTGGTTTAGGTTGTAGTAGTGGTTCTCCCACCGGAGTGTTAGTGTGGGTGCCAATCATGATGGTCTAGGTCATGACAAAGTTGGTATCAGAGCCTAGGTTCGTTGATCTCGATATACCAAAAAGAGTCTAGTAGAGTTTTGCAGAACAATACAAGGACACCTTTACTTTTCTTCGAGAGGCTATAGGACTTTAGAAAATCTCTCTGTTTTCCCTTGTCTCCTTTCGTGCTATAACTTGATTCCAAATTGGTATCTGTCGATTCAAATTAGTATCGAACCTCATTCATTCTTCTGTCGGTAGATGATTAATACTAGGTATAATGACGTCAGGCCCGTAGCTCCTGTCAATGCTCCAGCTGAGGAATCTGCAGTGAGAGGTCGTGGTCGAGGTAGGGGTATAAGAAGAGCTAGAAGTAGAGGCCGTAAAAGAGTAGTGCCTGCTGGAAATGGAGCTCTTATTGAGAATGCTCTAGTGAATGAGAACCCTCACATGCATCATGAGTAAATGGAAGAAGAAGTTGAGGTTGAGAATGTTGAGAATGTTGAGGAAGTTAGACAAGAGGAAGAGGTACAAGATAAGGCTACATGTATTTCTCCCATCGATCCAGTGTTAGCTCAACAAATCATGTCGTTCTTGAAAGGGTTGGCTAGTCCTGGAGCTCTTTCATTTGTTCAAGCAACCCAAGCTCCTACTAACCCTCCTGTTGCTAGCATTGTGCCCAAGATGGGTGGAAACGTAGGTACCGATGCTTTTTTTTCCTTTGTTGGGCTTTGTTATGACTGGTTATGAGCATGACATGTTGACTAAGTTTTTTAAGCTTAAGCCTCCGGTATTTCTTGGTTCTAAGAGTGAGGATGAGTATGAGTTCATTCTGGATTGCTATGAGAGGCTACATAAATTTGGTATTGTTCATCAACATGGGGTTGAATTTGTGTCCTTTCAACTTCAAGGTAAGGCCAAGCAGTGGTGGAGAGATTATATGGAGTGCAAATCTTCTACTTTACCTCCACTTACTTGGACCCAATTTCATGCTCTGTTTCTAGAAAAGTATATGCCTAGGACTTTGAGAGATCACAAGAAAGATTAATTTATGGCTTCGGAGCAAGGTGGTATGTCTATGGCCGCTTATGAGGCCATGTTCCATATTTCATCTAGATATGCTATGCAGTTGGTTACTACAGAGGAAGAGAGGATCCGATTATTTATTAGGGGATTAAATTCTGAGTTGCAAGTATTATCTATTCATATGACTTATGTAGGGAGAAGCTTTAATGAGGTAACAGACTATGTTAAGAAAGTGGAGGGTGTGAGGCGAGACGGTCAAGCTAAGGCATGGACAAGAAGGGCCAAGAACTAGGGTAACATTCAAGGTTCTTATTCCAAGGGGCCCGAAAGACCAACACTTGCAGCCAAGCCAATTCAGTATGTTATGCCCACCTCTACAGGTAGTTACTCGAAAACTCCATCTTATAATTTTCAGGATAGTCAGGGAGTCGCGCTTTCGACGGGCAGCAAACCATCTTTGATCGTACTTGCTACAACTGTAGAGAACCTGAGCATATGAGGAGAGATTTTCCCCACCCGTGTGTGTTAGACTCCATGCAGCAGGAGTCTAGAGCAGTGGTACCTGCGGGGAATGGTAATAATGGTCGAGGGCATCCACAAGGTGGGCGAGGAGGTAATTAGTAAGGTCGTGTAGGTAGAGGAAATGGTAATGGTAATGGAGGTAAGGGTAATGCGCAACCAAGCAGGGAAGTGGCTCGTCATGATGATAGGGCTTAGTGTTATGCTTTGTGGGCAAGAATGAGGTGGAGGCATCTGATGCGGTGATCACAGGTACTATTCTTATCTGTGACCGGATGGCTAATGTGTTATTTGATCTGGGTTCTACTTATTCATATGTATCCATGAGATTTGCCTCAAATTTTGATATGATTTGTGATATTCTTGATGCCCGTATTCGTGTTTCTACCCCAGTTGGAGAGTCAATCACAGTTACCTATGTTTATCGAGTTTGTACTATTTTGTTTATGGGTTTTCAGACTTGGGCTAATTTAGTGATTTTGGATATGATTAACTTTGACATAATCTTAGGCATGACTTGGTTGTCCCCCTATTATGTTGTGCTTAATTGTAATACTAAATTTGTAACTCTAGAAATTCCGAGAAAGGAAAAGTTATAGTGGGAAGGGGTGTACAAGCCTAGGCAATCTAAGATTATATCCTCCATTCGGGCTAGAAAATTAGTAGAGTAGGGTTGTTTGGCTTTGGCTCATATTAGGAATGTTGAGATTGAGGCTCCATCCATTAGGTCTATTCCTATGGTGTCTTAATTTAGTGAAGCATTTCCTAATGACTTGCCTGGTATGCCTTCGGATAGAGATATAGATTTTTACATTAATTTAGAGCCTGGAACGTACCCCATTTCTATCCCTCCATATCTTATGGCTCTAGCATATTTAAGAGAGCTTAAGGCTCACATCAAATAACTTCTTGATAAAGGATTTATTCGTCCTAGTACTTCCCCATGGGGTGCCCCAGTTTTGTTTGTAAAGAAAAAAGATGGTAGTATGAGAATGTGTGTAGATTACCGGCAATTGAATAGGGTCACTATTCGAAACAAGTACCATTTGCCTCGAATAGATGATCTTTTTGACCAATTACAAGGTGCATCAGTTTTCTTTAAGATATGGTTACCATCAATTGAAAATTAGGCATAAAGATGTGCCCAAGACGGCGTTTAGAACTCGCTATGGGAACTATGAGTTTTTTGTTATGTCTTTTGGTTTGACCAATGTGCCTGCAACTTTCATGAGTCTGATGAATGGGGTGTTCAAACCATTTCTCGATTCATTCGTTGTAGTTTTAATTGATGATTTTTGATTTATTTGAAAAGGGAGGAAGAGCATGTCAACTATCTTTGTAGTGTTTTGGGTGTTCTTGGGAAGCAAAAGTTATATGCTAAATTTTATAAGTGTGATTTTTTGTTGAAATCGATTGTATTTTTGGGGCATGTAGTTTCAAAAGAAAGGGTAATGGTAGATCCTCAAAAGATTGAGGTGGTTAAGAATTGGGTTAGGACTAGCTATGTGCCCAAAGTTAGGAGTTTTATTAGGCTCGCTAGCTAGTATTGTCGATTTGTGAAGAAGTTTGCTTCTATTGCCACTCACTTGACTAATTTGACCAAAAAGGAGATACCATTTGAATTGATTGAAAAATGTGAGGAGAGTTTTCAAAAGCTCAAGACTCTCTTGACCACCGCGCCTATTCTAGCATTACCGGTCGAAGGTAAAAATTTTATTGTTTATTGTGATGCTTCTCATTCTGGGTTGGGTGCTGTGTTGATGCAGGATAAGAATGTTATAGCTTATGCCTCGCGTAAATTGAAAGTGCATAAGAGGAATTATCCAACACATGATTTAGAATTGGCAGTGGTTGTGTTTGCTCTTAAGATATGGTGGCATTACCTCTATGGTGTTAAGTGTAAAGTATTTACTGATTATCGTAGTTTGTAGCATGTGTTCACTCAAAAGGATCTGAATTTGAGACAGCGAAGGTGGTTGGAGTTACTTATGGATTATGATGTGACCATTGAATACCATCCAGGCAAGGCTAATGTGGTGGCAGACACTTTGTGTCGAAAAGTGATGAGTATAGGTAGTTTAGCTTGCTTAACTGTAGCCAATCAACCTTTGGCTAAAGAAATTCAAACCTTAGAGTCTAATTTCATGCAAATGGGCATCTCAAAAAAAGGTAGGGTGCTAGCTAGTATTGAGGTAAGGGCCACTTTCATTGAATAGATCAAGGCCAAAAAATTTGAAGATGAGAATTTGTAGGAACTTAGAAAGAAGACTGTGATGGGTAAGGCACAAAATACCACTCTTGATGCGGATGGTGTGCTAAAGTTCAAAAGGATAATATGTGTTCCTAGAGTAGATGGCTTAATTGAGAAATTATCGGCAGATTCTCATGGTTCGCGATATTTTATTATCCGTGTGTGACCAAGATGTATAGATATTTGAAGCGAATTTATTGGTGGTCGGGCATGAAGAAAGACATAGCGGAGTTTGTGGCGAAGTGTCAAAATTGTTAACAAGTGAAATATGAACATCAAAGGCTTCTAGGTTTGCTTCAAAGAATGTCAATTCTAAAATAGAAGTGGGAAAAACTAGCCATGGATTTTGTAGTTGGTCTTCCCTAGATTTTGGGTAAGGTTGGTTCTATTTGGCTAGTGGTTGATAGATTGACTAAGTCCGGTAATAATAGATTACAATGCTGAATTGGCTAAAGTTTATGTGAAAGAGATAGCGAGGTTGCATGGGGCGCCCCTCTTTATCATCTCAAACCGTGGTACCCAATTCATATCCAAGTTTTGGAGGAAATAGCATGATGAATTGGGCACACAACTCACTTTTAGTACAGCATTTCATCCACAAATGGATGGACATTCAAAGAGGACTATTCAAGTGTTGGAAGACATGTTGAGGGCATCTGTGATTGATTTTGGAGGGCATTGGGATAAGCTCTTACCTTTGTGTGAATTCTCCTATAATAATAGTTATCACTCCAGCATTGATATGGCACCATTTGAGGCACTCTATGGGAGGGGATGTAGATCACTCAGGATGGTTTGAGGCTAGAAATATAAAACCATTGGGGTTGATTTAGTGAAGGATATTCAAGATAAGGATAGAAGTATTCAAGTTAACCTTCTAGCAACCCAGAGTAGACAAAAGAAGTATGTAGATCATAAGGCAAGAGGCATGGTGTTCAATCCTATGAAATGTTCTTCTTAGGGTATCATCCATGAAAGGGGTGATGAGATTTGGTAAGAAGGGTAAGCTAAGAAGTCGTAGATACATTGGTCCATTTGAAATTCTTGAATGTATGGGACCAGTGGCATATAGATTGGCTTTACCTCCTAATTTATCAAGTATTCATCCGGTATTTCATGTATCCATGTTGAAGAGGTATCATGGTGATGGGGATTATATCATTAAGTGGGACTCAATTGTGTTAGATAAAGACCTCCAATATGAGGAGGAACCGATTGCAATTCTTGATCGTGATGTGCACAAGTTGAGGACAAAGGAGATTAAGTCAATGAAAGTTCAATGAAAGCATCGTCCAACTGAGGAAGCTACTTGGGAAACCGAGAGGGACATGCGAGACAAGTATCCCTAATTGTTCGTCGATTCAGGACTACTTCATCCCTTCCTTAGCCTATTATCCTAAGTTTTTTCACTCCAGAACAAGTGATGGGTAAATTGGTATCTATTGTAATGACATGTTCCCGCCGTTATAGAAAATCCAACGGGGGGAAATTTGGGGCCGGAAAACTTTTTTGTAGTATTTGAATTTTTCCAACCTTGTCCAGATTTGGATGAAATCAGAGTCTTTGAGGTGTAGAAAAATCTAGTAACAATCAGATGAATCATTTATGATTTTGATTACATGAGTAGTGAGATAACTTGTTAAGAAATCCGTATGACTTTACGAAATTGAATTCGAGCTAATAGAACTCCCGAAATTGATCTTAGCGTAAAGGGTATTTACTCAGCGTCGTGGGTTAGAGGTGTGTTGTGAAATGGGAATTTTGATGTTCTTGAAATAGATCTTTGTTTCAATTTGGCCGCTTTGGAATCGTTGTTGTGGTGGGCCCGACACGAATTAAAATCATTAATAAAGCCCTAAACGACCTCATTATGCACTTTTCGACTTTTTGATCTAAGGAACAACTCCCAGGTGACTCCTACTCATTTTTCACCATTCTTTAGGCTAAAGGTAAGTTTTTCACTTCTCGAATCCGTTTTTCGATAGGTAGAACGTAATAGAATGGTTGAATATTGATGAGGGAAGGTTTTATTATCGATTTTATGGTGGAAACAACCCTAAATTGGATAATTGGGATCATGGGTTTGATCTAGGATTCATAGAATTGTTAGTAATTCGGGTAATTAATGATTTTTTATTGAATCCCGTATTATATTGATTATTTGTAGACCAAGAACAAGCGAAACAAATCCGAAAAGGGAAGGATCAAGTTTCTTAGGGTTTCAAGCTAGTTCGAGGTAGGTGATGGTTGTGATTCTATGATTGTGTGATGTATGCTTATTCTTGCTTCATTATGATACTTATATATGTATGAATGTTGCAATGTTGATCACATTTGTTGTAAATGAGATAGAGTATTGATGAATGCCATGAAATCATGACTTAAATGTATGATCTTGATTATATACTTATGATTGTGATTGTGATTGTGGTGTGTGAATGGGATCGGTTGCCACATTCCGGCATAACTAACTTGGATTGGTTGCCACGTTCTAGCATAAAAATGGAATCGGTTGCCACGTTTCGACATAAATATGGGATTTGTTACCACGTTCCGGCATCCTAACTGTTTGGGTTTGGGTTCCATGAGAGGACCAATGATGTGATATAAAATGTGAAACTGATCGTTGTTCGTAAATGTTGATAATGTTGTATATGTTGATATATATATGCATTTGATTATATTGATGTTTGACTTGTTTATGTTGCATTAGTGGGATAGTCGCATGATCCTACCAGTACACTATGGTTATGTACCGATTCTGCACTTGCTCTTATTTTTATTGAGTACAGGGCATCTTCAACCGGCTATTAATAGACCTCGCTTAGGAGATCAGTGATAGTCATTCGGATTCAAGGGTGAGTCAATTCTTCCAAGCTGCCATGGAATTCTCTTTCGTCTATGTCCACCATTTCCGGACTTAGACATTTGTTTTAGCTAGTTGATTAGTTCATTAGTTGGGGTTGTATCCCTTTCTTGTTTATACTTGGTTCATTGTTAGAATGTTTTGGTACATTGACTTTCAGGTTCTACGTTATTCTTCTGCATTTTTAATTATTATTGTTAGTCTTTTGTTAGAGTTTATGGGAACTCTATTTTTATTTACTTAGTGTTTGATTTAAATGCTTTAGTTTTTAGATTTTTGCTTGGTTTGGGTTGTAGCAGTGGTTCTCCCACCGGAGTGTTAGTGTGGGTGCCAATCATGATGGTCTGGGTCGCGACAAAACAGAAGCCAAAAACAAAAACTACATGAAAATTGAAACGATACCACGGAAGACGAAAAACTAAAACTTTTTATCTACTGTCAAATTCAAAAGTCGCATAAAAAATCGAAGCACGGAAGAGTGAAAAGTGAAAGTTAATACCTTTTTTCCCATTTGTGAGAATTGGAAAGAGCTGAAAAGTTAAGACCTTTATCTGATTTCTTTTTTGCTTATATGAGAATTGAGAAATGAAGAGTTCTTTTTCCATCATGGATAGATGATACATAAGAGCAAGGTGAAAAGAGGTATGCATGCCACGTACAATAGAGGGGCTAGCTGACCATGTGGAATGAATGGAAAGGAAAGCTGTGAGTTAAAATGATCAAAGCATCCTTGATAAACAAAATTAATTACCAAAAACAGACATATTCAAACCACCTAATACATTGACACTTCTACTATGGTAGAATTATTATTATTATTATTATTATTATTATTATTATTATTATTATTATTATTATTATTATTATTATTTATTATTTATTATTATTATTATTATTATTATTATTATTATTATTATTATTATTATTATTATTTATTATCATGATTATTATTATTATTATTATTATTATTATTATTATTATTATTATTATTATTATTATTACTACTACTACTACTACTACCCGGCTGAGACCGTTGGATTACCCTAAGGGCGGACCCAAATATGGATTCTTATATACCATAGTTCAACACACTTTTAATATGAATATTATAAAGAAGAAGTCTATTGTTAAAAACAGTAAAAAAAAAAAAAAAAAGAATATGATATACCTCAACAATTAGACTTACTTAATAAGTGGACTATTCCTAAAATTTTCCCTACAATTATATATCAAATGGGAACTTTTGAAAAACTTGGTTTAAAACAATTGGTAAAAACCACTAAAGAAACTATTACTATTGATAATGATCATCAGACTTTCAGACTCAGATCTGAAACTGATCTTGCCCCATATAGGGATATTTATAGATTTATGCATATTGGATTGGTTCAGGTGGCGTTTAAGCCCCTTACTTTGCGTGGACTACCTGAAAGTTTTATAGCAGCTCTACATGATGGTAGAAATCAAAATTGGAAGAAGTCTCTAATAGGGACTATTCAAACTAGTCTAGCTTATGGACCAGATTATTTTAATGCTTATCTTAATTTGCAGATTTCTTTGCAAGATGAGAATTCATTAAGTTCTCTGATGTTAAATGTTAAACTTCATGGTTATGATTATATGCCTGGCAGTGAAGTAGTGTGCATCTGTTATAGAATTTATTATAAATTATTGCATACTTTGAATCCTATGTGTAAAGTTATCGATTTTAAAAATAAGACTATTTTAATAGAAACCAATTTTCAAAAATCCAGAGTAGTTACTCGAAGACCAATTAAGTGGGAAGAAATTGATTTCCCACATGAATGGGTTATTGAGGAAGTTACTCCCCCTAAAAATAATATTAATGAAAAATTTTCAAAAATTGAACAGTTGAATGATAGAACTGTTAAAATAAAGTTTTCTGATTATATGTCAAATAATAGGATTGAAAGTGGTAGCATGTCTTCTAGAATTACTAGATCTAATTCTTCATATATATCTCCCCTGGATTATATTGTGCAAGTACCATCTAGAGCTTCTACTTCTCAAATTAGAGAAAATTATTGATGTGATAATATAAAAATTGATAAAGATAATATTGCTAGACCTAGCTCAGATTTAGACATAACTGAATCTGAAATGAATTTCCCAGATAGGTTAACTACATAGATTTATTTTATGATGACAGACAAACCTATTGATTTTAGTCCTGGTTCCCAGGCAAGAGCAAAGATTGCTAAGGAATTTCAAAAATCTAGATGGAAACCTTTTAGAAAATGGTTTTCAAAAACTTTAATAAAGAAGAACAATTTCAATTTCAAGAAGAATTTTATAAAGACCTTATTGAATCAGGGAAAAATGTTTTAATTGCATTTGTTCCATGGTTTATGTGTAAACATGTTTATAATTACATCTCTATGTTAGAAAAAGATTTTACTTTAAGTAATGGAGAAATTGCGAAATTCATATTTCCGTCATTACAATCTTTTCAAATTAATAAAGATGATAAGATTGTTCATTTTAATGCTTTTTCAAAATTATTTGAAAATGATACTGCTTTAGTTACCTCTCAGCATATTAATTTGATGATAAAGCAGCATAATTATACAAATATTTATATGAGCATGTTAGGTGATCATATAGTGTCTTTGCATGATAAAGTTGATAAAATTTTATCTCAAATGAGTGTTGATATGAAAGGTAAGGGTAAAGTTGTTCAACCTAGCATTCAACCACCTCCAGATATTGAAGATTTCAAGTTAAAAGATTTTTCTGATTTAGAAAATTTCCTAGAAAAGGCTTCCAAAGGTAATAACCTTAAACCTCTGTAGATTAATAATCTTTCAGAAGAAGAAAGCAGTGGTGCAGGTAATAAGGATTTTTCTGATCAAATTAATAAAATTTCAGAAAAATATGTGAGAAAACCAGTTCAGCGGATGTTCTACTAGCCTAGGCCAACTCCTCAGGATGTTCTAATGGAAGAACATGAATATATTGTAACAAATAATTATAATGCAAAAGAAATCTATGAGTAGAACATAGATGGTTATATAGATAGACAGATTTATACAACTATGCATAGGACGTTGATGTACAGTACTATGTATAAGACTATTGCAGAAATGATAATTGCCGGGTTTACAGGCTAGTTGAAAGGATGGTGGGATAATTATCTCAACCAAGAACAAAGAGATAAGATCCTTCAGGTTGTAAAATAAGAAGGTGAAGAAGAAGTTCAAAATTTAGTTTATACACTAGTTTTGAATATTATAGAACATTTTTCAAGAAGATGGTCACATAATAATGAAACCATCAGAACTTTACTCCAGAGGAGATACCCACTAAAGAAGGTGCATATACCGCGGCAGAAATTAAAAATCTTTTGTTGAAAAGAAGGAAACTTATAAGTTCTCCTACTACTATTAATGATCTAAAAGAAGAGATTAATAATCTCAAAGAGAATATTAGACATCTCAAAGAAAAGAATGTTATTATTGAAACAAGGTTAGATAGCTTTGAGATTAGACAAAATCTAAGTAATAACTCAACCTCTTCAGATGAAGGGAAAACTAATAATTTAGTTTTTCTTAAAAATTTAAATTTTGGTAATAATAAAGGAGAATTTTTACAAAGTTTAAAGGCTTTTACTTCTCAAAAATTTTATACAAAAATTACTCTCCTTATAGACTATAATTATAAAAAAGAATTTATTGCCCTTATTTATAGCGCTGCTAATTTAAATTGTATTCAAGAAGGACTTATTTCTTCAAGATATTTTCATAAAACTACTCATAATCTAAGATCCGCAAATGGTAGTAAAATGAATATTGAGTTTAAATTACCAAAAGCTTTTGTCTTTAAAGGGAAACATTGTGTTGCTCAAAGCTTTGTTGTAGTTAAAGATATTACTAATCAAATTATTTTGGGAGTTCCTTTCATAAATGATATTTTCCCTCTTACTTACTGGGATAATGAAAAAATTATAGGAACTTGTAATAATAAACCGTTTATATTAGAGTTTATCACTAAGCCTTTTACAAGAATGCTAAATGAATTAACTTCAAAAATGATTTTAAAAAACAATCAGATGAATTTTTTAATAGGAGAAATTAATAGTATAGAAATTGATAACATTTTGTAAAATCCTAAACTATAAGAAAAAATTGCTATTTTAAAAAATCAATTTTCTCTTGATATTTGTGGAGATCATCCTAATGTTTTTTGAAGCAGGAAAAAGCATGTTGTTAGTCTTCCATATGAAGATGATTTTAATGAGGATAATATTCCGACCAAAGCAAGGTCATGCCAAATTAATTCTGAATATCTGAAATATGTAAAAAAGTGATTGAATCTCTACTGCAGAAAGGCCTTATAAGGCATTCTAAGTCTCCATGGTCTTGTACAATTTTTTATGTTAATAAACATGCTGAACAAGAAAGAGCTGGCCCCAGGTTGGTTATAAATTATAAACCTCTAAATAAGGCTTTGAGATGGATACGATATCCTATCCCTAATAAAAAAGATTTATTAGATAGAGTCTATGATGCAATTATATTTTCTAAATTTGATTTGAAATCAAATTATTGGCAGATTCAAATAAGTGAATCTGATAGGTTTAAAATTGCTTTTAATGTCCCAATGGGTCAATTTGAATGGAACGTTATGCCATTTGTTCTAAAAAACGCTCCATTTGAATTTCAAAAAATTATGAATGATATTTTTATGCCTTATAGTATTTTTATAATAGTTTACATAGATGATATTCTAGTATTTTCAAAAAATATAGAAACTCATTTTAAGCATCTTGAATTATTCAAGAAAATTATTATACAAAATGGTTTGGTTATATCTGCATTGAATGACTTTATTCCAAACTAGAGTAAGATTTTTAGGCCATAACATTGAAAAAGGTAATATTAGTCCTATTAATAGAAGTACTAAATTTGCTTCTAAGTTTCCTGATGAAATTACTAATAACACTCAATTGCAGAGATTTCTTGGTAGTCGTAATGATTTAGCACCATTTATAAAGGACTAAGTTCTTGATACAACTATTTTATATGATAGGCTTAAGAAAAATCCAAAAGCCTGGTCAACTGATCATATTGAAGCTATGAAAAGGATTAAGACAAAGGTTAAAAATCTTTCATGTCTTACTTTGGCAAACCCAAATTGGGAAAAGACAATTGAAACAGATGCCTCAGATATAGGATTTGGTGGTATTCTTACTCAATATTGTCCTGATAATAAACGCCATTATATTGTTCAATTTTATTTTTGGAAATGGAATCCATCTCAGAAGAATTGTGTCACGGTAGCTAAAGAAATCTTAGCTATTGTGAAAAGCGTTTTGAAGTTTCAAGGCAATCTCTATAACCAGAAATTTATTATAAAAACTGATTGCAAAGCAACTAGGTTTATGTTTAATAAAGACTGCAAACATGATGTTTCTAAACAAATGTTTGCTGGATGACAAACTTTATTAGCACTGTTTGATTTTTAAATTATTTATAAAAAAGGAGAAGATAATAGTCTTCCAGATTTTTTTACTCGAGAATATTTAGACTGATTTAAAATGTCTTTGTTTTCAGGCATGAGGCCATCATGTCCCCCTACAAGGAGAAGAGGAGGACGAGGAAATTGAGGAAAAGGAGGTCATGTCCTCGCTCAATCGGGTAATAAGCAATTGATAGCAGCTTCTAGCTCATCGACAGATACAGGAGGTTTTAATATAAACCATCCAATGTATAAGGAATTTATGGATTTTATGAAATCCAAACAAAGTCAGGATAATATTCCTCTGTATTATTCCACAATATTAATGGACGAAGAAAATATGGAGATTTTTTATATAAATGAGAAAAAAGAAGTTATACTTCTTTTAGAAAATCATGATCTAAAATGGAAAGATGATCCATGGCAGTTAATGAATAGGTATTTGGATACAATTTGTTATACTCCAACTACATATAAATACATAATGCATTATGATATGATACTCTCAACAACAGGGTCAGCAGAATTTCAACATTTTTACCCTGCTAATACCAAAAGAGTTTATAACTTTTCTAAAATAATTATAAAGAGAATTCTCTCTCTAGATGAATGGGGAATGAGTCCTCTAAAGGAAAAGGATTATATCCATCCTGAACAAAAAATTGCAGTAAAATATAATTACTGAGATTATGAAATCCAAACAAAGTCAGGATAATACTCCTACGACTTACTCCACCATATTAGTAGATGAGGAAAATATCTAAGTATTTGATCTAAATGATAGAAAAGAAGTTATACTTCTGTTGGAAAACCATGATCTAAAATGGAAAGATGATCCATGGCAATTAATGAATAGGTATTTGGATACAGTTTGTCATATTACAACTGCATACGAATTCCGAAAACATTATGAAATGATACTCTCAGCGATATGGTCAGCAAAATTTCAACATTTTTACCCTGCTACTACAAAGAAAGTTTATAACTTCTCTAAAATCATAATTAAGAGAATTCTTTCTCCAGAAGAATGGGGAATGAGTCCTCTAAAGGAAAAGGATTATATCCATCCTGAACAAAACATTGTAGTAAAATATAATTACTGGGATTATATGGATAGCTTTAATAAAGCATTGTTATATGAGAATGCTAATAGAAAGCATTCATGGTTTATCAAAATTTGTTCAAATGTTTATACACAAAATATTCCTAATTGGTTTTGTAAATGGTGGATGTCATATGGACCATCAAGAAAAAATTTTACCAGAACAGTATAAGAAATTATACTTGGAATGGCTAGACCTATCCCCCAAACTTATAAGTATGGAAAAGGATAATATCTTTTTTGAGGGAATGTCAGTAATGTTCTTTTTTATAGAATTTTCTATTCCATGGATTATGAAATGGAATGTTGAAGTTAATACTACTTCAAAAGGATTTTCTTGTTTAATGAGAACTTTTCATACAAAGTTTTGGACTAAATTAATTAATAAAGATCCTGAAGGAAAATTACATGGTCAGGAGATTTTAGATTTAATAAATCAAACTATTGATAAGTATCATACTCAGGAAATATCTACTCCTCAAGAAGAAATTTCTAGTCCTTTCAAACAAATTGTCAGAAAACTTCATATGAAGAAAGGGATTATATCTAAGTTAGAAACAGTTGCATTATATATGGAGGAAGTCAAGAAAGAACTGATGAGAAAACTTGACGTAGAAATTGAAGATGATATATCAATGACATCAGCAAGCCACAATAACCCAGATGATGAAGTGTGTATTGCAGGAGAAGGACAAAGTGATACTGCAGAAGAGATTGATATTGATGCTCTCTTCAAGAAATTTCAAGAACAAGTGGAGGAATCTTCCGATAAAACCACATGCAAGGGCAAGACAAAAGTCTAAGGATAGACCCCACCATGATGACAAAGGGGTAAGAGACAAAAGGCTTTTATAAAGAAGGAATTTACTTTTATAAAGATAAGCATCTTTGAAAAATATGACAAAGTGGCCATAAATAATTATGTCGGCCACGTGAAATTAGTGTGAAGGCCATAAGGGTGTGTCGGTCTTATCATTTTGTAATTGGCCATCGTAAAGAGTGTGGGCCAGGTTTTTTATTCCTTATGTTTTATTTCCCTCTATATAAGAGGATGTAAGATTTAGTTTAGAGGCAGGTTTTAGAACCCACTCTCTCTCTCTCTCTCTAAAATACTCTCTCTTGTAATATATTCTAAGTTTGAATAAAAGTTTGCAATTTGATTTGAAGAATTTTGAAGTTCGTCTACAATTACTATTATTGTATTTATTTTATCTTCTGTTGATACTTAGCCTAAAGACAGGCTAAATTATTATGTTGAACTATATCATACTAGATTATTATAATTAAATGGAATTGTGACTATAAAAGATGGTTTAAACGGCCAAAATTAAGGTCAAATTCGAATGATTTATGGCATGTTAATAAAAGATGAGCTTGATCCATTGTATTACCCTGTAAAGGGCGAATCCAGATCTATCCATTGGATTACCCTATGTTGTGGGCGGACCTGGCTGAGATCGTTGAATTACCCTAGGGATGGACCCGGATATGAATTCTTAATTACCATAATAAAAATTACTTCACTCTTTGATATATGAATATTATAAGAAAGAAATATAATGTTAAAAAATAGTAGAAAAGAAGAATATGATACACCTCAACAATTGGATTTACTTAATAAGTAGACTGTTCTTAAGATTTAACCCAGAATTATATATCAAATGGAAACTTTTGAAAAATAGTGGTTTAAAACAAGTGGATAAAACCATCGAACAAACTATTATTATTGATAATGATCATCAGCTTTTTAGACTTATATCTGAAACTGATCTTGCCCTTATAGGGATATTTATAGATTTATGCATATTGGCTTGGTTCAGGTGGTGTTTAAGCCCCTTACTTTGTGTGGACTACCTGAAAGTTTTATAGCAACTTTACGTGATGGTAGAAATCATAATTGGAAGAAGTATCTAATAGGGACTATTTAAACTAGTCTAGCTTATGGACCAATTTATTTTAATGTTTATCCTAATTTGCAAATTTCTTTGCAAGATGAGAATTCATTAAGTTCTCTTATGCTAAATGTTAAAATTTATGGTTATGATTATATGCTTGGTACTGAAGTAGTGTGTATTTGTTATAGAATTTATTATAAATTACTACATACTTTGAATCCTATGTGCAAAGTTATTGATTTTAAAAATGAGACTATTTTAATAGAAACTAATTTTGGAAAATCTAGAGTAGTTACTCGAAAACCGATTAAGTGGGAAGAAATTGATTTCCCACAAGAATGGGTTATTGAGGGAGCTACTCCTCCTAAAAATAATATTAATGAAGAAATTTTAGAAATTGAACAGTTGAATGATGGACCTGTTAAAATAAAGTTTTCTAATTATATGTCAAATAATATAATTGAAAGTGGTAGCATGTCTTCTAGAATTACTAGTTCTAATTCTTCATATATTTCTCCCCTGAATTATATTGTTTAGGTACCATCTAGAGCTTATACTTCTCAAATTAGAGAAAATTATAAATGTGATAATATAAAAATTGATAAAGATAATATTGCTAAACCTAGCTCAGATTTAGACATAACTGAATCTAAAATGAATTTCCCAGATGGGTTAACTACATAGATTTGTTTTATGATGACCGACAAACCTATTGATTTTAGTCCTGGTTCCCAAGGAAAAGCAAAGATTGCTAAGAAATTTCAAAAATCCAGATGGAAACCTTTTAGAAAATGGTTCTTCATAAACTTTAATAAAGAAGAACAATTTCAATTTCTAGAAGAATTTTATAAAGATCTTATTGAATCAGGGAAAAATGTTTTAATAGCATTTGTTCCATGGTTTATGTGTAAACATGTTTATAACTACATTTCTATGTTAGAAAAAGATTTTACCTGAAGTAATGGAGAAATTACGAAATTAGTATTTCCACCATTACAATCTTTCCAAATTAATAAGGACGATAAAAATGTTCATTTTAATGCTTTTTCAAAATTATTTGAAAATGACACTGATTTAGTTACCTCTCAGCATAATTTGTGTGCAGAAAAGTTTGGATTTATGTAATGAAATTAAGTTGAATCAACAGATCAAAAGACATCGTCTTAATGAAAGACAATAGTTAGGGGAATTCTTTGAGCAATTTGCTCTAGATATTCCCATGCCTGCTTCTAAGTATAGGAAAAAGAAGTAGAAAGAGAGGTGTTCTACAAAAAATAGATCTTCCAAAAAGAATTATAAAGAATGGAAGAGAAAAAGAGTAGAGAGAAAAGAAAGAAGAAAGAATGAAGGAAAAAGTGATCATAGATTTTATAAATCTAAACGTCGATATGATAAGTCAGATACTTGCCACAAATGTGGAAGATATGGTCACTATGCAAAAGATTGCAGAGTTAGGGAAAAAATTAGAAACATTGATATTGATGATAATATTAAATATTCTTTATATAAGATTATGCTCAACTCTGATTCAGGAAAATCAGATTCTGAGTATAGTACCCAAGGAGAATCGTCTACAAGTGAAGTTCTAAAGGCTCTCCACCAAGAAGATTATATGTCTTCAAAAGATGAATGTCTACCTTATCAACAAGGGTTGGAATGTGAAAAGGATGGAGAGGAAGATGATCTTTATAAGATCTACTCTCAGTTTAAAGAACTAAGTATCAATGTCATTGATAATGAAAAAGTCATAGAGCTCTTACAGACAATTAAGGATCCTGAGATAAGAGCTCAAATTATTGATAAAATTAGTAATACAGCATCTACTTCAAAGGATTATATTCCAAAGGAGATACCAACTAAAGAATGTGCATATACCATGGCAGAAGTTAAAAATCTTTTGTTGGAAAGAAGGAAACTTATAAGTTCTCCTACTACTATTAATGATTTAAAATAAGAGATTAATAATCTCAAAGATGATATTATACATCTCAAAGAAAAGAATGTTATTATTGAAACAAGGCTAGATAACATTGAGATTAGACAAAATCTGGGTAATAACTCAACCTCTTCAGATGAAGGGGAAACTAATAATCTATATTTTCTTAAAAATTTAAATGTTGGCAATAATAAAGGTGATTTTTTACAAAGCTTAAAAGATTTTACTTCTAAAAATTTTATAGAAAAATTACTCTTTTTATAGACTATAATTATAAAAAAGAATTTACTGTTCTTATTGATAATGTTGCTGATTTAAACTGTATCCAAGAAGGACTTATCCCTTCTAGATATTTTCATAAAACTACTCATAATTTAAGGTCTGCAAATGGTAGTAAAATGAGTATTGAGTTTAAACTACCTAAAACTTTTATTTGTAAAGGGAAAAATTGTATTCCTCAAAGCTTTGTTTTGGTTAAAGATATTACTAACCAAATTATTTTGGGAGTTTCTTTCATAAAAGATATTTTCCCTCTTACTTATTGGGATAATGAAAAGATTATAGGAACTTGGAATAATAAACATTTTATACTAGAGTTTATCGCTAAACCTTTTACTAGGATGCTTAATGAATTGACTTCATAAATGATTTTAAAAAATAATCAAATGAATTTCCTTAAAGGAGAAATTAATAGTATTGAGTTTGACACTGTGCTAAAAAAACATAAATTACAGGATAAAATTGCTATTCTGAAAAATCAGTTTTCTCTTAATATTTGTGGAGATCATCCTAATGCTTTTTGGAATAGGAAAAAGCATGTTGTTAGTCTTCCATATGAAGATGATTTTAATGAAGATAATATTCCTACTAAAGCTAGGCCATGCCAAATGAATTCTGAATATTTGGAATTATGTAAAAAAGAGATTGAATCTCTACTGTGGAAAGGCCTTATAAGGCATTCTAAGTCTCCATGGTCTTGTACAAATTTTTATGTTAATAAACATGCTGAACAAGAAAGAGGTGCACCCAGGTTGGTTATAAATTATAAACCTTTAAATAAAACATTAAGATGGATTAGGTATCCCATCTCTAATAAAAAAAGATTTATTAGATAGAGTTTATGATGCAATTATATTTTCTAAATTTGATTTGAAATCAAGATATAGGTAGATTCAAATAAGTGAGTCTGACAGGTTTAAAACTAGTTTCAATGTGCCTATGGGTCAATTTGAATGGAACGTCATGCCTTTTGGATTGAAAAATGCTCCATCTGAATTTCAAAAAATTATGAATGATATTTTTATACCTTATAGTAATTTTATCATTGTTTATATAGATGATAGTCTTGTGTTTTCAAAAAATATAGAAACTCATTTTAAACATCTTGATTTACTCAAGAAAATTATTATTCAAAATGGTTTGGTTATATCTGCTCCAAAGATGGCTTTATTTCAAACTAAAGTTAGATTTCTAGGCCATAATATTGAGAAGTATTGAATTTTCTTCTAAATTTCCTAATGAAATTACTAATAGGACTCAATTGCAGAGATTTCTTGGTAGTTTCAACTATGTATCACCTTTTATAAAGTACTTAGCTCTTGATACAACTATTTTATATGATAGGCTTAAGAAAAATCCAAAAGCCTGGTCAGTTGATCATACTGAACCTGTTAAAAGGTTAAAGGCCAAGGTTAAAAATCATCCACGCCTCACGTTGACAAACCCAATTTGGAAAAAGACAGTTGAGACAAATGCCTCAGATATAGGATTTGGAGGTGTCCTTACACAGTATTGTCTTGATAATAAACGCCAATATTGTTCAATTTTATTCTGGGAAATGGAATCCATCTCAGAAGAATTATGCCACGGTAGCTAAGGAAATCTTAGCTATTGTAAAAAGTGTTTTAATATTCCATGGTGATTTTTATAATCAGAAATTTATAATTAAAACTGATTATCAGGCTGCTAAGTTTATGTTTGATAAAGATTGTAAACATGATGTTTCTAAGCAAATGTTTGCTAGATGGCAAGCTTTATTAGCACCTTTTGATTTTGATATAATTTATAAAAAGGATGAAGATAATAGTCTTCCTGATTTTCTCACTAGAGAATATTTAGATTAATCATAAATGTCTTTATTTTCAGGCATGAGACCTTCATGCCCCCCTACAAGGGGAAGAGGAGGACGAGGAAATCGAAGAAGAGGAGGTCATATCCTCGCTCACTTGGGTAATAGGTAATTGATAGCAGCTTCTAGCTCATCAATAGATACAAGAGGTTTAATACAAACCATTCAATGTATAAGGAATTTATGGACTTTATGAAATTTAAACAAAGTCAGTATAATATTCCCTCAACTTATTCCACAATATTGATGGACGAAGAAAATATGAAAATATTTGATACAAATGAGAAAAAAGAAGTTATACTTATTTTAAAAAATCATGATCTAAAATGGAAACAGGATCCATGGCATTTAATGAATAGGTATTTGGATACAGTTTGTTATACTACAACCGCATACAAATATAGGATGCAATATGAGATGATACTCTCAGCAACAGGGTAACCAGAATTTCAACATTTTTACCCTGCTAATACCAAGAAAGTTTATAACTTTTCAAATATTATTATAAAAAGAATTATTTCACCAGAAGAGTCGGGAATGAGTCCTTTAAAGGAAAAGGATTATATCCATCCTGAACAAAAAATTTCAATAAAATATAATTACTGGGATTATGTGGACAACTTTAATAAAGCATTGTTATATAAGAATGCTAATAGAAAGCATTCATGGTTTATCAAGATTTGTTCGAATGTTTATACACAAAATATTATTAACTGGTTTTGCAGATGGTGGATGTCATATGGACCATCAATAAAAGTTTTACCAGACCAGTATAAGAAATTATACTTGGAATGGCTAAACTTATCCCCCAAGTTTATAAGTATGGAAAAAGATAATATCTTTTTTAAGGGAATGTCAGTAATTCTCTTTTTTGTAGAATTTTCTATTCCATAAATCATGAAATGGAATGTTGAAGTTAATACTACTTCAGAGGGATTTCCTTGTTTAATGAGAGCTTTTCATAAAAAGTTCTGGACTAAATTAATTAATAAAGATCCTGAAGGGAAATTACATGGTCAGGAGATTTTAGATTTTATAAATCAAACTATTAATAAGTATCATGTTCAGGAGATATCTACTCCTCAAGAAGAAATTAATAGTCCTTTTAAACAAATCGTTAGAAAACTTCATATGAAAAAGGGAATCATTTCCAAGTCAGAAATAATTGCATTATACATGGAGGAGGTCAAGAAAGATCTGATGAGAAATCTTGACGTAGAAATTGAAGATGATATATCAATAGCATCAGCAAGCCACACTAATCTAGATGATGAAGTGTGTATTGCAGGTGAAGGACAAAGTGATAGTGCAAAAGAGATTGATATTGATGCTCTCGTCATGAAATTTCAAGAACAAGTGTAGGAATCCTCCGACAAAACCACATGCAAGAGCAAGGCAAAAGTCTAAGGATAGACCCCACCATGATGACAAAGGGGTAAGAGACAAATGACTTTTATAAAGAAGGAATCTACTTTTATAAAAGTAAGAATTTTTTGAAAAGATGACATAATGGCCATAAATAATTATGTCGGCCACGTGAAATTAGTGTGCAGGCCATAGGCGTGTGTCGGCCTTATCGTTTTGTAATTGACCATTGTAAAGAGTGTTGGCCAGGATTTTTATTCCTTATGTTTTATTTCCCTCTATATAAGAGGATGTAAGTTTTAGTTTAGAGGTAGGTTTTAGAACCCCCTCTCTCTCTCTCTCTAAAATACTTTCTTGTAAGATTTTCTCTTTTGTAATATTTTCAAGTTTGAATAAAAGTTTGCAATTTGGATTGGAACAAGGTTTTTCATTTTGAAGTTCATATTTAGGTACTATTCTTTTATTAATTTTTTCTATTGGTACTTAGCCTAATGACAGGCTAAATTATTGTGTTGAACTATATCATACTAGATTATTATAATTTAATGGAATTGTAACTATAAAAGATGGTTTAAATGGCTGATTATAATAATCTAGTATGATATAGTTCAACACAATAATTTAGCCTGTCATTATGATAAGTATCAACAGAAAAAATAAATAAAAGAATAGTACCTGAATATGAACTTCAAAATGAAAAACCTTGTTCCAATCCAAATTGCAAACTTTTATTCAAACTTGAAAATATTACAAAAGAGAAAATCATACAAGAAAGTATTTTAGAGAGAGAGAGAGAGGGAGTTCTAAAACCTGCCTCTAAACTAAAACTTACATCCTTTTATATAGAGGGAAATAAAAAATAAGGAAAAAAGAATCCTGGCCCACACTCTTTACAATGGCTAATTACAAAACGATAAGGCTGACACACCCCTATGGCCTACACACTAATTTCACGTGGCCGACATAATTATTTATGGCCACTATGTCATCTTTTTCAAAGATGCTTACTTTTATAAAAGTAGATTCCTTCTTTATAAAAGTCATTTGTCTCTTACCCCTTTTTCATCATGGTGGGGTCTATCCTTAGACTTGCCCTTGCATGTGGTTTTGTCGGAGGATTCCTCCACTTGTTCTTGAAATTTCTTGAAGAGAGCATCAATATCAATCTCTTCTGCACTATCACTTTGTCCTTCACCTGCAGTGCACACTTCATCATCATGAATAGTGTGGCTTGCTGATGCCATCGATATATCATCTTCAATTTCTACGTCAAGATTTCTGATCAGATCTTTCATGACCTCCTCCATGTATAATGCAATTGTTTCTGACTTGGAAATGATTCCCTTTTTCATATGAAGTTTTCTAACGATTTGTTTAAAAGGACTATTAATTTCTTCTTGAGGAGTAGATATTTCCTAAATATGATACTTATCAATAGTTTGATTTATTAAATCTAAAATCTCCTGACCATGTAATTTCCCTTCAGAATCTTTATTAATTAATTTAGTCCAGAACTTTGTATGAAAAGCTCTCATTAAACAAGGAAATCCTTCTGAAGTAATATTAACTTCAATATTCCATTTCATGATTTATGGAATAGAAAATTCTATAAAAAAGAACATTACTGACATTCCCTCAAAAAAGATATTATCTTTTTCCATACTTATAAGCTTGGGGGATAAGTCTAGCCATTCCAAGTATAATTTCTTATACTAGTCTGGTAAAATTTTTATTGATGGTCCATATGACATCCACCATCTGCAAAACCAGTTAGGAATATTTTGTGTATAAACATTCGAACAAATCTTGATAAACCATAAATGCTTTCTATTAGCATTCTCATATAACAATGTTTTACTAAAGTTGTCCACATATTCCCAATAATTATATTTTACTGCAATTTTTTGTTCAGGATGGATATAATCCTTTTCCTTTAGAGAACTCATTCCCCACTCTTCTGGTGAAATAATTCTTTTTATAATAATATTTGAAAAGTTATAAACTTTCTTGGTATTAGCAGGGTAAAAATGTTAAAATTATGGTTACCCTATTGTTGAGAGTATCATCTCATAATGCATCCTATATTTGTATGCGGTTGTAGTATAACAAACTATATCTAAATACCTATTCATTATATTCCATGGATCCTCTTTCCATCTTAGATCATGATTTTCTAAAAGAAGTATAACTTCTTTTTTTCTCATTTATATCAAATATTTCCATATTATCTTCATCCATCAATATTGTGGAATAAGTCGAGGCAATATTATCCTGACTTTGTTTGGATTTCATAAAGTCCATAAATTCCTTATACATTGGATGATTTGTATTAAAACCTCCTGTATCTGTCGATGAGCTAGAAGTTGCTATCAATTGCTTATTACCCAATTGAGCGAAGATATGACCTCCTCTTCCTCGATTTCCTCATCCTCCTCTTCCCTTGTAGGGGGCCATGAATGTCTCATGCCTGAAAATAAAAACATTTATGATTAATCTAAATATTCTTTAGCGAGAAAATCAGGAAAACTATTATCTTCATCCTTTTTATAAATTATATCAAAATCAAATGGTGCTAATAAAGCTTGTCATCTAGCAAACATTTGCTTAGAAACATCATGTTTACAATTTTTATTAAACATAAAATTAGCAGCCTGACAATCAGTTTTAATCATAAATTTCTAATTATAAAGATCACCTTGGAATTTTAAAACACTTTTTACAATAACTAAGATTTCCTTAGCTACCGTGGCATAATTCTTCTGAGATGGATTCCATTTCCCAGAATAATATTGAACAATATAATGGCGTTTATTATCAGGACAATACTGAGTAAGGACACCTCCAAATCCTATATCTGAGGCATCTGTCTCAACCGTCTTTTCCCAAATTAGGGCATCTGTCTCAACCGTCTTTTCCCAAATTGGGTTTGCCAAAGTGAGGCATGGATGGTTTTTAACATTAGCCTTTATCCTTTTAACAGCTTCAGTATGATCAGCTGACCAGGCTTTTGGATTTTTCTTAAGCCTGTCATATAAAATAGTTGTATCAAGAGATAAGTCTTTTATAAAAGGTGCTACATAGTTGAGACTATCAAGAAATCTCTGCAATTGAGTCTTATTAGTAATTTCATCAGGAAATTTAGAAGCAAATTCAATACTCATATTAATAGGACTAATATTACCTTTCTCAATATTATGGCCTAGAAATCTAACTTTAGTTTGAAATAAAGTCATCTTTGGAGCAAATATAACCAAACCATTTTGAATAATAATTTTCTTTAATAAATCAAGATGTTTAAAATGAGTCTCTATATTTTTTGAAAACACAAGAATATCATCTATATAAACAATGATAAAATTACTATAAGGTATAAAAATATCATTCATAATTTTTTGAAATTCAGATAGAGCATTCTTCAATCCAAAAGGCATGACGTTTCATTCAAATTGACCCATAGGGAGATTGAAAGCAGTTTTAAACCTGTCAGACTCACTTATTTGAATCTGCCAATATTCTGATTTCAAATCAAATTTAGAAAATATAATTGCATCATAAACTCTATCTAATAAATCTTTTTTATTAGAGATGGGATACCTAATCCATCTTAATATTTTATTTAAAGGTTTATAATTTATAACCAACCTGGGTGCACCTCTTTCTTGTTCAGCATGTTTATTAACATAAAAAGTTGTACAAGACCATGGAGACTTAGAATGCCTTATAAGGCCTTTCCGCAGTAGAGATTCAATCTCTTTTTTACATAATTCCAAATATTCAGAATTCATTTGGCATGGCCTAGCTTTAGTAGGAATATTATCTTCATTAAAATCATCTTCATATGGAAGACTAACAACATACTTTTTCCTGTTCCAAAAAGCATTAGGATGATCTCCACAAATATCAAGAGAAAACTGATTTTTCAAAATAGCAATTTTATCCTATAATTTAGGATTTTTTAACACAGTGTCAATCTCAATACTATTAATATCTCCTTTAAGGAAATTCATTTGATTATTTTTTAAAATCATTTATGAAGTTAATTCATTAAGCATCCTAGTAAAAGGTTTAGTGATAAACTCTAATATAAAAGGCTTATTATTCCAAGTTCCTATAATCTTTTCATTATCCCAATAAATAAGAGGAAAAATATCATTTATGAAAGGAACTCCCAAAATAATTTGGTTAGTAATATCTTTAACTAAAACAAAGCTTTGAGGAATACAATTTTTCCCTTTACAAATAAAAGCCTTAGGTAGTTTAAACTCAATATTCATTCTACTACCATTTGTGGATCTTAGATTATGAGTAATTTTATGAAAATATCTTGAAGGAATAAGTCCTTGAATACAATTTAAATCAGCAGCACTAACAATAAGGGCAAGAAATTCTTTTTTATGATTATATTCTATAAGGAGAGTGATTTTTGTATAAAATTTTTAAGAAGTAAAAGCCTTTAAACTTTCTAAAAAATCACCATTATTATGACCAAAAGTTAAATTTTTAAGAAAATCAAAATTATTAGTTTCCCCTTCATCTGAAGAGGTTGAGTTATTACCCAGATTTTGTCTAATCTCAAAGCTATCTAGCCTTACTTCAATAATAACATTTTTTTCTTTGAGATGTCTAATATCATCTTTGAGATTATTAATCTCTTCTTTTAAATCATTAATAGTAGTAGAAGAACTTTTAAGTTTCCTTTTTTCCAACAGAAGATTTTTAACTTCTGCTATGGTATATGCACCTTCTTTAGTTAGTATCTCCTCTGGAATATAATCCTTTGAGGTAGATGCTTTATTACTAATTTTATCAATAATTTGAGGTCTTATCTTAGGATCCTTAATTGTCTGTAAGAGCTCTATGACTTTGTCATTATCAATGACGTTGATACTTAATTCTTTAAACTGAGAGAAGATCTTATAAAGATCATCTTCCTCTCCATCCTTTTCACATTCCAACCATTGTTGACAGGGTAGACATTCATCTTCTGAAGACATATAATCTTCTTGGTGGAGTGCCTTTAAATCTTCACTTGTAGATAATTCTCCTTGGATACTATACTGAGAATTTGATTTCCCTGAATCAGAGTTGAGCATAATCTTGTATAAAAAAATCTTTAATATTATCATTCATATCAAGATTTCTAATTTTTTTTCCCCTGACTCTGCAATCTTTTGCATAGTGACCATATCCTTCACATTTGTGGCAAGTATCTGACTTATCATAATGTCGTTTAAATTTGTAAAATCTATGATTACTTTTTCTTTCATTCTTTCTCTTTTCTTTTCTTTCTATTCTTTTTCACTTCCATTCTTTATAATCTTTCTTGGAAGATCTATTCTTGGAAGAATGCTTCTCTTTATGCTTCTCTTTCCTATCCTTAAAAGCAAGTTTGGGAATATCTAGAGCAAATTGCTCACAGAATTCTCCCAGCTGTTGTCTTTCATTAAGATGATGTCTTTTAATCTGTTGATTTAGCTTTATTTCATTACATAAAGCCAAACCTTCATGCACACAGGCACTAATCAATTTCCCATAAGTATAATTCTCATAATTGATGCTTGGACTATCACCTCTCAGAACCTTCCTTACTCTTTCAGCAAAGAGGGCCGGCAACCCATCAATAAATTTGGATTTCCAATGAGTGCTATTACACTCTGGCAATTCCATAACCCTGCAAAGGAAAACATCTTTATAGAACCTGAAAAATGTAAGAGTCTTACATCTTAGATTCTGGAGTAAAGTCCTGATGGTTTCACTATTATCTGACCATCTTCCTGAAAAATATTCTATAATATTCAAAACCAGTGTATAAACTGAATTTGGGACTTCTCCTTCACCTTCTTGTTTTACAGCCTGAAGGATCTTATTTCTTTGTTCTTGGTTGAGATAATTATCCCACCATCCTTTCAACTGACCTGTAAATCCTGCAGTTATCATCTCTGCAATAGCCTTCTCACTATTTTTATTAGTCTTACAGATAGTACTGTACATCAACATCCTATACATAGTTGTATAAATCTGTCTATCTGTATAACCATTTATGTTCCATTCATAAATTTCTTTTCCATTATAACTATTTGTTACAATATATTCATGTTCTTCCATTAGAACATCCTGAGGAGTTGGCCTAGGATAGTAAAACATCCGCTGAACTAGTTTTCTCGCATATTTTTCTAAAATGATCAGAAAAATCATTATTGCTAGCAACATTTATTTCTCCTTCTGAAAGATTATTAATCTTCAGAGGTTTAAGGTTGTTACCTTTGAAAGCCTTTTCTAGGAAATTTTCTAAATTAGAAAAATCTTTTAACTTGAAATCTTCAATCTCTGGGGGAGGTTGAATGCTAGGTTGAGCAACTTTACCCTTACCTTTCTTGTCAACACTCATTTGAGATAAAAGTTTATCAACTTACTTTATCATGCAAAGACACTATATGATCACCTAACATGCTCATATAAATATTTGTATAATTATGTTGTTTTTTCATCAACTTAATATGCTGAGAGGTAACTAGAGCAGTATCATTTTCAAATAATTTTGAAAAAGCATTAAAATGAACAATCTTATCATCTTTATTAATTTGAAAAGATTGTAATGACGGAAATATGAATTTCATAATTTCTCCATTACTTAAAGTAAAATCTTTTTCTAACATAGAGATGTAATTATAAACATGTTTACGCATAAAGCATGGAACAAATGCAATTAAAACATTTTTCCCTGATTCAATAAGATCTTTATAAAATTCTTCTTGAAATTGAAATTGTTCTTCTTTATTAAAGTTTTTGAAAAACCATTTTCTAAAAGGTTTCCATCTGAATTTTTGAAATTCTTTAGCAATCTTTGCTCTTGCCTAGGAACCAGGACTAAAATCAATAGGTTTGTTGGTCATCATAAAACAAATCTATGTAGTTAACCCATCTGGGAAATTCATTT
Organism: Solanum bulbocastanum; assembly: GCA_037074985.1. NCBI lineage: Eukaryota > Viridiplantae > Streptophyta > Magnoliopsida > Solanales > Solanaceae > Solanum > Solanum bulbocastanum. Next base: position 38,778,375 of record CM073605.1, read on the forward strand.
CAGATTCAATTATGTCTAAATCTGAGCTAGGTCTAGCAATATTATCTTTATCAATTTTTATATTATCACATCTATAATTTTCTCTAATTTGAGAAGTAGAAGCTCTCGATGTTACCTGCACAATATAATCCAGGGGAGAAATATATGAAGAATTAGATCTAGTAATTCGAGAAGACATGCTACCACTTTCAATTCTATTATTATAATCAGAAAATTTAATTTTAACAATTCCATCATTCAACTGTTCAATTTCTGAAATTTCTTCATTAATATTATTTTTAGGAGGAGTAGCTCCCTCAATAACTCATTCTTGTGGGAAATCAATTTCATCCCACTCAATCGATCTTCGAGTAACTACTCTAGATTTTCCAAAATTAGACTCGATTAAAATAGTCTCATTTTTAAAATCAATAACTTTACACATAGGATTCAAAGTATGCAGTAATTTATAATAAATTCTATAAAAAAAAATACACACTACTTTAGTGCCAGGCATATAATCATAACCATGAAGTTTAACATTTAGCATCAGAGAACTTAATGAATTCTCATCTTGCAAATAAATCTGCAGATTAGGATAAGCATTAAAATAAACTGGTCCATAAGCTAGACTAGTTTGAATAGTCCCTATTAGAGACTTCTTCCAATTATGATTTCTACCATCACATAAAGTTGCTATAAAACTTTTAGGTAGTCCATGCAAAGTAAGGGACGCCACCTGAACTAAACCAATATGCATAAATTTATAAATATCCCTATAAGAGGCAAGATCAGTTTCAGATATAAGTCTAAAAGTTTGATGAGCATTATCAATAGTAATAGATACTAGATTATTATAGTTAAATGGAATTGTATCTATGAAAGATGGTTTAAATGGCTGAAATTAAGGTCTAATTAAAGGAAATTTTAGCATAGTATTAAAAGACTATTACGTTGATCCGTTGGATTTTCCTGTAAAAAGGACGGACCCGAATGTATCTGTTGGATTACCCTGTGTTGTGGGCAGATCCGGTAGTAGACCGTTGGATTACTCTGGGGCGGACCCGGATATAGTGAAAGTCTTTGAGTTACTATGTTGAAAAATTACTTGAATTAGTAAAAGACTCTTACAGTAGGTTGCACGATCCGTTTTCTCATCATCATCGTCATCGTCGGCGGCGGCGTCGTCGTCGTCGTCATCATCATAAGTTGGAAGAAATTCTTGAAATTATTTGAATGCAATTTTGATATTTGTTGTTGTTGTTGTTGTTGTTGTTATTAATAATAAAAATTATTATTATTATTATTATTATTAATTATTATCATTATTATTATCATTATCATTATTATTATCCTTATTATTATCATAATCATTATCATCATCATCATCATCATCATCATCATCATCATCATCATCATCATTATAATCATTACCATTATCATTATCATTATCATTATCATTCTCATTATCATTATCATTATCATTATTATTATTATTATTATTATTATTATTATTATTATTATTATTATTATTATTATTATTCTCATCATCATCATCATCATCATCATTATTGTCATCATTATTGTCATCATTATCGTCATCATCATCGTCATCATCATCGTCACCACCACCACCACCTTATTATCATCATCATTATCATCATCATCAAAAGTTGGAAGAAATTCTTGAAATAATTTGCAATTTTGATATTTGGTCTACTTTAAATAAACAATGCTAAATATGTCTGACGTAATTTGTCTAGTTATATGATGTTGTAATATTTATTTAAGATCATAATGATATATACATTAACTAAAAATAGTTCTAATGGAACAATTTTTCCTGGATATACAACTTTTATTACTTTGATAAAATGTAATATGCAATAATTTTTATGTACATATACTTGAATGGACAGTGAGTTTCCATTTTTTGTTTTGCAATTCTTTAAAGTTTCTACTCTTGTAATGTGGTACAATTGTTTTGGATTCTAATAAAAGTGAAATCACTTAATTGACAAGGATGAAAAAAAGATGAGAAATAATAGATGCGTACAAAAGGTAAGTAATTAGTTATTTGTCACTCATAATTTAAAATTTACTACCTTCAATATAATGATTAATAAGCTAATTGAAAAGTTGATAGCTATGTTTTCAGGTGAAAACAAAATATTTGTAAGTTTTGATTCTGCAAATGATTATAATTTTAAAAAGTATATATCAATTAATATGGGACACACATGCAACGCACATTCCCCAAAACTAGACAGAAGAAGAGGGTGAGAATATTCAGAATCATAATTAACTTCCTTCCCTTTTCCTATCCCCGTTCTCACACTGTTATACAACTTTCATAACTAACTAAAGTCTTGCTTACGTGACTTTCTTCCTGCCCAAAAGTAACAATTCAACCTTTTAGGTGGAATTACATTTCTAGTACTCCAACATGGCTTGTCAATGTGAAAATCACTAGTCGCATCCTCCTTATCATTCATATTAGCAAATGTCTCAATTAAGTTAGCAGATGTGTCCATTGAGTTCACAACATAGAGCCTACCCTGCAGTTCATTATGGGATACTCTTTCTCCCATAAAAGTTATGTGCTCTTTCACTTAAGCTCTAATCACATGTTTGTGAGTGTTTAAAGAGGATGTATTTTCGTTTAAAGACTTGACATTTGCTCCTTATCCATTATTTTTTGTCCTTGATCTTCATGTTAATGTTTATCCAGATTTAGTACCTAAAGCTCCTATCTCTGTCCCTCTACCTACTCTTGTATTGGCTTATATTCTTACACTCCCTTTGTTTGTTGCACCTCGTACAATCCCCAATCCACCACCTATTCTTAAACAGTCATCTAGGACCTTTAAGCCTCCAGATTGGCTTACAGACTATGAAGTGCCTACCAAATCTGTCATTATTCTTATCCTACTTCTTAATGTGTCATATAACCACTGGTATATATCCTATAAACAAGTACTCTTTTGCTTCATATTCAATTGTATTTGAACCTTCCTCCTTTCAAGAGGCTTGTCATGATCCTAAGTGTCTTGCAACCGTGAAAGATGAGATTCAATTAGCTCTTGATGTTAACCATATATACTTGGTCAATAGTTCCTCTTCCTTCAAACACGTCTCCTAATAAGTGTAATTGAGTTTTCAACTGGAATACAAGTCGATGGTTAAATTGAGAGATGTAAGGTCAAGTTGGCTGCAAAAGGATACAACCAACAACGAGCCCTTAATAAATTATTCTCAAATTTTCTATCATGTGGTCAAGATGGTCATAGTATGGTCTATATATAGTGGCCCTTGGATCCTCTTCTGTCTGGTAAATTTATCAGATCGATATATACCATGCATTTCTATAAGGTGATCGATCGGATATGTATATGAAGTTCCTAGTGGCTATGCAAACAAGGAGAAGAAAAAATTAAATGGTTTGTAAGCTACGTTAGTCCTTGCATGGATTTAAATAGGCTCCTTACTTGATATGGAGTTTGTTCAGTGTCATTATGACTACTCTTTGTTCAGCTAAAAGATTGATGCATGGAGATTTCATTGTCATCCTAGTATATGTAGTTTAAGATTAGAGACCTTGCTTGATATTATTGTTGATTCAGAAGGTGAGTAAATATCTACAACTGAAGGATTTCGGATAATGGCAACAACAGTAATTGGATAAGTATGTTCCAAGAGCTAGCTGTTGTTCATCTTGTATTCCTAAGATACTTAAAACAAAACTTTGAAGAACTTGGTAAGAAACAACAAAGTTTAAAGAGTATTTTCAAGCTGGTAGAGAAAATAGAATCAGAAACAGATTAGAAACAATATAAAAATATTTTTCACATAGAAAGAAAATCGAGCCCACTAAATGCACAGTGTATCCTTAAGGAAATTATTCCCCTCAAGTACCCGAGGTTAATGGAATATATCCTCTCAGGATAAAACGATTTTACTCACCGAAGTATCGGTACCTAAAACCACGGTGTCAACGAACCACTCAATGGCAGTAAAGTACACTTAGAATACTAGATTTAGTAGTAAGAGAAGAAGTCCAGAAAAAATTGGTTTTTAAAAAAAAAAATGAGAGGAAATCCCTTAATTTATAGAAAACAAAGGGTAGTGTGAAAAAGGTTCTTATTGTGCCTTACCGGAAAGGTCACAAATCTTTGGAAAAGTCACAATCTTTCGGAAAGGTGACAACTTTTCATAAAAGTCACAACTTTTCATGAAAGTCACAATTTTTCATAAAAGTCACAACTTTTCATGAAAGTCACAACTCTTCATAAAAGTCACAACTTTTCATAAAAGTCACAACTAAGTCGTAACTCTTCATTTTCCATTCACACCTTTTAAAATCCAACAATCCCCTGCATGAATGGAGAATTGACTCCAAGACAAAGAAACGGGCAAGTATGTGTACTTTACAAGCAAGAATTAACTGCATCTGGATAAGTAGGTTTCCCCTTGGACTTTCCGTAGTGAACATATGTCGGATATACTCGGTCAATCGGTAAATGTGATATCTTTGAATCGTCAAGCTTTGATGTATACCTAGATAACCATATGTCACACAATTAACCTTTTACCGTTTTTGGTTTTTACGATTGTGTTCGTTTCAGCCATGAAGACCTCCTGGTTTCATGAGTGTATAGAGAGATAGGCTTTTGACAATCATCCTCTTTGAAGCGGCTTACACTTCACACTCACATAGGTGATTTCTAAATGTGTTATCGCGTAGATACATTATTTTGTCAAATCTGTCAAACTTAGCAAATCATTAAAAACTTTAAGGTTTATTAACTCATTAACAAGCCTTAATGTTATATTCTTGTTCCTAAGCATTGTCTTCATCATGGGAATGGATTGAGTTGGTTGACAATGTTGAACCGTCAATCACAACTTTGTTTTTCTCCTTGAATCTAGCGTTTGGGATCTCCAGTCTGCTAGATAGATTTACCGCCATGATGACTTGTCCTAAGCCATAAACCCACTGCCTTAGATGATCATTCAACTTTCTCTCTAGTTAGGCCTTTTTGTAAGTGGATCCGACATATTATCCTTTGACTTTACATAGTCAATTGTTATATTTCCACTAGAGAGTAGTTTTCTAACGGTATCATGTCTATGTTTTATATGATGAGACTTTCCATCTTACATCATGCTCCATGCCCTACCTACTGTATCTTGACTATCAAAGTGTATGCACTGATGCCAAAGGTTTGGACTAAAGAAGAATATCTATCAAGAAATTCTAGAGTCTTTCAACTTATTCACCTGCCTTATCTAGAGCACCTAGCTCAGAGATCATTGTAGAGCTAGCGATGCGTGTCTTTTTGGAAGATTTTCAAGAGACTGCTCCTCCACCATGAGTAAATACATATCCACTCATGGATTTTACTTCATTTAATCCCTGTGATCCAATTTGCATCACTATATCCTTTCAATACTGTTGGATATTGTTATAATGCAAGACATAGTTTGAGTATGTTTTAAATACCCCAAAACTCTTTTCATTGTCATCCAATGAATTTGATTGGGATTACTCGTGAACCGACTCAGTTTACTAATAGCACATACTATATCTGATCACATACACTTCTTGATATACATCATACTTCCCAACACTCTAGCACAATCCAATTGTGAGTCACTTTTGTCTTCACTCATTTGAAATGCAAAGCTCACATTTATTGGAGTCTTGACAATATTAAAATCCAAATATTTGAACTAGTCAAATACCTTTTTTGATGCAATAAGACTGTGACAATGCTAAACATTATGGAGTTCTAAGGATTCTTATACCTAAGATCTCATCAACAACTCCAAGATCTTTCATATAAAACTTTCTTTCTAGCATACGTTTAGTAGCATTTATGTCATTAGTGTCTCTACTGATGATCAACATGTCATAAATATGCGAACAAAAAATGACCGTGTGATTTTAATGTAAACACATTTATCATTTCCATCATTCTTAAATCCATTTACCAACATGGTTTGGTCAAATTTCTTATGTCATTGTTTGGGTGCTTGTTTTAGTCCATAAAGTGACTGAACAAGTTCGCACACTTTCTTTTCTTTACCAGGAACCACAAAACCCTTGGGTTGTTCCATGTAAATGTCTTCCTCCAATTCTCCATTTAAGAAAGTTATTTTCACGTTCATTTGATGAATTTGGAGGTCATATACCACAATTATTAATATTAACATCCGAATGAATGTAATTCTAGTTATTGACGAGTATGTGTCGAGAAGATCAAGACCTTATTTTTGTCTAAAGCTTTTGACAAAAAGTCTTGCTTTATATTTTGTCAACAGTTCCATTGACTTTCATTTTCCTTTTGACGATTCACTTTGAACCCAAAGGTTTATTTCTTGGAGGAATATCGACCAACTTCCAATAGGATTGTTCAAGATTGAACCAATCTCACTATTGACACCATTTTTTCAAAGGATGAGTCTACAGAAGACACAAGAAATGTTACAAAATCATATTCAAAGAAAGTAGATGTCCTTTGCCATTTACTACGCCTCTGAATCTCTTTATTAAGTACATTCTCTTTTTTTCTTTCCAAGTTCTTTTAGACCCTTCACTAGACTACTCAAGTCTAATTTTACAGTTCACAATCATAGGTCCAATTTTAATCATTTTAGGAATAGGAACTTGGACTTTGGCTAGTCACCCCCACACTTTGAAGTATTTCAAGTTGGATTTCCTTTCTTTCAATTTCTCATATGGAATAGATTGTGTCCTGAACAAACAAAATTGCTTTCTTTCTGAAGAAACAAAACTTTTTATTGTTTCCTTTTGCAGTAAGGATAGTTCCTCCACGGAAGTCTTGTGGTAAATCTAAAATTTTAAGTAATGCAGCCATTATTTTCTTCAAAGTTCAATTTTTTTTCATACAACAATTCCATTAGATTTAGATGAATAGGATAGTAGTTTGATGGATAAATTCATTTCCCAACATATTTCTGCAAAAGGAGATTTATATTCTCCATCCCTATCATTTCTTATCTTTTTCCCAACTGATTTTCAATTTCAATATTATATTGTCAAGACATTTCTATTGCTTCATACTTACCATTCAACAAATAGATAGTCGTTTCTAATGTAATTGTCAATGAAAGTTATGAGATACTTTCTCAACCACAAGATGGTGTTGACTTCAAGTCACAAATGTCAATGTAAATCAAACTCTAAGGGATTAAAATTCCTTTCAACAGATTTATAAGAATGCTCAACATACATAGATTCCACACAAACTTGACATTTTTCTTTATTTGCACTCAAAGTTAGACAAAACATCTAAGTTGATCAGTTTTCCTTACAAAGTTCTATAATTGACATGCCCCAAGTGTTCATGTCACAAACAGTTTGACTCAAGCAAGTAGGAACAAATAAAATATTGAGTTTGAAAATCTCTCCACGAGGTAGCTTTTCCTCACAAATATTTTGTTCCTATTTCTTACAATTTTGTGTGATAGTCAAATATCCTTTTCGGAAGGATCGTTCCATAGAACTACCCATGAACAAAGTTTCATTGGGTTCAATAAATACATTATAGTCCAAATGCTTCTTTTACAAAACATGACAAATGACTATTCACCAATATACATGTCTATATAAATAGTTATATTTAATAGACATATCTTTTCATGAAAAATCACAACATTTTAAGTGACATTTTTTGATAAAAGAACATTAAGTCATTCATAGCCCCTTAAAGTTGTTCGCATAATTCATTTGAACACCTCAACTAAGGTTTGTACCTATTGAACACCTCTACCATGTTGAATTGATACATATTTAAAAAAATTTTGACAATTAGACAAAAATTTGAAGTGTGTGAGATTCACTCATAGTGACGTGGCACAATGACAAATTAAACTTTGACCTGTCATTTAGTTTCAAAAAATTATTTTAAAATGTCTTATAAAAAGTATTTTAAGGTAAAAACATAATATAATAACAAAAATCAACCCTATCTAGCCATAACCCCTTTCCGGCAGAACTAGTCCTCCAGAACACCATAGCCAGATAACGAGCGGCAAGTATCTTCCCCATATTTCTCTCATCAACACCATAGCTGCTACCTACCCTCTTCCTTTTATTCCCATTTGGCAATTTTTTTATCAATACCATAGCTGTCATTTCTCCAATCTCACTCTCTTCTTCATACATCATTTAAGATTTGTTGATATTTTTTTGTACCGTGGATTCTTTAGGATTTGAATTCTTTAACAACTTCAAAGAAAATATTTTTAAATTTGTATTAGCCTTGTTGGAAAAAATGGATGCTCACCGGATTTTTTTGACTCAATCTGATTTTTATTATTATTATTATATTTCCTTCTATAGCTTTAACTCTCTTGAATTTTTCTACAATTTATAAGGTTCGATTTTATTTTATTTTTCTATCAGTTAACTCTCTTTTGAATTTTTTGATTTTGACGATCATTTATTTAATGGAAACTTTTCCAATTAAGATAAAGACAACAATATTGGTGATAACGGATGATCGTAGAAAGAAAAAATAAAGATGAATACAGAAAGGGGTATGGCAGAGACGTTGGCTAAAGGATTTAGCTGGTGAGGAAAATGCAAAAGACTAAGGTGGTTTGGAATTGGGGAAGAAGATACTGTTGGGAATATTTTTTTCATGCTCAGACTTTTGCTCCACTTTTTAAATGTTGACATGTAATTTTTTGATTGGCTTGTAAGTAAATTGTATTGGTTTCACGTGCTTCTGAGGCGTGTACTACACCTATGATGCCACATCATTAAAAAGTATGTCATAGGTACATGTTTTGAACAAGAGAGGTGTTCAATAGGTACACTCATTAATTGAGGTGTCTAAGTGAAATATGAAGACAACTTTAAGTGGTTATGGATGACTTAAGCCAAGAACACAATCATTTTGACCAAGTATACATATAATTTGGTAGTTTCATACTAGTCATATCATATACTAGTAAAAGAGAAACTCAACGACCACAATATCAAATATACTCCAAGAATTTTGTGGGTCTAACATAATACAAAAGTATCATTAAATTTCATATCTTGTGCTCCAAATTTAAATTTAGACACTAAGTCTAATTTTATCTTTATCATAAGCAAAGAACCCTCGGCGTATCGGTACCTAAAACCACGGTGTCAGTGAACCACTTAACGGCAGTAAAATACACTTAGAATACTAGATTTAGTAGTAGTAGAAGAAGTCCTTAAAAAATTGTTTTTTTTATAAAATGACAGAAAATCCCTCAATTTATAGAAAACAAAGGGTAGTGTGAAAATGGTTCTTATTGTGCCTTAGCGGAAAGGTCACAAACCTTTGGAAAAGTCACAATTTTTCGGAAAGGTCACAACCTTTTATAAAAGTCACAACTTTTCATAAAGGTCACAACTCTTCATGAAAGTCACAACTCTTCATAAAAGTTGCAACTTTTCATAAAAGTCACAACTTTTCATAAAAATCGCAACTCTTTATTTTCCGTTCACACCTTTTAAAACCCGACACTAGCTAGCAGTTGCAGTAACATTGCCTATTTGTCAATCACAGCGAATCAATTCCAATTGCTATCTTCCTTGAGAGAACAAAGCACTTTGACATATATATATATATATATATATATATAGAGAGAGAGAGAGAGAGAGAGACTGTCATTTTGAAGGATAGGTTCAAACTCAACACATAGGCACTAGGAACAACAAGTTGATCTATTCGCAAAGGGTCTATGCAAGACACAACATGACTATTTGGTTGATAAGCTAGAATAAATTAAAAACATTATTTCAATCTTTAGCTTCAACATATATGCTTCTTTCCTACAACTAAGATAAAGACAGTTACTCGGAATAATTATTGTAATAATTAGTAGTTTCCTACGGACATTTCTTAGAAGGATAAATTTTAATACTCGTATTTTGCATTTCTTTTAAGGGGGTAGAAATTTACTACAACCAAACAAACCGATATGAAGACTATGGAGAGAAAATGTGTAGCATATTTGCTATCAAGACTTATTGATGGGACTTATAACTGTAATTATGTGAATTTTTCTGAATTTCACATCAAGTATTTTAAAAAATTGCAATTTCTTTACTAGATTCCTGCAAAAGAGAGGTAGTATCACTCAAAATTGCTTTCACAAATATAGTCGCAGAAAAAGACTACTCTGTTTATTATTCTATGATTTTAAAGAATGAAGTTTTAATTCTCGGACTAAGCATATGGTTTATTCTTATGATTGAAAAAATTAATCAAATAAAAGATTTTAATAAGAATGTAAATCTTTTAGATCACAATTTTTTAAGATTATAATAAATAGGTTAAATGTCACAACCCAAAATTACGGTTCATGATGACACCTACTATAACCCACTAGTAGATAAGTCAATTCTTAGCCCTGGAGGGGGTAGGCCTAAATAAAGAGATACAATCAAACAAAAGGAAATAGCAGTGAAAAGAACACGGCATATATTTATATACAAAACGAGGACAAAAGCTACAAAAGTTTCATCAAAAAACCCGGTAGGCATCAGTACATAGTAACTACAAAGGACCAAATACAAGACTAGACATAAGAAAATATAAAGATTGTCTCAGAATACAAATGACTAGTCGAAATATAGAGCATGAGATAAGTCAACTCCGGACACCAGTAAGCTCAGCCTCGTTCTCCATCTACCAAGTACTCCGCACGAGGATCAACGTGGTCGATGTCACACCACTTCCATTTTTTTTAGAGTCGCCACTTGAAATTGGGTTTTTTAGGTGTTTCAAGTCCCCTGGTAATTCCTACTTTAAAAGAGAAAAAAAAAAACTCTTTATTTTTAGTCTACGAAAACAGAGATTAGGTAAGGAATTTTATAGACCGGAGGGAAGGTGTGAGGCACCCCCGAGTCCCGTGGTTCTAGCACGATCGCTTTATTAACTCATGTTTGGCTAAAATAATTTTTGGATAAAAAAGTAAATTTGTGTTAGTTACTAATTTTTTTTTAATAAAAAATGATTGGCATAGGAGCGTAACCGCACACAAGACCACTTTTTCAGAAAAAATACACACCAAGAATTGTAACCGAACACATGGTGGTATTTAATATTTATTTTTTTAAAGAAAAAGACTCATAATTAATGACTCAAATTTTATTTAATAATGAGAAAAAAATTAAAAAATGAACTTGTTGCAACATATAGACATGAAAAAGATCTTGTTTTTTTTCTTTTTTTTGCAAATTGCTAATTAACATTTAAAAAAAAAAGAAACAAATAAATATATTAAGTATCACTACTTGACGATAACAACAAAAGAAAAAAAAGTATTTTTTTTTAAAAAAAATAATGACTAAGCCCCTTTTAAAACAAGTAGTGATAGACTAAATTTTTTTTTATTGATATAATTTCAGAAAATGACCACTTTGGTAAAATTTTCAGTTTTACACAAAATGGTCATATGTTCTCTTTTGAAAGAAAATTGCAAAAATAACTAATTTTATCTAATAGTTAAATTACTAACCAAAAATAGCCGATTTTGTATTTTTGTTTCAATAACCATTTCATATATTTAGTTAAGAGGAAAAAAAAACAGAATTTATGAAATGATCAAATTTACATTTTTTTTGTAAAAATGACCGAATTTGTATTTTTTGCAAAACTGACCAGATTTACATTTTTTTTGCAAAAATGACCAGTTTTGTGCTTTGATTTTTTTTTTTTTTTGCAAAATACAGCCTCTTTTTTTTCTTTTCTTAAAATGACCAGAAACTTAAAAAAAAAAATGACTTTGAGATTGTTGTTTTTTTTAAGCAAAAGCATGGGTTATGTATCAACTTCATAATGATAAAGATAAAATTAACACCTAGTTTAATAATAGAACTCAAATATATAATAACAACAAAATATAATTTAACTAATCTCAATAAAGTTATGTATCAACATCATAATGATAAAAATAGAATTAACACCTAGTTTAATAATAGAACACAAATATATGATAACAACAAAGCATAATCATATTAAGTAGCATAACATATTTAACTAATTCAAATAAACTAAACATAATAATTTAACCAAAAATATAAACACGTTTCATTATATTTTGAAGTTACATAGCAAAATGTAGGAAAAAGGATATATCTAAAGAAATGATGGCAAAACAATGATGACAGCAAAGCTTAATTGAACTCCCAAAGACCACAAAAGATGAAATATATTTGTTTCTTTTTAGAAGTGGACTTTTTTTCCTCTATTCTTATGATTTTCCCTCTTCTAATTTTCTATTCTTGTTCTTTTTGATGTGTCCCCCTTTGAAATGAAAGAAGAATGGATTTAAATAGGTGGTGAATATTAACACCCATTCTTCTTGAAAACTTAAGAGACAATACATGCATTGGACTCTTTATCTTCCCAAGGTGTCACCCAAGATAACTAAGAGAATTTCCTCTTTTCTTTTTCTCCTTTTCTTTTTTCAAGTTAAAATTAATTAAAAGACTGCATTGCCCTTATAGATGACCCATTTCTTTTATTCATTAGTTGAATAATAGCTAAATGGGTCATCTGAAAATTTAGAATAGACCCAAAATGCCATTTTAGATAATTGAATTATAGCTAAATGTGTCATCTAAAAATTAAAAATAGGTCCAAAATGTAGACTCATTTGATCAAGACCCAAAAATCAAAAGAAAATCAGTCCACTAACACAAAATCTAAACATATAAACTATTTTGAAGATCAAACACAACAAATAAGACAGAAAATAAATAAACAATAAAAACGAAATTAAAAAAAAATAAAACTCAAGCAACAACTTCAATATGATAAAACTTAAAGAACACTAACAAAACAATACAAATTCAGCACCGAAACGACTTATATGATTTTTAAAAAATGTGATAATGATAAATTTGGATAGTGTAATGACCCTCCTGATCATTTCTGTATCTTGCCTTCTGTGTGTCATTTAGAGCGTTCCTGTATCGACCCCAAGTCATTTATGACTTGTTGGGACTGACAGTTCGGTCACTTGGTCGTTTGTTTGTTTTTTGTGCGAGTTTTAGTGTTTTAGAGCTTATGAACCTTAAAAGATCAGTTTCGATCAAAAGTTTAAGAAGATGACATTGAAATCCAATTCTGACGATTTCAGCAACTCCGGAAGGGTCATTTTAGGCTAGTAGCATGGTCGGTATGACTCCCGAGGTTTTCAGTGTGAGTCGATACGATTAGGCGTTTTAGCCTTTGAAATTTGGCCTAAGGTTGACTTTGGTCAATAATCTTGGAAAACGCGCTTAGATGAAAATTTTGTCAGCGCGGTTAGCTTCGAAATGTTGAGTTTGGTCTAGAACAACTTTTCGTTCGACTCCCAAGGCCTCCAGACTCATTTTGAGCCCCTCGGTGAATTATGGTTAAAATGGATCTTGGAAGTGGGACCCACTTTTTATCGAGATGACCTCTGATGGAAATTTTGACTGTGTCGTTAAGTCCAGAATATCAAATTTAGTAAGGTAGCATATCTATTTTATTATTATAGGATTCCGAACGAATTTTGAGCCCTCCTTCGGAGACTTTGGAATAGATGGCATTAGATGGTAGCTGGTGCTATGCCTGGCAACGGAACCAGGAGATGCCGATTTCGGTTCTGGTCTGTCCCGATCCGTTACCGGTTTCGTCTCGATTTCGGTATGTACCGGTTAGTGCCAGTAATAGGCGGGTCCGGGAGGGGTAACCCGATGGAAACCAGTATTTACCAGTTAGTCCCGATTTCGGTCTCGATCCATCCCGGTCCGGTCCGGTTTGGCAGTTTAAATATATATATTTTTTTATAGTCATTGAGAGCCATTGGGCAACGGGTTTTGGGCCCCACCAACGGCTCTTTTCACCTCCCTACTCCCCTTTACACCTCCCTACCCCCAAACTTTTTTTAATACCCAAACCTTCTAAAAACTACATTTTCATCCCTTCTTTTTAACTATAAATACTCCTAATCTTTCATTCTTTTCACTCACAAAAATATTATCTTCTCTCTACTCTCTAATCTCTTAATTCTCTTATTCTCGTTAAAATTACGAATTTGGTCTTTGGAAATTGGAGCTTCAAAATTCAACTTTCAATTTTCGGCTTTCGATCATACACGTCTACTTTTTTAAGTAGTCGTTTGGTACATTCTTTCCAACTCACTTTTTATTTAGTTATTTATTTGTTTGCATTTAATTATTTATTTTGTGAGTAATTAGTCTCTAGTCTCTACTTATTTAGTTATTTATTAGTTTAAAATTCTGCATTACATTTTTCGTATTATATATAATTTACTACTTTTTATATTTGAATATGGATTTCGGTAAAAACAATGTTGAGAAGGGTAAAACAACAATAGTTGATTCAATCACAATTTATGGAGCTCAAAATCCAAGAAAAATAAAAAAAAATCGGTTGTACGTCTAAATCTACAACTAAAAAAACTTCTCAATTAAGAATAAATACGGATAATTATACGCATGTTGATGATAGTGTTTTTAATGTTGATAGTAATAGTGGATTAGATCCTTATCATGAACATTTACAAAGAAGGTTTGGTAATTTTGATGAGGAATTACTTGAAGATGATGAGCATGATGATGTTAATGATTATATTGATAGTTTTGATAATATTGTTGATGAATATGATGATGATGAAACTCAGCCAACTACGGCTACTCCCACTCCCAATCCCCCTTCCCCTCCCACTCCCTTTCGTTGTCCTACTCCCATTCCCCCCGTGCATCCTAGGACTATAGTAGAACGCGCTAAAAAATCAGTTGTGTGGCAATTTATGACTCAGAATGAAGATAAAACACAAGTTATTTGTAATAAATGTAAACATAGAATGAATCATAAAACTGTAGGAAAACAGCGTGGGACGGGACATTTGAGTAATCATTTAATGTCATGTTGTAAAAATAAATTTTTGCATGCTAAAGTTGTAGCCGAAGCTAAAAAGAATGGTACCACCCTTCCTGAAAATGTAGGAGTAGAGATCTCTAATATGGTCCAAACACAATTAAATGATTGTTGTTATGGGTTTGCCATTTAGTTTTGCTGAAAATCTCAGTTTTATTCATTATATTCAAATTGTGTATAATCCACATTTTAAAGGTTTTACTAGAAATACAATTAAAAAGGCTATCTTTGATTATCAAGCTCAACATTTTCAATATCTTCGTTGTTTATTTTATTATAATAATTGTAAAATAGTTATTACTTCTGATATGGGCCGTAGTGTAAATGGTAATGATTATTTCACTACTGCACATTGAATTGATGAAAATTGGACACTGCAAAAAAGAATCTTAGGTTATAAATGTTGTGAAATGCATAAAACCGGTAGTTATATAGCTCAAACAATTATAGATGTTTTACAAAACTATGAAATTTGTGATAAAATAAGTAGTGTCACCTTAGATAATGCTTCTAATAATAGAACTGCTATTGAAATACTAAAACCATCTCTTTACCCTATTTATATAGATGATTTTCATATTAGGTGTGCTGCACACATATATAACTTGATTGTTAGAGATGTTATAGAAATGTATAATGATGGTTGCATAAAAGTTGAAACTGCATGTCATTTTATTTTTAAATGTCAAGTTAAGTCTAAACGCAGAGATTTTGAAAATCATTGTCGTGAATTTAATCTTCCACCTAGAAAAATTCCTAGATCAGTGTGTACTAGATGGAATTCTTTATATGAAATGCTTGAAGTCTCTTATAAATATAGGAAACCTTTACAAATGGTTTGGAATGCTCATAATTCAAATATGACATATAGACTTGATGATAATGATTGGAATGACATAAAAGAACTAATGTAATTTTTAAAAGTTTTTTATATAACTACAAAAAAAATATCTGCACTTTATTATCCAACTATTTGCTCTGTTTTACCTAATATTTGTGTTATTTCTAGTAAATTTTATAAATTCAAAAATAAACCAAGATTTAAAGAATCTGTTAACAAAATGATTGAAAAATTTAGAAAATATTTCATTCCTATTCCTCAAATTTATTTAACCGCTTGTTTGTTAAATCCACATTACAAAAATGAAGGTGCATCACGAATGGTTGATAAAATATATTTTAATTTGGGTATAGATAGTGAATATGATGAAACACCTAGTTGTCAAGATGTTAAAGATAGTATAAAAATTGAAGCTAGAAAACTGTATGACTTGTATAATTCGAATATAATTAATGCAGTACGTAATGAAGAGCCTCAAACTTCTAGGAGTAGATATAATAATGAAGATGATATTGATGATATGATAGATTGTTATCTTGAACTTTCCCATAATGATAGCAATGATTTTGATGCGTTTATTAATCAAAATACAGAACCTACTACTGTTGATCTTCTAGAGTGGTGGAGCAATCACGGTCAAGGATTTCCAAAACTTCAACCGGTTGCTCGAGACGTGTTAGCTAATCAAGCATCTTCGGTAGCTTCGAAAGGCGCTTTAAGTGCAGCAAGATATCAAATAGGAGAGCATAGATATTCATTAACAGCAGATAGCTTGGAGATATCAGAACTATTTAGAGATTGGATTAATGGCGAGAGAAGGGTTATGGTCATCCACCTTTACCGACCAAATTTGAAAATGACATTGATGAAATAATGCAAGATTTTAGCGACGACGGCATTGATGCAATGGAGGAACTAGCTACTCAACCAATTCCTGAGCATGTTACTAGAGAAATGTTAAAAGATTTTAAAAAAGATTTCCCTGGTAGCATGAACTATTAAATTTAAATGTCTATTAGTATGAGTATAATAATTCGAGGTCTAATTCAAACAGAACCCTTCCTAGAAGGTGATTGTGTAGATTAGATTTTTTAATACTCTACTAATATTTTGTAAATTATAACTCAACTTGTAGTATTGTACTATTTAATTAATATTAATAAAAGTATAGGCTATTCGCCTTAATTTTTTATTATTATTGTTTTGATTCTTGAATAAGTTGAATTTAAATTTTTAAACTTTTAAAGTGTGAAATTTAAACTTTTATAGTTTTATAATTTTAAAGTTTGAATTTAAAATTTCAAACTTTTAAAGGGTGAAATTTAAGCTTTTATAGTTTTAGAGTTTGAATTTAAAGTTTCAAAGTTCAAACTTTTAAAGGGTGAAATTTAAACTTTTATAGTTTTAAAGTTTAAATTTAAATTTTCAAATTTTTAAAGAGTGAAATTTAAGCTTTTATAGTTTTAAAGTTTGAAATACCAATGGTATCAGAGCTAATGATTAAAAAAGTCAATTACAAAATTAAAAGACTAATTATTAATAATTATAAAATTACCAAGCTAAACTTAATAAAATTTAACAGATGAGAAGACCTCATAAAAACACTTTAATTTATAAACAGATAAAACATGAATTAACATCTTTATATAGGACATACAAAAGATTAAATAAACAAATAATCAAAACTACAGAAGAAATCCACGAACTAGATAAATTAATCACAAAAATATCCTCGTTAGAATATAAGTATATTATTCACTTAAAACAGAGATTAGAACATAAATAAACATGAATAAGGAAGAATCTGCAATAAATGAAAAAACATATGAAAATTATGACGGACTAAAAATAAAAATAGTATTCTCAAATTTAGGAAGAAAATATAAGAAGATAGGTAATCAATTATATTTAATGTTAGAAAAAGAAGAAGTAAAATTAAAAGATAGTTTGACAGCTATGGTAAGAATAGCAAAAGAAAATGAAGAAATAGATAGACAAAAAGAAATAAAAAATATACAACAAATAACTGACACAAAAAATGATAGAATTAAAGAACTAGAAAAAGAACTACAAACATTAAAAGAATTATATGAAAATCAATGCAAACAAAAAGAAGAAGAAAAATTATTAATAGAAATACAAAACTATAAAGAAAAACTTACAAAAAATCAAGAAAATACTGAAACAGAAAATAAAAATGAAAACAAAATGGAATTACATATAGAAACTATAGAAGAGGAAAATATGGAAATAGATCAAAATTCAGATATATGTGAATCAGAAATAAGTGAAACATATACAGAAATAATAACTAATATAGATAATAATAAGAAATTAATAGAAAATACAGAAGTAGAAGTAAATTATGATGAAAAAATAAAAGAAGAACCTAGTAGTAGTAATAATCCAAGAATATATCTAAAACATAAAAAACCACAACAAATTACCCTAGATTATACGAATTCAGATAGAGAAAAAACTTTATGGAATAAAAGACTAAATATACAAAAATGGAGTCCTAAACAAATAAATGAACATCCTGAATATCTAGATTTAGACTGTGTAGTAGATATAAATCAAACTATACAATTATGGATAGGTCATATATCAAAACAAATTATAGACAATAAAATTAGTATAACAGAAGTACCAGGATACATAGAAAGAACACTAATAGGAGAAGTAAAATTATGGTTTTTAAACTTAGAAGAAGAAAGTAAAAAGACATTAAGATCAAATAAAGATACGCAAGCTAAAGAAACGACATCAGCATTAGACATACTCTATAAATATGAAACAGCTATAGGAAATGAATTTAGTAGCATGACGACAGAAGAAGAAGAACGTCAAAAAGACAAGATTATAAATAGAAATGTAATGAATAAATTAGGAATATGTAATATGTGTTATTTAGAAGAATATACTTGTGCATACAAAGAATATTATTATAAAGGAGTTTATAATAAAGAAGAAAGTCCAGGAATAAGGCACTTATATTTTACAAAATTACCAGAACCATTTAGTTCAAAAATAATTAAAGCATGGGAAGAAGCAGGATTACAAGATACATTAGGAGCTAGAATAAAATTTGTTAGACAATGGTATGCAAATATATGTGAGAAATATAGAGAAGAAATAAAAATGGAAAAAACAATAAGAAAAAAACTTAGCATATTGTAGAGATAAGATAGCACCACAGTTTGGTTGTAATGACCAATATTATAAAAAGTATAAAAAGAAAAGATTTAAAAAATATAAAAAATCAAAACATAAATATAGAAATCCAAGAAAAAGGTACTATACAAAATCTAAACGCCCATATAGAAAAAAGAAAAGTATAAGTGAATGTAAATGTTATAATTGCGGAAACTTAGGACATTTAGCAAAAGACTGTAAAATACCAAAAAATCCGAATAAAAAACAAATATCAGAAATAATTATAGAAGAAGAAATTTGTTTACAATTAGAATACATAGATTATGAAATAGAAAGTGATGATAGTATTTATGAAATATCTGATAATGAAGAAGAATATCAAACAGATAATGAAATAGAACAATGTGATGACTGAAGAAAGTATACAGATTATACAAGAAGAATATACGACAGATGATTATTCAGAACAAAAAATAATATTTGATAATAATATATTTGAAAAGGTAAAAGGAAAAGAGATTGACTTAAGTGTAGAAAAAATATTTAATATACCACTAATAAAGAATCCTTTTAAAAGAAATAAAGAAGAATTTTATATAATTAGTCAAAAAGAACATATTATAGATTGTAAATATGCTCAGGGAAAAGCTGAAGTACCAATTATAAACAAAAGAGAATTAAATAAGGAAGTACAAAAAATAAAAAGTAAAGAACAAATTAAATATGTACATTTAGGAGGAATAGAAATACTTATAAAAGCCTGTTTTAAAGAAGGAATAGATACACCAATAGAAATATACTTAGCAGATGATAGAATATTAGAACCTATAGAAAAAAGTGTAATAACAGCAGTAAGAGGAAATTTGATTTACCAAAAGTTTAAATTTACAGTAAATACTAATTATTCAGTTGCACTAACAGATCAAAATATAGATAAAACATTAGTATTATATTGGAAAATTAATGGAATAACCTTAACCCCAGGAAGTAAAATATGTACAGCTAGATGTAAAAACTTATATGTATTAACTACTAAACACAAAATAAGTGCAAAAAGTAAATAAAAGGCATAGAGATAGAAACCCCATTTGAACAATTTGTTAAAATAATAGATAATAACAATTATTCATATAAAGAAATAGACATTAATGAAAATTTAGAAATTATAGAAGAAAGAATAGGAAGAGCTAGAAAAACTAAAAATTTGCAAAGAGAATATACAAAAAAGATAGCATATGACATAATCCCAAATAAATATTACATAATAGGAATAATAGAAGAAAACGAGCATTTAATACTAATAGACACTAAACAAGAAGATAATTATATAATAGATAAATTATTGGATAAAGAAGAAATGGAAATAAACAAAGCTACAAAACAAAAATGTTCAGATTTACCAGCACTAATAGTAGCACAATTAGAAATAGAAAAAGAAATAATAATAGCAGATATACCTATGAAAATAAAATTAGAAATTAGTGAAACGTTACAAGCAGATATTATATTTGGATTAAAATGGTTAGAAGAATTAAAACCTTATAAAATGGAATCTACTCATATAATCATTACTTATAAAAATAAAATGATAACAATAAAAAGAATAATAATATGAAAATACACGTACTTATGAAAATAATAATAGAAGGATATTATAATAGATATTATACACCAATGATAGATACAGGAGCAGAAGTTAACATATGTAAATATAACTGTTTACCAAAGGATAAATGGATAAAATTAAAAACACCTATAATAGTAAAAGGATTTAATAACGAAGGAAGCCTAATACATTACAAAGCAAAAGACATCAAAATACAAATATGGGATAAGATACTTAAGATAGAGGAAATATATAACTATGATTTACCTACTAAAGATATAATTTTAGGAATACCTTTCTTAGAAAAATATTATCCACATGTAATAACTAAGACACACTGGTGGTTAACAACACCATGTAATCATAAAGTAGGAGCAAAAAGAGTAGTAAATAAAATACGTAAAGATACAGAATGGATTAAAGGAAGTGAAAAAATTACACAAAAATTAGAAAATATGCCAAATAATACCAATAATATAGAATATATAATATTCACAATAGATAAATTGAGTCCAATAAAAAATAAATTAGAACAATTATATAGTGAAGATCCATTAAAAGGATGGAATAAGCATAAAACAACTATAAAAATAGAATTAATAGATGAAAACAGTATAATAACCCAGAAACCGTTAAAATATAATTTTGATGATTTAAAAGAATTCAAGATGCATATAACAGAATTACTAGAAAAAGAATATATACAAGAAAGTAATAGTAAACATACTAGCCCAGCATTTATTGTTAATAAACATAGTGAACAAAAAAGAGGAAAAAGTAGAATGATTATCGATTATAGAAATTTAAATGCCAAAACTAAAACTTATAATTACCCAATCCCAAATAAAATACTAAAAATTAGACAAATCCAAGGATATAATTATTTTAGTAAATTTGATTGTAAATCAGAATTTTACCATTTGAAATTAGAAGAAGAATCTAAAAAATTAACAGCATTTACAGTACCACAGGGATTTTATGAATGGAATGTATTACCATTTGGATATAAAAATGCACCAGGTAGATTTCAACATTTTATGGATACTTATTTCACAAAATTACATAACTGCATAGTATACATAGATGATATACTATTATACTCAAGAACATATGATGAACATATAAAACTATTAGAACAATTTATAAATATAGTAGAAGAATCAGGTATAAGTTTAAGTAAAAATAAAGCAAAAATTATGAAAAATCAAATAGAATTCCTAGGCATATAAATAGATAAAAATGGAATTAAAATGCAACAACATATAGTCCAAAAAATTATAAATTCAGAAGAAATGTTAGATACGAAAAAGAAATTACAATCATTTTTAGGTTTAGTAAATCAAGTAAGAGAATATATACCTAGATTAGCTGAATATTTAAAACCTTTACAAAGAAAATTGAAAAAAGATATAGAATATAATTTTGATGGAACAGATAAAAAACATATTAAAAAGATAAAAGAAAAATGTCAACAATTACCAAAATTATGTTTTCCAGATGAAAACAAAAAATTTAATTACATAGTAGAATCAGATGCAAGTGAAAATAATTATGGAGGAGTATTAAAATATAAATATGAAAATAATAAATTAGAACATCATTGTAGATATTATTCAGGAACACTTACGGAAACAGAGGTAAGATGGGAAATTAATAAAAAAGAATTATTTGCCTTATATAAATGTTTATTAGCGTTTGAACCATATATTGTATATAATAAATTTATTGTTAGAACAGATAATACACAAGTTAAATGATGGCTAACACGAAAGGTACAAGATTCAGTTACTACAAAAGAAATTAGAAGACTAGTACTAAATATCTTAAACTTTACTTTTATTATTGAAGTAATTAAGACTGACAAGAATGTTATTGCAGACTACCTATCAAGACAAGGCAGTACAGACCGATTTTGAAGAAACACTTACAAACACAATACTTATGGAAAAGTTACTAGAACAAATTACGATGCTTAATAGCAGAGTATCCCTCATGGAGGAAAGATATGTGGAGTCGGACCACAATAAAAAACCAGAGCTAGTAGTGCAGTTGGAGCACTCTAAAAAACCAGACCTAGAAGGTGACGATGGGAAACACCTAAAAACCCAACTTACTAACAAGCTATCTATTGATGCAGATACAGCAGATAATAAAGAATCATTTACAACCATTACCAAAAGAAAAAACTATAATTTGAATAAGGTATTTGATAAACCTCATGCCCCACCAAACATACCAAAAAACGAATTATTCGTACTACCTCAGATACATACCTATGCAACTTCAATTAACCAGACAAAAAAGACATACAACCATATAACCCGTACATACATAGAAAACCTTGATAAAATACAAACTTTCTTAAACACCCAACCTATTGAATCACCAGAAAAATTAAAAACCCACCAAGGTTACATTACCAACAAATTACAAAATTACAACAAATTAATTGCTTTACCAGGAACAAAACCTAATTTAGTGGCAACATGTTATTCATACGGACTTATATCAACAGTATACACAACTACTGGAGATGAGCTCGTACATATACCAGAATTATACCAAGCATTTATGAACTACAAAAGAGTTACAAAAGGACAACTATTTTACATTAGATTTTATTCGGCACCAGCAGAAATATTATTTGATGAAATTAAACCAGTCATTACAGTTATAAAAATAGGTATGACAAGGGACTATATTATCCCAGAAGAAATTACAAAACAACCTATTATACAGAAAAACGAGATACCAGACTTTTACGCAAACAAAAGAATTATAGGACTTAGCACTATATTAGCAGAGTTATCCAATGCTTATGACGAAACAAATTATATATGGAAGTATCATTCAAGGAATCATTTATTAATTTATTCTACAGCAAAAGAATTGAGATATATGGATAAATTAGAAGTTAAGCAATGGGCCATATCACTACTTAAACCGGAGCAAGAGCCAATTACAAAATCTATCAGAAAAGGATTTATTTCAGAAGGCAGCTTAGAGCAGTATTGCAAAACTATTGGAACAAAATATACGGAACATGAATGTAGTAGATGCAGCGGAGTAAGCAACTACATAACAGCAGTCAACATAGAATAAAAGAAGAAAACAAGTGGACGGACGAGAATTAAAGAGGAAAAATTATTGTCAAAGGAATCTACTTTCACGAAAAAGATAAAGAAAAAAGACAAAAACGTAGACATCAACATGTGACAAGAGGAGATAAGAAGATAAGAAGATAAAGCGAAAGCGACTTAAAGCAGAAAAGATATGTCGGGGACTGACATGTAAATAATTAGGACTTACATTGTAAATTAAGTTTCTTATTTTGCATTCTTAGTCCTTAGGAGCTTTGTATATATAGATAGTCATTTGTAGAGAAAGGATCATCGGGAAATCCGACAATCCTCTCAAAAAACTCTCTCAATATTTTTCAGTTTTTGTAAAAATTTATATTATAATAAAAACTTAACTTTCAATCCCCACATTATGGAGCAAAACTTAGCAGGAAATGCAAACTTATCACAGGTATGATCATATTCATGCCATTTTACTTATAAAACTATAATATTCATATAAATATATATTGATATTTATGATAACAATAATTATGATATTGATAAATATGCTTAGCTAAATTAGTTAATTCCTGTCAACCATATTATATTATGTGATATGCTTATGCTTATTATTATGATTTAGAATTATTCAATATTTTGTTATCTAGTTTACTAGCATAGAGAAAAGTAGGAGAAAACTTCCAGAACTATGCCACCCAAAAGAGGGAAACCGGTGAAGGCAAGATGGCCGTGTTAGGGGAGTACCTAATTGTTAAGGCGCTGTTTAGGAAGATAATATCTGAAAAAGGTATCATGCTAGTAGTGACAAGATAATAAAAGATGAATACTTTAGGTCATAATAAGCTATCATAAGAGTAGCATATGGTAGACATGGAAGGCAGGAATGATAAATAATTTGATAAGAGCACAGATAATAAACATGAACATAATAACAAATCCAATAACCGTAGTAGTCGATAACAGTTATTTTGATGATAATCATAAAATACTTATTTTTAAATTATTAGAAAAAATTATAGAACCTAATTTAAGAAGATTAATATGGGAAAAAATACTAAAATACGAAGAAGACGAGATAAATCACTTATTAAAACAAGAATGGTATAATGATATAAGACATATAATAGAAAGTACAGAATATTTAGAACTAATATACTCATCAGATTATAATAATGATTAACATAAAATGATTAACGAAGAATATTTTCAACTATGGAAAGAAATATCCACAGAAATAGATTCTTGGGAACAAATTATAAAAACATATTTAGAAATGTATTTTAAAACACAGGACCTACAATACTTAAAAATGCTAATAGAAGGAGCCCAAATTATTATACATAAGAAAGAAAAAGAAGATGAATATTATAAAAAAGCATTCATTTAACAAAAAGACTATGACAAAATTAAAACATAGCCCAAATTCCGACCTACCCCCCACCAATTAAAAGTTTGTATTTAAAACTTTTAAAGTATAAAAGTATAAATTTTTAACTTTAAATTATAAAAGTTTTAATATTATTTGAGTAATATTCCTATTTTTTAATTTTGATTATTTTTTTTAAATATAACGCAGGACCCGATTTCCGGTCCGGTCCAGTACCGGTTTGTTATTGGTCCAGGAAGGGACTACATATAAATTTCTAGAATTACCGGTTCTGATCCATCCCAGTTCCGATACGGTTCCAACCTGTGGTGCCCAATTCCGTTTCAGTTTCGGTCCATCCCGGTCCAGTAGTTTCGTTACCGGTACTGTTGCCAGGCATAGCTGCTGCAGCTTTTTAGCGACCCAAAATTTGCCTTTCAGCGATCAAATTCTTTTTTTTAAAACCCCATTTCAGTCTCTCTTGCCAAACTTCAAACCCTCATAACTCTCTTATTTCAAGGTCGATTTCAGTGATTCTTGAGGCTATCTTAAGTGATTTTTTGAGTAGAACGCGTTGGTATGGTTAGATTTCATATTTAAAGCTTTGTTGGGGGTAAAAAGTTATGTTTTAGTTGCTGTCAAGCTCATTTTCGAGCTCAATTTTTGGAAAATTTTGGAAGATGATTTCTTGGTCGTTTTAGGTCCAAATTTGGTGACTTAAGAACCTAGATTGTGGGGTTTTCATGAGGATCTTTGTGGTGTGATTGGTTTTAGCATCTAGACCCTCATTTCTGATATTTTTCGTAAATAGATGCTGCTATTGTTGTTCCTTTTTAGTGTGATTTGAGTTTTTCGTTGCAAGTCATGTTGGACTTTTTCGAGCTCCGAATTGTGTTCCAATTTGGAACACAAGTTTGGAGAGGTGTTTAGGACTTATTTTTGGGGTTAATTTTAGAATTTTCAGTGTGGGTCCCACTTTTTCTGTTTTATCCTCGAATTAAGTCCATCTCCGTTTCTTGCGATTTTAGAGTCTAAACGATTGTAATATATTTGTGACTCAATTTTTGATAGCGTGGCAGTGTTTCGAGGTCATTCGGATAGGAAATGCCCCGGAGGAGTGATTTGGAGCGCGTGTGGTCGACCTACAGGTAGGCTACGGTTTCCCTCTCTTAGATTGAGCTTGAGAGTGTGAATGCATGTTGATTAGTTGTGATTTAGGTTGGTAGTTATTGAATAATGCATAGGTGTTTAGAAATCATGTTTCTACCTTTCTCGGGATTCATCGGATAACTGTGAGCATGCTATGTGTTACTAATTGACCCTCCTTGCTATGTGGAGTGCTTGTATGCTTGATTACTGTTTATCTGAAGCATGTTGGGCGTTAGTTTAGGTTTGATTAGTGTTTGTCTTAGAAATTCATGATTCGAAACCGATAAGCCTTAGTTTTGCCCCGACGTCGCTCAGCCGGATTAGATTCCTATAGACTGGTGTATCAGACTGGAGTCTGATAGTTTGGGACTTAGCTAGGTGATACGCTTACTTTGATGATAGTTATCCTTATTTTCCCCAATTTTACGGCTTCACGAGTTATGTCGACGACACTAGTTCTACTTCGCGATTTGACGTTGGTTTTCGATTAAGTTCCAAGGACTTACATTGATTGGCTAAGTGTGGACGGTGTTCCATGGACATTTTTTTCGCTTGGTCGATTGGGACTTTTTCCGCAGCTACATTGGCACCTTTATTGGGCATCCGAATTCGAGCTCCGGTCTCGACCTCATTGATATTTTTGAGAGCATCCGGTTTGAGGTCCGACCTCTATTACCTAGATACTTATATAGAGCACCTGGTTTAAGATCCGGCCTCTATCACCCAGATACTTATATAGAGCATCCGGTTTAAGGTGCTACCTCTATCGCCCAGATACTTATATGGAGCATCTGGTTTGAGGACCGGCCTCTATCGCCCAGATACTTATATAGAGCATCCGGTTTAAGGTCCGGCCTCTATCGCCCATATACTTATATAGAGCATCCGGTTAGAGTTCCAACCTCATTTACTTGATACTTGTGATTGGTTATTTGGGTACTGTTGGTGAGCATCCAGTTTGAGGTCCGGCCTCCGTACTGTCAGATTCTACTATTGGGGTTGAGGTTCTGGTTCGACGTTTTTCGTTCTTGGGTTCTCTTATGCAATTCACTTTAGTTATAGTTATTTTGTGTACTCGTCGGGCTTATGTGGGTCCGTTCAGGTTTTTAATTTAACTTGCGCACGAGTGTACCTTCTGGGCTTATAGGGGCCCAGTTAGGTGTAGTTACCTTATAGATTACTTTAGTTAGTTCTTTCTACACTCGTGTGCATTCTATTGTTACTTAGTTTTTCGTTCTTGACCTCCGTTTGAGTTATTCCTTCTTTTCATATTGCCTTTACTTTTCGAGTTCTGTCGGCCTATGATACTTACTGGGTACTTGTTGTTTGGTACTCATGCTATGTTCTACATCTGTTTCGTGATGCAGGTTCGAGCACCAGTGGTCAGCGTTGATCCAGCTTGGAGTAGTCTGATCCAGAGACGGGGGTGAGCACACGGCGTTCTGTACTATTTCAGTCTTCATTTGTATATATAGACTTGTCTTTTGCCTTTCGAGACAGTCAAGTCTCTGTGGTCCATTTTTGGGACTTGTACTCTTTTTGTTAGTAGCTCTGTATTAGTGACTTCCAAGTTTTGGGAGGGATCTTTATTTATATATATGTTTTGGTTTGCGTCTGCCTATTTTATTGTTATATTAAATTTTGTCTACTCTTGTTTAGTTTCTGTCCTTAGGCCTATTACTTGTTGTTTCGGGTTATGGGTTGGCTTACCTGCTGGTGGGTTTATAGTAGGTGCTATCATGGCTTGAGAAATTGGGTCGTGACAAGTTGGTATTAGAGCCTCAGGTTCACCGGTCTCACTTGTACAAAGCTAACGTCTAGTAGAGTCTTGCGGATCGGTGCGGAGACGTTCGTAACTTATCTTCGGGAGGCTACAGGATGTCTTTAGGAAGATTTCATCTTTTGTTTCACTTTCGTGCAATGTGTGTCTTATTGGTTCCTTGAAATCTCACATGTTTTACTTTTTCGGGGGATGGCTCGCACGCGAGGCAGCGTGTCCGGGGGTGATGCACTCGAGCCTGCAGACAGAGCCCTAGTTTCGGGTAGATGCCAACCCCGAGATCGATTCAAAGCTGCAGCACCGGCTCAAGATAAGGAGGAGGAGCCCTACAACTAATGACGCTAGGACCAGCCCAGCCACCACCTGCACCAGCTCCAACTCCCAATTCAGCGCCGCAAGGTCAGCCTGCCACAGCGGCACCAGAGGTTCAGCCGCCACCAATTCAGGTGGCCGCCCAGCCAAACTTAAAGGATAAGGAGATGCCACTGCACGAATAGAAGATGCTCAAAGTATTCTAGAAGTTGGCACCGTCGATATTCTTAGGGGCGATTAGGGAAAACGCCAACGAGTTCCAACTCACTTGCCAGAAGCAGCTACAGTCATTAGGCCTCTTGGAGTCGAGAGGATCCGACTTCACCATTCATCAGTTCCGTGGGCCAGCCAAGTAGTAGTGGCACTTGTATCGAGAGTCCAGGCCAGCTGGATCGCCTCTTATATCTTGGAGTGAGTTCTCAGAGGCTTTCTTAGCCTGATCCATGCCACGGAGCGTCAGGGATAGGCGTCGTGATCAGTTCTCCAGATTGGAGCAGGGCCCTATGACCGTCTCAGAGTACGAGGCGAGGTTCTATGACTTGGCTCGACATGCTACCATGATCCTACCCATAGAGGAGATGAGAGTTCATTGTTTTGTACGTGGGTTGCGATACTGTCCGAGGGTCGACACAGAGCACTTGGTTTTGGCCGGCCATTCATTTCTTGATGTGGTCGATCATGCTCGGTCCATGGAGCATATTCATCATGAGGCCCAATAGGGTAGTGATAAGAGGGCACACTACCAGGGAAGCATCAGCAGTGAGATCCTAGTACGAGCCAGAGTTCGAAGGGGTCAGATTCCCTCCCTTCTTACTGCGGTCGAGTTACTACAGGGCGTTCAACTTCAAGGAGTTATGATTGTGGTGCTCTTGACCATTGGTCCAGAGGGTGCCCCCGGCGAAGGCGAGGGGCGATTGTACCAGCTCCCCTTGCACCTAGATCGATTTCAGTAGTGCCCTCTCCAACTAGAGGTGGTGATCAGAACCGAGGCCGTCGGGATAGCCGACAGGGTACCAGAGGTGGAGATCGGGGAGGCAGGTCAGGTGGTAGATCGAACGTACTGGGCAGAGGTACTCAGGGCCATTTTTATGCAGCCCCGGCAAGGGCGGCGATTGAGGCATCTGACGATGTCATCACAGGTATGTTTTTATTATGCCATCAGTCTGCTACAGGATTTTTTGATCCTCGATCCATATTCTCGTATGCATCTATTTATTTTTCTCCTCGATTAGGTATGAGGTGTGAGTCTTTAGCAGAGTCGATTCATGTTTTGACCCCGATGGGTGAGTCCTTAGTAGTGGATCAGGTATTACGATCTTGCTTAGTGACTATCCAGGGTTATAATACTAGAGTTAATTTTATTCTGCTAGATATGGTTGATTTTAATGTGATTCTGGGTATGGACCAGTTATCCCCATACCATGCGGTCTTGGATTGCTACGCCAAGACCGTTACTTTAGCTATGCCTGGAATTTCCCCAGTGTTGTGGCAGGGTGCTCATAGTCACATACCGACGGAGATCATCTCTTTTATGCGGGCTAGACGGTTGGTTGCTTCTGGGTCTTTAGCATATTTGGCCTATGCGAGATATGTGAGTAGGGAGGGCCCTTTAGTTGACTCAGTTCCTGTGGTTAGAGAGTTTGCAGATGTGTTCCCTACAGACCTACCTGGCCTACCCCTAGAGTGTGACATTGATTTTGCCATAGATTTGGAGCCTTACACCCTTCCTATTTCTATTCCGTCTTATCGGATGGCTCTTGCAGAGCTCAGGGAGCTTAATGTTCATTTAGAGGACCTCTTAGGTAAGGGGTTCATCTTTCCGAGTGTGTCATTTTGGGGTGCTCCTATTCTGTTTGTGAAAAAGAAGGATGGGACTATGAGGATGTGAATTGACTACAGGCAGCTGAACAAGATGATGGTGAAGAACCGTTATCCCATGTCTCGTATTAATGACTTGTTTGACTAGCTTCAGGGTGCTGCCGTGTTTTCTAAGATTGATTTGAGGTCTGAGTACCATCAGCTGAGGATTAGGGCAACGGATATCCCTAAGACCATATTTAGGACTCATTACGACCACTATGAGTTCCTTGTGATGTCTTTTGGGTTGATTAATGCCCCTGCCGCCTTTATGGACTTGATGACATGTGTGTTTAGGCCATATCTTGATTCATTTGTTATCTTCTTCATTGATAACATACTAGTATACTCGCGGAGCCGGAGTGAGCATGAGCAGCATTTGAGGATAGTACTCCAGACTTTGAGAGATTATCGGCTTTATGCCAAGCTCTCAAAGTGCGAGTTTTAGCTTGAGTCTGTAGCATTCTTAGGGCACGTGGTGTCCAAGGAGGGTATTAGAGTTGACCCGGTGAAGATTGAGGCTATTCATGATTGGGATAGGCCCACTTCTATTACTGAGGTTCGTAGCTTCGTTGGGTTAGCGAGTTACTATAGATGCTTTGTTGAGGGCTTTTCTACTATTGTTGCCCCTTTGACCCAATTGAATCGTGTTGATGTTCTCTTTGTTTGGTCAAATGAGTGTGAGGCGAACTTTTTGAGGCTCAAGGAGTTATTGACCACTGCTCCTATATTGACTCTTCCAGTTGAGGGCAAGGGCTTCACGGTTTATTGTGACGCATTCGGCATTGG
Source organism: Solanum bulbocastanum (assembly GCA_037074985.1). Lineage (NCBI taxonomy): Eukaryota > Viridiplantae > Streptophyta > Magnoliopsida > Solanales > Solanaceae > Solanum > Solanum bulbocastanum. Next base: position 38,809,238 of record CM073605.1, read on the forward strand.
TTCGGATTGAGTATTGATGCAGCATGGCAGAGTTATTGCTTATGCGTCAAGGCAACTTAAGACACATGAGCGCAACTACCCCACTCATTACTTGGAGTTGGCGGCGGTAGTTTTCGTGCTTAAGATTTGGAGGCACTACTTGTATGGAGTTTGATGTGAGATCCATACTGATCATAGGAGTCTTCAATACATCATGAGCCAGAGGGACCTTAATTTGAGGCAGCGTCGTTGGATTGAGCTCCTGAAGGACTAACGACCTCTCTATTCTCTATCATCCGAACAAGGCGAATGTGGTAGCAGACACCTTGAGCCGGAAGGCGGTAAGTATGGGTAGTCTAGCCTTCTTATATGTTGAGAAGAGACCCTTGGCTTTGGACATTCAATTCTTAGCTAATAGCATGGTTCGGTTGGATATCTCAAATTCTAGACGCGTCTTGGCCTATATGGGAGTTCAGTCTTCTTTGCTTGATAGGATCCGTGGTTGCCAGTTTGAGGATGAGGCCTTGGTGGCCCTTAGAGATTGAGTGTTAGCAGGTGATGGTGGTCAGGCTACCTTAGATCCTGATGGAGTGTTGAGATTCGCCGGCCGCATCTGTGTTCTGAGAGTTGGAAGCTTTATACAGTTGATACTTTCAGAGGCCCATGAGTCTAGATACTTTATCCATCCGGGCATAGCAAAGATGGATCGTGATTTAAGGCAGCATTACTGGTGGAGTGGCATGAGGAGAGATATTGCTGACTTTTTTTCCCGTTGCTTGTGTTGCCAACAGGTGAAGGCCGAGCATTTGAGGCCTGGAGGTGAGTTCCAGATTACCCATTCCAGAGTGGAAATGGGAGCGTATCACTATGGACTTCATTGTGGGGTTGCCTCGGACTTCTAGAGGTATTGACAGCATTTGGGTCATTGTGGATCGATTGACCAAGTTAGCGCACTTCCTCTTTGTTCATACTACTTTCAATGCCGAGAGGTTGGCTCATATCTACATTCGAGAGGTGGTTTAGACTTCATGGGGTGCCAGCTTCTATTATATCAGATCAGGGTTCTCAGTTCACGTCTAGTTTTTGGAGGACCTTTCAGGATGAGTTGGGCACTCGGGTTGATCTTAGCACAGCTTTTTATCCACAAACGGATGGCCAGTTGGAGCGTACTATTCAGGTCCTTGAGGATATGTTGCAGACCTGTGTTATGGATTTTGGAGGTCAGTGGGTCCAGTTCTTGCCTTTGGCGAGTTTGCATACAACAACAACTACCACTCTAGTATTCAGATAGCCCCGTTCGAGGCCTTATATGGTAGGCATTATCGCTGTCCAGTTGGCTGGTTTGAGTCTACAGAGCCTATGCCAAGTGGTACAAATTTGCTTCAGGAGGCCTTGGATCAGGTAAGGGTGATCCAGGATAGGCTCAGACTGGCTCAGAGTAGACATCAGAGTGACGCGAATCATAAGCGTCAACCGTTGAGGTTTGCAGTTGGCGATCGGGTATTTCTCCGAGTATCGCCTATGAAGGGCGTGATGAGATTCGGGAGGTGAGGCAAGCTTAGCGCCAGGTATATAGGCCTTTTTGAGATTTTGAGAACAGTTGGTGAGGTTGCTTATGAGTTGGCCCTACCTCCAGCATTTTCATCCATCCACCCTATTTTCCATATCTTGATGTTGTGCCAATATGTTCCTGATGAGTCCTATGTGCTCTAGTATGATGCAGTCGAGTTGGATTACCGTTTGACATTTGTAGAGGAGCCAGCTGCCATTCTAGCCAGAGATATGAGGAGATTATGCTCGAAAGCCATTCATGTTGTTAAGGTCCGTTGGGGGCATCGTCCAGTTGAAGAGGCTACCTGGGAGACCAAGAAGGAGATACGGGAGCAATTCCTCAGCTTATTTAAACCCTCAGGTATATCCTTATCCTTTCTTTCACAGACAAAAGTCCTTTTTAGTAGTGGATAATGTAATGACCCTCCTGTTCATTTATGTATCTTGCCTTCTGTATGTAATTTAGAGCTTTCCTATAGCGACCCCAAGTCATTTATGACTTTCTGGGACTGACAGTTCGGTCCCTGGTCGTTCGTTTGTTTTTGGTGCGAGTTTTAGTGTTTTTGGGCTTATGAACCTTAAACGATCAGTTTCGATCAAAAGTTTAAAAAGATGACATCGGAATCTAATCCTGAAAATTCCATTAGCTCCGAAAGGGTCATTTTAGGCTAGTAGCATGGTCGGCATGACTCTCGAGGTTTTCAGTGTGAGTCGGTGCGATTAGGCATTTTAGCCATTGAAATTTGGCCTAAGGTTGACTTCGGTGAACATTCTGTCAGCGCGGTTAGCTCCGAAATGTTGAATTTGGTCTAGAACAACCTTTCGTTCGACTCCCGAGGCCTCCGGACTCATTCCGAGCCTCTCGGTGGATTATGGTTAAAATGGCTCTTGGAAGTGGGACCCACTTTTTATCGAGATGACCTCTGATGGAAATTTTGACTGCGCCGTTAAGTCCGAAATGTCAAATTTAGTAGGGTAGCATATTTATTTTATTATTATCGGGTTTCGAACGAATTCCGAGCCCTCCATCGGAGACTTTGGAATAGATGGCATTAAGTGGTAGCTGGTGCAGCTTTTTAGCGACCAGAAATTTGCCTTTTAGCAACCAAATTCATTTTTTTAAAACTCCATTTCAGCCTCTTTTGCCAAACTTCAAACCCTCATAACTCTCTCATTTCAAGGTCGATTTCAGTGATTCTTGAGGCTATCTTGAGTGATTTTTTGAGGAGAACGCGTTGGCATGGTTAGATTTCATATTTAAATCTTTGTTGGAGGTAAAGAGATGTGTTTTAGTTGCTGTCAAGCTCATTTTCGAGCTCGATTTTTGGAAAATTTTGGAAGATGATTTCTTGGTCGTTTTAGGTCCAAATTTGGTGATTCAAGAGCCTAGATTGTGGGGTTTTTTGTGAGGATCATCGTGGTGTGATTGGTTTTAGCATCTGGACCCTTGTTTCTAGTATTTTCTCGTAAATGGCTATTGGTATTGTTGTTCCTTTTTAGTGTGATTTGGGTTTTTCGTTGCATGTCGTGTTGGACTGTTTCGAGCCCTGAATTGTGTTCCAATTTGGAACAAAAGTTTGGGGAGGTGTTTAGGACTTATTTTTGGGGTTAATTTCGAAATTTTCAGCGCGGGTCCCACTTTCCCCATTTTGACCCCAAATTTGGTCTGTCTCCGTTTCTTGCGATTTTAGTGTCTAAATGACTGTAATATTGTTGTGACTCTATTTTTGATAGCGTGGCAGTGTTTTGAGGTCGTTCGGAAAGGAAATGCCCCGGAGGAGTGATTTGGAGCGCGCGTGGTCGGCCTACAGGTAGGCTACGGTTTCCCTCTCTTAGATTGTGCTTGAGAGTGTGAATACATGTTGATTAGTTGGGATTTGGGTTGGTAGTGATTGAATAATGCATTGGTTTTTAGAAATCATGTTTCGGCCTCTTTCGGGATTCATCGAATAACTGTAAGCATGCTATGTGTTACTAATTGACCCTCCTTGCTATGTGGAGTGCTTGTATGCTTGATTATTGTTTATCTGAAGAATGTTGGGCCTTAGTTTAGGTTTGATTAGTGCTTGCCTTAGAAATTCATGATTCGAAATCGATAAGCCTTAGTTTTTTCCCGACGTCGCTCGACCGACTTAGTTCCCTGTAGACTGGTGTAGCAGACTGAAGTCTAATAGTTTGGACCTTAGCTAGGTGATATGCTTACTTCAACGATAGTTATCCTTATTTTCCCCAATTTTACGGCTTCATGAGTTATGTCGGCAAAACTAGTTTTGCTTCGCGATTTGAAGTTGGTTTTCGATTAAGTTCCAAGGACTTACATTGATTGGCTGAGTGTGAACGGTGTTCCACGAACATTCTTTTGCGCATGGTCGATTGAGATTTTTCAGCAGATACATTGGCTCCTTTGTTGGGCATCCAAATTCGAGCTCCGGTCTCGACCTCATTGATATTTTTGTAGAGCATCCGATTTGAGGCCCGACCTCTATCTCCTAGATACTTATATAGAGCATCCAATTTAAGGTCCGGCCTCTATTGCCCAGATACTTATATAGAGCATTCGATTTGAGGTCCGGCCTCTATTGCCCAAATACTTATATAAAGCATCTGATTTAAGGTCCAGCCTCTATCGCCCAGATACTTATATAGAGCATCCGGTTTAAGGTCCGACCTCTATCACCCAGATACTTATACAGAGCATCCGGTTAGAGTTTCGACCTCAGTTACTTGATACTTGTGATTGGTTACTTGGGTACTTTTGGTGAGTATCTGGTTCGAGGTCCCGCCTCCGTACAGTCAAATTCTACTATTGGGGTTGAGGTTCTGGTTCGATGTTCTTCGTTCTTGGGTTCTCTTATGCAATTCTCTTTAGTTATGGTTATTCTGTGTACTCGTCGAGCTTATGGGGGTCCGTTCGGGTTTTTAATTTTACTTGCACACGAGTGTACCTTCTAGGCTTATGAGGGTCCAGTTAGGTCTAGTTAGCTTATAGATTACTTTAGTTAGTTCTTTCTACACTCGTGTGCATTCCATTGTTACTTAGTTTTTTGTTCTTAACCTCCGTTTGTGTTATTCCTTCTTTTCATATTGCCTTTACTTTTTGAGTTCAGTCGGCCTATGATGCTTACTGGGTACCTGTTGTTTGGTACTCATGCTACGCTCTACATCTATTTCGTAATGTAGGTCTGAGCACCAGTGGCAGTGTTGATCTAGCTTGGAGTAGTCTGATCAGGAGACGGGGGTGAGCATACGGCGTTCTGTACTATTTCAGTCTCCATCTGTATATGGACTTGTCTTTTGCCTTTCGAGACAGTCGAGTCTCTGTGGTCCATTTTTGGGACTTGTACTCTTTTTGTTAGTAGCTATGTACTAGTGACTACCAGGTTTTGGGGGGGGATCTTTATTTGTATATATGTTTTGGTTTGCGTTTGCCTATTTTATTGTTATATTAAATTTTGTCTACTCTTGTTTAGTTTCTGCCCTTAGGTCCATTACTTGTTGTTCCGGGTTACGGGTTGGCTTACCTACTGGTAGGTTTATAGTAGGTGTCATCATGGCTTGAGAAATTGGGTCGTGACAGATAGAGTATGAGAGGGGAAATTATTGACATAAATTTTCAGATGAATGGAGGTCGCCGGAAAACTCCGTCGGAAAAGTTTTTGACCCATTTTGGACATAAAATTTATATCAAAGAATAGTCCTTGAAGATCTCTACACTTTTATGTAAAGGATATGGGATGGGAATGACCGAAACTTCGGAAATCTTAAGAAAAAAGTAAAGATTTATGTTTGATTTTTCTTATATCTACAGAGTTTGGCTATGGATATGGATGAATGGTTTACATATTTGTGTAGAGGAGGGTGAAAGGAAGAAATGGTAAAATTTTGGAGATTTTTTCCGGCCAAGGGGTGGTGGCCGCTGGCGGCAGTGGCGGCGTGGCGGTGGCCGATCGACGGCAGGTGGAAGCAAAGGGGAGAAGAAAATAAAAAATTTGATTTTTGGAGTTTTGTATTTTTTTGGTAGGATCCCATAAGAGCCGTTAGATCAAAATATCATGAATGGTTGAGATTTAATCTTGACCATTTCAATTGGACTGGGTCAAAATTGATTGGGCTATCAGAATTTGGTCCAAATCAGTTCAATTCAATCAAAATTGGGTCGCTTGGGCCAATAAAAAAAAATAATTATGATACAAACAAAGACCAACAACTCAAAAATATAAACAAAATATAAGAAAATACGTTACTATATATTATAGGAGTAAAATAAACACGTCAAAAATTAGGTGTTCACAACATGCCCCTCTTTGCTTGGAAACATGAAGAGTTTTCAAGCAAAGAAAGTGAACGAAGTGGCTATTTTTTTTACTATTTCAAGCTCTGATAAAGCCATTTTGAAAAAGATGACCGAACCTTTCTTCAGAGGTTGCCTACATATCCTTGATAAAAAGGAAATCAGGTCAGTGTAGTTCGAGAAACTTTGTTAGCCGAAACTATTAGAAATGGTGGTCAAAAAATTGCTTCATATTGCTTGTCATCATCTACTGTCTATAATCACAAAGAAAAGAGCTAGAGAACTATGCCTCTCTACATTATAAGAGTTACAAGATCCCTACTTGATCTTTTTTTTCTTAAGGTCTCATCTTAATCTTCGACTTACTTTGTGCATTATCTCTTAGATTGATCTTCATGCTCTCTTGGCGGCTTGTGGATCATTCTCAAGTGCATGTTTTAACTTGAGTTGGCAGTTGAAATTCAAAACTCAAGATCACAAAATAAAGAACCCAAAAAAGATGTGTTTCTTTTAGTGAAGAAGAAAAAAAAATGAGAATCTTGAACTAGAACGTCTAACCCTAGAAACAAAAGGAGAAATGAGGTGTATTGCAAATAAGACGTATTGTCTTTGTGGATTGACCTAAGATTGGGTGTATCACCCAAAAATGTGAATATGGTGCGTATAACCAATGAATGCTGGTGCATTTAGCCATGGATATGCATATGGTGCGTATTGCCCATGAATAGGGAATTAATGTATATTGCATATGAATACGGGCTGGTATGTATTGCACATGAAAGAAGACTAGTATGTATTACACATGAATGCAATATCAATGCGTATTGCATGGGATTTGGATTGATATGTCTTGCTCATGAAAGAAAGGCTGGTACATTTTGCATGTGAATAAAGGATGGGTGCGTATTTGCACGAAATTCAAATTGGTGCATATTGCACAAAATTCAGATTGGTGCGTATTGCACATGAATAAATGATGGTGTGTATTGCACAGGAATAAAGGACGTGTTCATATTGCACGAAATTGAGTTCGGTGCGTATTGCTCGAAGCTCTCGAATTGAGAAGCAATAATGTGAATAACATGAGATGAAACAACAAACATGTGAAGACTTTGGAGAACTTCCTTTTGTGATGTTTCATTTTTGACTTGTAATCCCTCATTTTCTTTTGTTGCTGTGTTGAGCAAAAGAAAAAGAAAATTGTTAGTTTTAAAGTGGTGGTTGGTTTGTGACCTTGATGCTCCGATGACTTGACCATACTCTTGACCAATTTCTCTGACACTACTTCAAATCCTTGGTTGAACAACCTTTGAAGCTTCCTCTTTGTCTATCCAAATATCGTGGTGAGACTGATTTTCCAAAGAATGAATTTTCCTTTTGAATTTTTTCATGACTTAAGAGACTATATCGTGTTCCTTCACAAGTTTTCAGTGAAGATTTGAGGCGTTTTTAGTCTTTGCTCGATAGCGTGCCAACTCAGATACTCAACTTCACTTTTGAGAAACCGCGGTAAGTTTTGCAATCTTTTGCTTTGTTTTGCCAAGATTATACCGAAGACTAGAAAAATATTAGACTTAAGAGTGTGAAAGATTGGATCAAGAAAGACTTATACTTAAGGAAGGGTATTCATTTTTGAAGAAAATGAGAAAGAAAACTTATTTGGAGGCATATGTCGACTTTGAGTGAACCATGACATGCACTTTGAACTTGATCCCTGATCCGCTGGAGTTGCCTAGTTCTCAAAATTTGAACCATTATCAATCTAAAATTGATCTTTGTATCCTAGAAAAACTTCATGTAGAGATGTCGAAAAATGGTGATCTTTGCAGATTTCTTCCAATTAGTTAGTTTCATGTTGTTCTCTCCCTTTATCTTAAGGTGCCTGCAAGGGTTTTTCACTGATAAGATTTTCTCCCTTGTTGTCTTATGGTGCCTATAAAGGTTTTCACCGATGAGACTCTCGTATTTCTTTTCTTTTTTCTTTTACTTATGGTGCCCACAAGGGTTTTCACTCAAAAAAGAAAAAATTTTTTTACAAAACAATGTTGTCTCTGATGATCAATTGTCCGTGCAAGACACATTGAATCTATCATTCTTATAGTTGATCAAAATGCCGACTACTAGAATAAAATTATAAACAGAATTACAATTTGGCACTATTCTATAAAAAAAATGCCCCAATTTCCTATTAACACTGGAATATTGATATTTATTTTTTTAGGTATGACCGAACCCCAAAGGGTTGCCTACGTATCCTTTCAGAATCAGGTCAAACGTTGTTCAAATTTTCAAAGAGAGGATTTTTGGTTTTTCTTTTTGTTTGTTTGTTTTTTTTTTTTTTTTTTTTAAAAGAGATGCCTTTGTTCTCTCAACTATAAACTTGCCACAGTATCTTAGAACGCATTAGATGTAGTATCTGTTGACTGCATCTACATTAACAATCATGCTTGTAATTTTTCCCTCCACATCCATAAGGTGCAAGACTCCTTTGTTCAACACTTTCTTAATAAGATGTGGACCTTGACAATTTGGGGAAAACTTTCCCTTGGCTTCTTCTTGGTACGGGAGAATGCGCTTTAAGACCAGTTGACCTACTTCAAAGTGTCTTGGGTGCATCTTTTTGTTGTATGCATGAGCCATCCTTTCCTGATAAAGCTGACCAAAATAGACGGTCGTCAATCGTTTCTCATCTATTAATGTGAGCTGCTCTAGTCAGATTTTTACCCATTCAGTACTTCAATTTCAGCCTCGACAATAATTTGAAGGGATGGAATTTCGACTTCTATTGGTATCACAGCCTTAATCCCATACACTAGCAAATAAGGAGTTGCGCCAATCGAGGTGCGCACTATTGTGCGGTATCCCAAAAGTGCAAAAGGTAGCTTCTCATGCCATTGTCTGGTGCCTTGAACCATCCTCCTGAGAATCGTCTTGATATTTTTGTTGGCAGCCTCCACAGCTCCGTTGGCTTTTGATCGGTATGGAGTAGAATTGTGATGCACAATTTTGAACTGCTCACATACTTCTTTCATCAAATTGCTATTAAAGTTTGCAACATTATCTGTTATGATAGCTCTTGGGATACCGAATCGACAAATGATGTTCGAATGGACAAAATCCACGACCGCCTTATTATTGACTGCTTTGAAAGTGATCACCTCCACCCATTTAGTAAAGTAATCAATTGTGACCAAAATGAATTGATGTCCATTAGAAGCTTTTGGCTTAATTGGTTCGATGACATCCATTCCCTATGCAACAAAGGGCCAAGGAGCGTCCATGGGGTGTAACTCTGAAGGAGGTGAATGGATGAGATCACCATGAATTTGACACTGATGACATTTTTTCACAAAGCGAAAGTAATCCCGTTCCATGGTAAGCCAGTAATATCCTGCTCAAAGTATCTTTTTCCTAAGAACATATCCATTCATGTGTGGTCCACATACTCCAGCATGTACTTCATTCATGATCTTCTCGGCTTCTTCAACATCCACACATCTCAACAAGTTCATATCCGAGGTGCGTTTATATAAAACTTCCCCACTAAAAAAGAAAACACTATCCAGACATCTAATAGTCCTTTTTTAGCTTTCATTGGCATGTTCGGGACATTTCCCTGTTTGCAAGAAATTCTTGATGTCTAGGTACCATGACTCACTATCTGATTCTGCTTCCACAGTGTTACAATAGCCATGCTGGTCCTGAAGTTGAATCTCCAAAGGAGTAAGTATTTCCAGGATATGGAAGCATTGAGGCCAAAGTAGCCAAGGCATCTGCCAATTCATTATGAAATTTGGGGATGTATCTAAACTCGATGAACCTAAACCATTTGCTAAGATCTTCCACACATTGTTTGTATGGAAGAAGCTTGAGGTCTCGAGTTTTCCATTCGCCTTGAGCTTGCCGAATAAGAAAATTAGAATCTCCCAACACAATCAATTCTTGCACACCCAAATCTATTGTCATATTTAGACCCATAATGCAAGCTTCATACTTTGTTGTGTTATTTGTATAAAAGAAACGAAGTTGAGTTGTTGCAGGGTAATGCTGCCCTGTGGGCGATATGAGAATTGCCCCAATCCCTATGCCTTTTTTGTTGATTGCTCCATCAAAGTATAATTGCCAGGCTTGATTTTCATTTGGATCTACTTCTTAAATTGATTTAATCTCTTCATTTAGAAAATATGTATCTAATGGTTCATAGTCACCATTGACTAGATTCTCTGCCAAGTGGTCTGCCAGAGCTTGAGCTTTTATTGCAGTTCGAGTGGCATATATAATGTCAAATTTAGTGAGCAAGATTTGCCATTTCGCGAGTCTGCCATTTGGCATTGGCTTCTGAAAGATATACTTCAAAAGGATCCATCCTACATATGAGGTAAGTTGTGTAGGACAAAAGGTAATGCCTTAACTTTTGAGCTACCCAAGTTAGGGCGCAACATGTCCTTTCCAAGAGGGTGACCTCATAACTAGTGAATTTCTTGCTTAAGTAGTAGATAGCTTGCTCCTTCCTTCCTGTGGAATCATGTTGACCGAGAATGCATCGAAGGAATTATCTGTCACTGAAAGATATAGAAAGAGAGGCCTATCAGGTTCAGGTGGGACCAATACGAGAGGGTTGGACAAATATTCCTTGATTTTTTCAAAAGCTTTTTGACAATCCTCTGTCCATCTGACAATAGCATCCTTCAAAAGTCTAAAAATGGGCTCACAAGTGGTTGTGAGTTGAGCAGTAAACCTACTGATGTAGTTCAACCTCCCAAATAAACTCATGACTTCAGTCTTATTTTTTGGGGGTGGAAAATCTCGATTTGTTTTTATTTTGAAAGGATCCAATTTGATACCCCTTCTACTGATAATAAAACCCAGAAGTTTTCCAGATGGAACTCCAAATGCAAATTTTGCTAGATTAAGCTTGAGATAATATCTTCGCACTCTTTCAAAGAATTTTCTTAGATCCTGCATATGGTCAGCTTGTGTTTTAGACTTGATGATTACATCATCCACTTATACTTCGATTTCTTTATGCATCATATCATGAAACATGGTGGTCATATCCCTCATGTAAGTTGCCCCAACATTTTTAAGACTGAATGGCATGACCCTGTAGCAATAAGTCCCCCATGGAGTGGTGAAAACATTTTTCTCAGCGTCCTCTTCGTCCATCAATATTTGATGATACCCCACATAGCAGTCCACAAAAGATTGAATTTCGTGTTTGGCATAATTATCAACTAGAATGTGGATGTTAGGCAAGGGAAAGTTGTCTTTTGGACTAGCTTTGTTCAAATCCCAATAGTCAACACAAACTCTTGTCTTTCCATCCTTTTTTGGCACATGAACAACATTTGCCAACCAAGTAGTGTAACGAATGGCTTGGATCACATTTTCATTTAGTTGTTTCATGATTTCTTCCTTGATTTTTTCACTCACGTCCGGTTTGAATTTTCTTATTTTTTGTTGGACAGGTGGAAAATCAGGATGAATGGGCAACTTATGGACCATTAAATCAACACTCAAACCTGGCATGTCATCATAGGACCAAGCAAACACATCTTTGTATTCAAACAAAAGTCGTATTATGGCATCCCTAATTTTCTTCTTGACATGAAGACTTATTTTTATTTCTTTGACTTCCTCATTACTTCCCAAATTGATGGCCTCAGTTTAATTAAGATCAGGCTTAGGTTTATGCTCAAACTGTTCCAATTTCCTATTAATTTCCCTAAAAGCCTCTTCTTTATCATATTCAACCTCTTGATTCGGTGATTCAAGAATAAAAAACTCTTTGAGATCTGGGAGTGAATTCCGCATGTATGTCATGTTATCAAAGCCGGTATTTACAAAATTGAAAAATGGAGAATAAGAATTAGGGGAGGGGAAAAGACAAAATTTTACTATGAAACTGGAATTTCATTTCATTGAAATTTTTTTTAAAAAAAAGGATAGAAGGGTTGACATTAATACAGAATACTTTCAAATTCTCGGATCACAACCCTGACAAAAAAAAAAAATACAAAAGAGTAGCAAAACAAACTACTGAGACTCCTTCCTTATGGGGAAAGGAGTGGCTTCCCAATTGTTTAGCTCAACACTTGAGCCCACGAGCTACACATTGGCATGAGTTGTACCTTCACCAACTTAGACCATGTTTACTCCATAAAACAACTAACTGAGATCCTGAATAACTTCTTCAATGTCTTCATCAGTAAAGGAAGCTTCCATTTCTGGACCCTGAGGCTTGATAAAAGAATGAGAAATATGGGGAATCGGTTGTGGCAGTGCCCAATCAGTCCCTTTTTGGTTCTTAGCCTTATCTCCATTTCTCTTTCTTTGTTTGTATCTGAGGCCCCAGGTGCCTTGGTTTCCTGAAAGAGTAATGGGATCCACGATTCCTTCCGAAGATAGTCCCAAACCTTTACCAGGTTGATAACCATATTTGAGCATAGTTGTTGCTACCATCGAAGAGGAAGAAGAGAGACATGGTTGTATGATGGGGTCTCCTTCTTTAAAGCAATCGAATAATATGACCTCAAAAGACTGGTAAACAACAAAATCATTTCCTTCTTTTGCCTCAATGTATTGAATAGATGGATCTCTGTAAATAGGTAAATTATCTTCCCCATGCACAATGATCTCCTGATGGTCGTATTCAAACTTAACAACTTGATGCAGAGTTGATGGGAATGCCCGAGCTATGTAGATCCATGGCCTTCCCAATAGAAAATTATAAGATGTGTCCATAAAGTCCACCAGCCCAATTGTCATGTTTAACTTGATTTCACCAATGGTATCCCGCCCTTGAGCCGTCATAAGCTCGAACAAATACATTGCTGGGGTGAATTATGCCAGGGTTAATTTTCAAGCTTTGCAGCGTAGAGAGAGGACATATGTCTACCCCTGATCCCACATCTATCATGATCCACTTTACATAGTATCCTTCACATTTCACTATAAGAAGCAAAGCTCTGTTGTGTCCAGCTCCCTCCATGGGCAACTCATCATCAGTGAAAGTAATGGTGTTCGACTTAAAGATACGCTTGGCCATTTCTCTAACTAATTTACCGTGGTCTCCTTCGATACATATGCTTCATTCAAAATCTTATTCAACACACGAAGATGTTCTTCTGAGTGCAAAAGTAGAGACAACAGTGAAATTTGTGCAGGGGTTTTCTTCAGTTGTTCCATAACAGATTAATCTGGAACCTTAATCTTTTTTAGAAACTCTTCTGCTTCTTCCTCAATAACTGCTTTCTTCAGTGGCACTTGGATATTTTGAGTCATCTTTTCTTTTCTTAATTCTTATGGAGAATAACATCTTCTAAAGTGTGTCAGCCCTCCTGCTTCATCAACCTCTTCAACAATCTCCTTTCCTTGGTAAACCACGACAATTTTGTTATAGTTCCAAGGGAGAACCTTTGAATCAGTTACCGAAAGTTGTTGGACGAGCTTAACAAAGATAGGTTCTTTCAACTTTGCCAAGCAACTTTGGTCATGTTATGTTAATGAAAAGCCTTTTGATACATACAACTTCGATATACCCGCTCGAACTTAATCCCCTTCGAAACCCCTGGGACACACAAAACATTGGTATCAAAATTGACACTTTCTACACTCAGAGATGCAACTGGTTCTAAACTCTTATCAACTTTTCTTCCTCTCCGATCTTCCTAAACAACATTCCCATTTTTCCAAGGAGTTTGTACTCTTGATTATCGCAGATCATACCCACTAAATTATTTTAAGCTGGAAGTGGGTTATTAGTCACATTGGGAATGTTTTGATCATTCGTCATAACGACCACTCCATGATCGATTAGCTTCTCTATCGCCCCCTTCAAGGTCCAACAATTATCAGTGTTGTGTCCTAGGGCCCCTGAATGATACTTACATCTTTCATTGGCCTTGAAACCTGGAATAGTTAGATTCAGACGATGTGGTGGAATAGACTCAATTGCTCCTATCTTCCTTAACTTTTGAAATAAGTTGGAGTATAACTCTCCCAATGGAGTGAATTTTCTTTTGTATCCCTACTCTTAAGCATAATTTTGCGTAAAAGGAGGGTTTTAAGGGACCTGATAGGGGGGTTGTTGTGGCTGAAGGTTTCCTTGAGTTGAGGCCCAAAAATGTGGGCGATTGGGAGAATACACATATGACTGAGCATTGAAGACCGTGTATGGAGATGGAGATACTAGATATTGAGGGACATAAGGGTAGTAATGCTGAGGATAGCTAGATTGTCCCTGAACTGGTGGGTAAGGACAGTTAGAATCCTTTGAGCACCCCTTGACCCTGATGCTAGTGAAGAAACTTCTTCTTTTCTTTTACGATTTCCAAAATTGCCTGAACCACCTTGAATGGTCTGTGTGGTAGCTTCGACTACTGCGTGGCTCATGATCCTTCTTGTTTTGAGACCACTTTCGACCATTTCTCCAATTTTGATTGTTGTGTGAAACAGTCTTCTCATTGCGGCTGTCAGATGGTGGAAATAGTCAGGATCTTAAACCTCTATGAAGATATCAACCAATTCTTGCTCATCTACAGGTGGTTTGACCCGGGCTTCTTGTTCCGTCCATTTGATAGCATACTCTTTGAAGCTTTCATTTGGCTTCTTTCTCATATTAGAGAATGTATTGAGATCTGGCATAATGTTGACAGTGTACTGAAGTTGTCTAACAAAATCTTGAGCCATATCCTCCCAGATGTGCCAGTGGAAGATCTCTTGGTCTATAAACCATTCTAAGGAAACACCAGTCAGGCTCTCACCAGAATAAACCATCAGCAGTTCCTCTTTGCCCCCTACACCTCTAAGTTGATTGCAATATATCTTGAGGTGAGCTGTAAGATCACCGTGCCCGTCATACTTATCAAACTTAGGGGTATTGAATCCATGTGCCAGGTGGAAATTTAGGAACATACACAAGTTTTTGAATGCGACACTTTTGTGCCCTCCTAGCCCTTGCATACTTTTCATGTGTTGCTCGATACTTTTTATAATTTCAACATTTCCTCTTGCTCTGAGCCTTGAGTGGGCCTCTCAACATCAATAGGGGAACCAAATTGTACATAGTTAGGTCCCCCGAATATTATCCCAAGAGTATAGTACTGCTCTAGATGGGCGGTGAACTATCCCTCTTAAGTTGCTCTCTGCGTCACAGTTGGTTGTGGGAGAGTATAGACCAGTGCAGCTGCCGCGATAGTGGGATTATTCCTAAATGGTATGCCTTGAGGGCGTGTTGTTGATGGTTCGTCCCCACAATTATCAAATGGACCATACCTTGGAGGGAAGAAAGGATCTGATATCGGGACCTAAGAAGATGAAGATCAGATACTAGTAATCTCAGGAAAACTGGTAATAGACGTTGGCAGTTCTTGGACATTGGCCCAGGCTTGCCACAACTGTGCCATAACATGTCTCAATGATCGATTTTATTCAACAATGGCCGACTCTCTTGTTGTTGAATCAACTAGAGTATCCATCGGGTTCACCACAATTTCAGTATTGGTTGTCATTAATGCTCTTACCTTAGACCTGGTAAAGTACGGGTGTTCTGCCAGTTTACCACAAACCAACCAGCGAAAGCTTACTAAACTAAAGAGAAATGAACAAACTTGTTAGGGGTTAGACAATTTTACACATCAATCACACATTTGTTAATCACATAGTAACATGAGTTCAGAAGGCCATTGTCTCACCCCAGCTTTGCTTTGCTCATTGTCTTCCCCTTTTTTTCTTCTTTTTTTTTTTAAAAAAAGTTTGATCGAACCCTTTAGAGGTTGCCTACATATCATGTCGTTGCATGAATTAGATCATTATGTAGTTCAGAAATTTAAACAACTCAACAACATTAATTTAGACAAGCAAAACCAAACCCTTTCATTCATTTCCAAAAAACTTTAAGCAAAATGACAAAACCAATAGATTTAAACACAACCATGATCAACATGATCTCTTTGAACACCAAAATTTAAACTGAAACACTAAGTCTTAAACAAAACAAGATGAAACAAACAAACAAACAAAAACAACTAAACTTTTCTTAAATCTTCATTATCTTCCTGGGGCTTTCTTTGTCCTCCCAAGGTCATATACAGATTCAACAACACCTTTGGCAGATGGGGAACAATGGCCCATGCTTGCTCAACCACTTCAGGATCATTCACACGATGATAATTTTTAATAACATATGAGGTTTGTTCCGCCAGCTAATGAACTTGACGCCTAGCCCTTCCCATATTTTCATGGCAAGTATTCAACCAAAACTAATGATCACGAAGATCGTTCAAAAGGGCCTCTCGCTCCTCTATTGCTTCAAGTTGATAGTGAAGTGTTGCTCTCAATAATCATTTGTCTTTGCCCCTCTTCGATATCGACACAATGACTGATTTTCCTTTTATGTTCTTCTAACTCTGCTTTAAGATGATCATGTAAATGCATCCAACATGACCTTTCTTTTTCAAATTTCTCCTTATGCCGCTTAAGTTCTCCTTTTTGATAATGCATGACCTCTTCAGATGCCACTAAGTCCCTCTTCAATCAAGAAATCTCAAAACTCTGCTCCTTTTCTATTTGTTGGGACAAGTGAATTCTACTATCCAGCCCTTCCTCTGACCGAGCTAATTTCCACTCTGTATGCTTCAATTCTCCTTTCCCATCTTATAACTCCAACTAGTGATTTCTTCCTCTTTGGACTTGAACTTCTTGTCGGGCAATGGTGTCTTTGGCCTTCTCCAACTCTTTTTCCAACTGACTTATGATGTGTTGATCTTTTCTTTTTCTACTGGATCCTTCGGGAATGTCATCAAATGTTACTACATCACGAAACCACGATAGGTACCCAGGTGCCACTTTTCATTTATCTTGCTCCACAACCATTTCATTTAGCTCAGAAATTATACTCCCAAACCAAATCTTCTTAATATCAGTTCTATCAAAGGCAAAACCTAGCGGGGTGTCGAATACAAATCTACTCATATTATCATTTGGTGGGATTTCTTGAACTCTATCTAGTTGACGCATAACCTGAAGTGGGGCATAGGGTTGAACACCTCTAAGCCCAATCAACACAAGAAACGAGCCACTAGACATACAAATGACATCCTTAGCTAATTCCACACTATTTCATCAGATGTGATCACCGAAAGTTTCTCTTCACATGCTAAAATTTCTTTTGGAAAATTGATTTTTGCTTCCCTTTCCTTATGGGAGGAAACATAATTACACCAATCTGGAGTGAACCTGGGCACACAATCATGGTGATAAAATTGTTCCAAAAACCATATTTGCAACAAGATGTACAACCTTCAAAGTACATTTCCCCATTTATGAATTTAGTCAATGTATGAAACATATCTGCCAGGATCATAGGAATAATAGTAGGACTTTCCATTATGGTCAACGCCTTCACCACCCCAGCCAGACGAATGTCGATATGCTTGATCCGTTTGGGGATAACAATGAACCCAAAAATGTGACCATGAAGGCAAAACATCTACTCGCCTTCCCAGCCTCTTCACCCCCTTGGTTGTTAAGTTGGTTCTGATAGTTTTTAAATCCATCCTTTTGGTCGTACCTCTCATATAGAAAGTCCAATAAGACCCACCCATTTTTTCAAACTCTCAATCTCTATTTGATTGATCTTGAGAAGTTCCAGGAACTTTTTTGCATCAACGTTATTTGGAATTATAGGTTTTTAACTGCGGAGATCAGCACCCCGAACACTAGACCCCTTCCCCATGAAGTTGGCAATTTCTTCCATAGTTGGTGTCATTTCAAAGTTAGAAAATCGAAATACGTTATTTTTTGCTTAAAAAGAAATCCACGCTTCGATCACATCCCTTCTTGGGTCAATCTCCATTAGATGCACTAGATGTCCCAAATGTTCCTTTACTCTCCTTTGCTCATAACTCCCCATGTCTGTCCACCATCTCCATAGATCCTTGAGTATTGTGTCAACGATCATGATTCTGGAATTCCTTCACTTCTAGGCCTTTTGGAACTCTGTCTTTTGGTCGGAGGTGCCATTTGTACCTAGAATCCAATTAAAGTTTTATGACAAACTCTAACCGATGGAGGAAAGAAAAGTAAAAAAAAAGACAAAATACACCTTTTTACAAACACTGAACCCAAGAAGAGATGCCTACGTATCTCATTTTAGTGAGAATCAGGTGTGTATAGTTCATACAAAAAAAAACTCACACTTGAAAGACCATCCCTTTTATTTCAACCTCTTATCGTTTTTTAAAAAAATAAATAAATTGAAAGAGAAAGCTATTATAAAGCTGGTCAACAATGAAAAGGCCTTCTGAACAAATTATTTTCCATGTAACACATAAAATGAACATGTTGATTTAGAGTGGGTACATATCTTAGATTTGCTAGGTCAAATACAAATGATGCAAATAAATATGGAAGGTGTCTAGACTAGCTTTACTCGAGTGGACAACTCGAGCCGGGGAGGGTTAGCGTACCGGTAGCAGAGCTATTCCGGCTTAACTAGTGGTCCAACCCCGCCTAACATGTGTGACAAACCTAGAACCAGGAGCGTAACCACACACTGGCTCATCCTAGACAGCATTCCCGTGGAGCGTATCCGCACACACAGTGTATAACAAATATTCCAAAGACTTAAAGGGTGTGTGAGAGAAGACAATTTATATACAATCACACAATATCAAAACAATGAATCATTGAAATTGCGCAATTAGCAAACAAAGAATTAATTTTTTTTGTATCCAAATAATCAAAATAGCCAGATATAGTCAATGTTCAAAGCTCAAATTCTAAAGAAAGTCCCTAGCGGAGTCGCCAGATCTATCACACCACTTTCATTTTTACAATTGTTAAGGATATGACGGTTTTTGTTTTTTTAAAAAAAATGTAAAGCTAAAAGAAAAAAATGTTTTTTTTAGAGTGTTCCAAGTCACCTAGTAATTCCTACTTTAAAAGAGAAAAAAAAAACTCTATATTTTTAGTCTACGAAAACAGAGATTGGGTAAGAAATTCTATTGACCTGGGGGAAGGTGTGAGGCACCCCCAAGTCCCGTTGTTCTAGCACGGTCGCTTTATTAACTCATGTTTGGCTAAAATATTTTTTGGATAAAAAAGTAAATTTGTGTTAGGTACTAATTTTTTTTTCTAAAAAATGATTGACATAGGAGCGTAACCGCACACAAGACCACTTTTTTAGAAAAAATACACACCAAGAATCGTAACCGAACACATGGTGGTATTTAATATTTTATTTGTTTTTTAAAAAAAAGACTAATAATTAATGACTCAAATTTTATTTAATAATGAGAAAAAAAATTAATAAAAAATGAACTTGTTGCAACATATAGAAAAGATCTTTTTTTTTTTTTTTTTTGAAAATTGCTAATTAACGTTTTATTTTTTTAAAAAAAAAACCAAATAAATATATTAAGTATCACTACTTGATAACAACAAAAGAAGAAAAAAAAATTTAAAAGAGAATAATGACTAAACTCCTTTTAAAACAAGTTGTGATATACTAATTTTTTTTTTTATATTGATATAATTTCAAAAAATGACCACTTCAGTAAAAAAATTTAATTTTACACATAATGGTCATATGTTCTCTTTTGAGAAAATTGCAAAAATAGCAATTTATCTAATAGTTAAATTACTAACTAAAAGTAGCCGATTTTGTATTTTTTGTTTCAATAACCATTTCATATATTTATTTAAGAGAAAAAAACAGAATTTATGAAAAGATCAAATTTACATTTTTTTTTGCAAAAATGACCAGATTTACATTTTTTGCAAAAATGACTAGTTTTGTCCCTTTTTTTTTTTTTTTTTGCAAAAAACGGCCTCTTTTGTTTTTTTTTTCTTAAAATGACCAGAAACTAAAAATTTAAAAAAAAAAAGACTTTGAGATTGTTGATTTTTTTTTTTTTTTTTAGCAAAAGCATGAGTTATGTATCAACTTCATAATGATAAAGATAAAATTAACATAGTTTAATAATAGAACCCAAATATATAATAACAACAAAACATAATTTAACTAATTCCAATAAAGTTAAGTATCAACTTCATAATGTTAAAGGTAGAATTAACAACTAGTGATAACAACAAAGCATAATCATATTAAGTATCATAACATATTTAACTAATTCAAATAAACTAAACATAATAATTTAACCAAAAATATAAACATGTTTCATTATTTTTTTAAGTTACATTGCAAAATGTAGGAAAAAGGGATATACCTAAAGAGATGATGGCAAAACAATTATGAAAGCAAAGCTTAATTGAACTCCCAAAGACCATATATATATATATATATATATATATATTTAGAAGAGGACTTTTTTTTTTCTCTATTCCTATGATTTTCCCTCTTCTAATTTTCTATTCTTGTTCTTTTTGTTGTGCCCCCCTTTGAAATGAAAGAAGAATCAATTTAAATATATGGTGAATATTAACACTCATTCTTCTTGAAAACTTAAGAGTCAATGCATGTATTGAAATCTTTATCTTCCCAAGGTGCCACCCAAGATGACCAATAGCATTTCCTCTTTTCTTTTTTTTCTTTTTCTTTTTCCAATATAAAATTAATTAAAAGACTGCATTGCCCTTTTAGATGACCCATTTGTTTTATTAATTAATTGAATAATAGCTAAATGAGTCATCTAAAAATTTAGAATAGGCCCAAAATACCATTTTAGATGACCCATTTCTTTTATTCATTAATTGAATAATAACTAAATGGGCCATCTGAAATTTAAAATAGGCCCAAAATGTTGACCCATTTGATCAAGACCCAAAAATTAAAAAAATAAATCAGCCACTAACACAAAATCTAAACATCTAAACTATTTTGAAGATCAAACGCAACAAATATGGCAGAAAATAATAAAAAAAAAATGAAATTCATAAAAATAAAACTCAAGCAACAACTTCAACATGATAAAACTTGAAGAACACTAACAAAACAATACAAATTCGGCACCAAAACGACTTATATGGTTTTAAAAAATTGTGATAATGACGGATTTGGATAGAGGATGAGATGGGGAAATGATTGACATAAATTTTTGGATGAATGGAGGTCGCCGGAAAACTCCACTAGGAAATTTTTGGACGGATTTTGGACATAAAATTTATAACAAAGGATAGCCCTTGAAGAGCTCTACACTTTTATGTAAAGGATATAGGATAGGGATGACCGAAACTTCGTAAATCTAATGAAAAGAGTGAAGATTTATGTTTGATTTTTCTTAGATCTACGGAGTTTGGCTATGGATATGGATGAATGGTTTGCGGATTTGTGTAGAGGAGGGTGAAAGGAAGAAATGGTAAAATTTTGGAGATTTTTCCGGCCAAGGGGTGGTGGCCGCCAGCAGCATGGCGGCGTGGCAGTGGTCGGCTGGCGGCAGGTGGAAACAAAGGGGAGAAGAAAATAAAAATGCAAATAAAAAATTTGATTTTTGGAGTTCTATATTTTTTGGTAGGATCCCATAAGAGTCGTTGGATCAAAATATCATGAATGGTTGAGATTCAATCTTGACAATTTCTATTGGACCGGGTCAAAATTGATTGAGCTATTAGATTTGGTCTAAATCAGCCCAATTCAATCAAAATTGGGTCATTTGGGCCAATAATAATAAAATAATAATAATACAAACAAAGACAAACAACTCAAAAATACAAACAAAATATAAGAAAATATGTTACTATATATTATAGGAGTAAAATAAACGCATCAAAAATTAGGTGTTCACAGCCGACTAAAATTCATTTACATCACAGAAAGAGATATAGTGCACTATGAGTATCAAAATGATGGGTACTCAATAGGCATCATAGACTGATCAAACTTGATATTGCAAAAGCATAGCAAAATGCAAGTAAGTAGAATGATTTGTAAGTCATCTATAAGGGAACAATAATCGTAAGATAAGCTATAAGTCGCACAGGGAGAATCTAAGATCAAACCCAAGTAATTAAGCTAATGAAACATAATTAGACCCCCATAAGCTCAATCATAAGGTACATACAAGAGAAAAAATAGAGGTAATAAACTCGACCAGACCCCCATAAGTCACACGAGTACACACAAGAACTAATATTAAGGGAAAATAGTATAGGGAACAATCAAGATCATTAGCCATAAACTCAAACAAGGCATAGCTCATCCTGGAATCTTACATCGAAATTTCTATAACGAGGGTTAGCCTCTTAAGGAATCTTACACTGTAAGGGTCAGTCATTACTGGAATCTAACATTGGGATAGCCACGCGAATCTAACTTCATTAGGATTCTTACATCGGAATAACTAGTTCTTCGTGAAATATTACATCAGGAATCCACAACAAGACTAAGCATCTTTAGGAATTTTACATTGAAATAGCTAGTCCATTGCATAATCTTACATCGAAATAAACACTAAGAATCTAGTTTCTCCCAAAATCATACATCAAAATAGCTAGTCATTTGCAGTTGCTTACCTCTGAAGGTCACCACACAAGAAACAATCATACCCAGAATCTTACATTGGTAGAGTCCAAATACAAAACAAGTAAAAAGAATTATCTAAGGCAAGACTAAGCTCCAAACAACCCAAATAAGGGTTTTCGAAGGCCAAACTTCAATCTGAAGGGTCACATCTAACCCAAAATTGAGTCATTTGAGCCATCAAGGCTAAAGTGTAAAGAACACACTAGCAAATCCTATGCTAAGGCCCTAACTATGCAAATAACAAGGCAATTCCAACTCATAATTAGATCGAGGGAGCAACAAAAACAATAAAGGCAATAGCATGCAATACTATTCCCGAAATAAGGCTCACAAAGTAATAATGATATCAATTAGAATCATACTAACTAACCCAACCTTGAAATTAGCAATTCATCATACTATAACAATCAACGAGCTCAGTCTAAGATCAGTGAGTGGTAACCTACCTCGAAGCCAAATACACACAGTCTAAATCCACTAGAAAGGGGCTTTTCCTTTATGAGCACCCTTCAAATGATGTCACGCTATCAAATTAGTGATATCTTTACGTCAACATGAGCAAATTGATACTCATATTGCCATAAACAATCAGGTAAACAATGGGTATGTGGGACTTACATGCATGAGTCACGAATTGACTCTGCCAATATGTTTGCACTAGTTCATGGAACTTGTGCCCCAAAAGTGGGCACAATCAGAGCTTAAACAAGGCTTAAAATAGCCCGTCAACAAGAAGCTCAAGAACACACCATTAAATCATCAAACAGAGAGAAAATGGAAAGAAACTTAGAAGATAAATGTGTTGGGATATATACTATTAACCATCTGTTTATATATAATATTTATTATAAAATAATTATTTATTCAGTTTTAATAGATCATATATTTGTTTATGGTGTCTATTTACTTATATAGTAGATGATTTAATGTATAGAGTTTTAGCTTATACACAGAGGATTAAACCATTGGTTCTAATAAGTATAAAGTTTTTTGTTCACATTCTAAGATGGAAATTGGACATACCATCGGTAAGATTGTAGCACAAGATTATATATAATTTATCTTGATTATGGAATGATATAGTTGTAACTTCTTGTGTTAGTGCATTTCATTTGTATGTATTGAACGGGACCGAGTAGAGATAGTTGTTTTAGACTGACTGACAAAACATATTCTCTAAACTGTTAAATGTACTTATATTATTAATTTTGATATAACTATTATGATCTGTATATATTAATTGTCGTTTTGATTTAATAAAATGTGAGATTTTGAGATAGGTCAATATTCTTGGTAGATTGGATGACAATAATATATATTGGTGAAATAATAAATTAGTTGATAGAATTCATGTCTCAATATAGAGATTGATGATATGCCTTTCTGAGAAGCTTATAAGTTTTCATCGTGTCAAACCTTGCAAGTAAATTTATGAATCCGACACATGAAATAAGTTAAGCAGTACAATAAAGGAAACTAATCATTGAATTAAATTCGTCAGTAATTTAATTTATTAATTAGTATATGTAATCTTAACATGAGGAATTATATAAGTGTTTAATGGGAAATTTCAAAATATAAATAGAGGAGTGCAATTAAGAATGTCTAGTGGAATGATTTTAATTTATTATAGTAAGAATAATTCAAATTAAGTATTTGAAATTATTTCCATAATAGGAAGTCTCGATAGTTAATTATGTGGTCCCTACAGTGCCCATATTTAACTAGAACTCAAAATTCTACCTTCTTAGAAAAAAGGGAAGGAAGCGTGTGTTTCTTGTTTTTCAAGAAGATTGGGGTTTCTTCTTTTTTTTGGATTGGGAAAAAATATTTATAAATAGGGTTTCTTCTGACCTAGAAAAGTAATAAGTTTTATATACGATACTTGCCCACTTAAGTATTGAGAGAGTTCGGATGTGCGCTTGAGATCATTGTAGAAGACTGCAAAGTTGATGCCTATCTCGTTGATTCACTTGAAGGTTTGTCTAACTTGTAAATTCACTTGAAAATATCTGCTCACACTTCAAGAGGTAATTCTTGAAGCAAAATTCATATAGTTTATGTGTTCTAGCATAAATGATTGGTGATCTATTATTCATATAGTTTTTCAAGAAAATGTGATATATAATTGAGAATGTGATGGCCAAACGGAGGGTCGAGCTTGTTGCACGGTTATTATACAATATTAAAGTTTAAATTGTGCACATTTAAAGAGTATCGTTGGTAGTTCGGTAGTTTCTTGTCAAATTGGCCCAAAAAAAAACTAGTGCACTTGATAAAGTTGTTCTTTTTCATGATTATAAGTTTATATACTATAGGGAGTAACATCTTGCTTAAAGAAATTTATATTATTTAGATCACTAAAAGGTTATACTATATTATATGTATCATTTTATAGAGATTATGAATCGTTGCAACTTACAAAACATGATTAATCATGAATTGGGTGTAACTTACAAAACATGATTAATGACTTGTTCCATAAATCAAGTAATTAAACTACTAGTGATACTGTAAAATTAATTTCTTGTTTGTATGGATAAAGTTTACATGTGCGATAAAGTATGAATTTCTTAAGCAAGTACAAGTTTATATCAGAGTGACATGACAGAAGCTTATTCCTAGACTAAATGTGGTACCTATATATATACTCTTACGTTCCCTTTGAAATAATTAAATTTGGGTATATATTTTAGTCGTTGTGCTTTTCGGAATTAACAAAAGTTGGGTATATTCAGCAATTGTTGTTGAGATCGTAATATTTGGTTCTTTAGAAAATAACATTTTGAATTTTGATGGTTTCCCCTATTATCTGTAGTGTATCGCAATCCTATTAACTAATTTTCATTAGAGAGGACTTTCAATCAAGCACTGTTATATGACAAAGTCGTTGTATTAATTATCACATTTTGCATCAATTTATTTTATGAAGACGCATGGTTTGCTATTAAAAACTGTATCGACCACCCAAGTATTTCGGACCTGTAAAGATTCATGTAGGTGTTTTCACTGCTTAATCCATGTTAAGGAAATCTATACACAGAGGACTTGCAATGAATTAGCTGAGCAACTTGTAAATTAAACTACCAACATAGATTATAGTGTATTGGTGGGAGTGTTTTACCCTTAACCAGAGGTCTCTGGTTTGAGTATTAGGTATAGAGAAAATCTTGTTGGGAGCGTCACCCTCGAATGAGTCCTGCAGTGCGCAATCCAAATTTAGTCGGGACTTCAATGTGGGCTACGGACACCGAATAGAAAATCCGAAAAAAAAAAAAACTTGTAAATTAAATTTTGTCGAAAGCATGAATAAAAAGGTTTGTGGAATTTTTGTCTCGAGGCATCTGAAGTTTCTGTGTCTATTCTATCAGTGTGTGAATGTTAGGTATATGAGACACTTTTCTTAGGCCATTATTTGTTTTGTCAACTTTTTACTTTTCTACTTTTTTTTCTTTTTTCTTTTGTCCTTCACCGTTTTCGTGTAGTCAAATTAAGGTTAAAAAATTAACCAAGTGTCTTAATTTGTATTTGATCGTTTGATGATTTATTTCCAAGTGGAAAGTGGTGGACATGAAGATACACCTTTCGATAAGAATTTTATAACATTGTATTGTCATCCTCTATTTTGTTGCACAACTCCAACGACACCAATAAAATTAGTGATTTACTTCATTCTCCATCCTTTTTTGGTATAGTTATCTTACAGAGGCTTAGACCATCTCCAACCCATTTCTATTTTATTTTTCATTCTCTATATTTGGAGAATAAAATATAGAATGGGCACTTCATCCCTCTTTATTTTAATCACTATTTTTCATATGTAGAGAGTTGAATAGTAGTTCTCCTAATTTGGAGAATTACTATTCACACTCTCTATTTCACTTTTTCAATATATTATTATTATTTATATTATTTTCTAATGAACATATTATTTTACATATAATGTCATTAATTAAGTATCTAATATTTATAATTCTTTTTAAATGTAATATAATATTTTTAAAATATGTTATTTAATATATATTCATCCCGAATTCAAAGTATTTTTTCTAATTTTCTTCAATAATATAATTTTATTTTGTTATTAATTTTCACTATAAAGAATACACAAAATTAAATGATAAGATGAAAAAATTAATTTAAAAATACGATACAATACATAACATAAAAAGTTATATATAAGATAAAATACAATACAATACATAACATAATAATTAATTTATTACAACAATAATTTAGTAATCCGGTAGGTCGTTTCCAAATCTAGCACTATTCAAAAAAAAAAAAATTAGGGTATGATGGTAGATGAAAATCGCCGATTTTAACAATTTTTAGCGAGACATAAAAAAATTAAGGAAAAAAAATGCTCATTTGAACTCTGTATGCATTAATAGAACATTTATGGAAGCAACATAATAATTTTGAAAGTTGAGTGTTTATGTAATGTTTATGTAATTGTATTTCACTTTTATAATTGTATTTCACTTTTATTTGAATTTGTCCATTAATTTGTATATTATATAATATTTTCTTGCAATTTAATTTATTAGAAATTTAGAATAAAATATAATTTTATATTAAATGAAAAATTTGAAAAAAATAAAATTTATATCACATGAAATTTATATAAAGAAATTATTTGGGTAAAAGAAAGAAATGATTTATATTATGAAATAAGAAAACAAGAATGAAAGAGAACTAACAATATAATATATTGAGGAGAGAGAAAAAAATTCATTTTTAAAGAGTAAAAAGTAGAAAATTAGGTTGGAATTGATTGTCTGAAAAAATAAAGAACTCTATATTTAGAGAGTAAAATAGAGTTTAGGAGTGGAGATGCGTCAATAATCAAGGAGGAGCCAATATTTACGAGGTATATACACATAGCTATGAGACATGTTTAACACATAAATATATGTAAAAATTTATAATTCTTATTATACTATGCAACAACGTATATAACTATATTTTTTTTTAGTGCAACTCTAATATATATTAATAATGAGGTAAAGAAAATTGATGATACCTCAATTACCCACTCCATTCTTATGACTTTAAACAATATTGAATGTGTATTATCCTTCCCTTTTCTCTTCGACTATGATTGAAATCTTAGAGACACATCTTAACTAAATTAAGGTTATATTATCCTCTGAACTCATTTTATATATAATATTGTACACCTTTTGGCTTATGTGTCACACCTTGCGACTCCACGCAGTTGAGATACGTGGGAATATTTGGATGCCACGTAAGCCAAAAAAGTGTACAAAATTACAAAAAAAATTGAATTCATGAGTAATAAAACCTTAGTTTAGTTAAGGTATGTCTCTGAGATTTGAATCACAGTCTAGAGAGTTACTTCTACATTTTCCCTTTCATCTTGCTATTTTACATTTGATCTTGTTTTTTTTCTTCTTTTTTTTAATGTTTTACCTTTATTGATGTATTTTTCCCTTGCTCGACTCTATTAATTATTATTTTTCCCTTGCTCGACTCTATTAATTATTATTTTTCCTTGAGTGATTATGATGTGATAATTTATTTAGGTCGGTAAATTGAAGAAATTTGGGAAGTAAATGATCATGAAAATTAGCGAAGCGGCGAAGCAAGAACGGGAAATTTGATATGATAAGTTTCTTTTTTTAAAAAAAAAAAAACAATCTGAATCAGAGACGACACCGCCAATTTGAATGGACTTTTTGTTAAATTTCTATGGACTTGAAATAATTCATGGGAGAAGGCATAACTATCCATAGACTAGTGACTGAAATACACATCTTAACTAAACTAAGGTTTTATTACTTCCTGAACTCATTTTATATATATTTTTGTGCACTTTTTGGCCTACGTGACACACTCCGTGATTCCACGCAATTGAGGCGCGTGGGAAATGCTTGAATGCCACATAAACCAAAAAGGTGTACAAAATTACAAAAAAAAAAAGAGTTCAAGAGGATAATATGACTTTAATTTAGTTAAGGTGTGTCTCTAAAATTTAGGTCATAATCTAAGGGGTACTTGTACATTTTCCTAGAATACATTGTTCACTTATCTTTCCCTTTTTCTCCCTTTGTAACGTTTTGTTTCTCAAAGAAATATGAAATTTCGACACAAGGTCTTACAAATTATTTGTCTTAGGTCCCCCTTTTTAATAATAGTGTATGTTGAATTCGATCTAAGCTTTTACAAATTATTTGTCTCAACTCTCCCTTTTTAATAATATTGTATGTTGAATTTATAGTTGAACTTTCAAGAAAAATGAACATACTCCCTATGTCTCAATTTAAGTGGCACTTTTCATTTTTCAAGAGTCAAACAATTCATGTTTGACCAAAATTTGCACATGAAATCTTCAATTTTTTTGACATGAAATTTATATATTTGTAAACAATGGAAAAAGTATTATAAGTCACAATAATTGATAATTCAAATGTAAAGATCTATAAAAAAATTTACGGTAAAAAATACATTTGTTTGAATCTTAAAATTTTAAAAATATCGCATAAAATGGAATGGAAAAATATTATTTTTAATAACGAAGAAATGATGGATTGTAAAAGGTAATAAAGTCCAATAAGAAAAATTAAATGGTCTATGGACATTTTCGGGAAGGAAAATAAGTAAGAGAGGAAGGCAAGAAGAATATAAATAATGTGATTTCCTAAATTTAGTACAGACTCTTTCAGTTTTGCTTCTTTCGAATTTTAAACAAGTAGAAATAAAAGTACTAAACTCTAATTCTATAAGGGAAAAGACTCAAAATATTCCATCAAATTTTGAGAAAAAGTTTATTTATGTTATCCATTAAAAGTTTGGTCCATTTATATCATTTTCGTTTGAAAAAAGGCTCATTCATGCCATTATTTGTTAACTGAAATGACATAGATGAGTCAAACTTTTAATGAATGATATAGATGAGCCTTTTATCGGAGTTCGATGGCATATTTGAGTCTTTTTCCTTTAAAAATTCAATTTAATTAATGACATGACCGAATCATAATTGACCATGTCTGAAAAATGGTTTTGCAAAATCAAAAATATTTTCTGTGAACAAATAATGACACGGATAAGTCTTTTTCTCAAATAGAAATGACATAGATAAGTCAAACTTTTAATTGATAACATAAATGAGCCTTTTCTCAAAGTTCAATGACAAATTTGAGCCTTTTTCCATTTTATAAAGAAGAAAAATGTGATATATTTATATCCATATAAACTATATAGAACACACCGTCAATTTCTTTTCAAATTATCGGAATCAAAATTAGAGAAATGCATAGAACTACATTTAAGTATACAAAATATTTTCTTTATTTCCGCGTGAAGCACTGGTAGTTTTTCTAATAACAAAAAAAAAGGAGGAACATACCATAGATGAAAAGAGAATTTCTTTTTACATATTGCTTAACATACCTCTACATATGGGGTAATAAATTAATAGCTTAAATAGAAATTGGTTAAAGCTACACAATAGTCTCTTTTTGTACACTCTACTTATTCATCTCTTTCGAACCCAAAAAGTAACATAATATAATTATGTTCACACAAACTATATCATCCAAGGAGTCCAAGTTCTTGATGTAACCTTTGAATATGATTGAACTGAAAATGTGAGCATATTGTATGGATTGAAACAATAGAGAGTTGTGCGAAAGCTAATAGAGAAATCTTGAATGTCGATAACCAAGAGAAATTATAAACAAAAAAAGTCATAATATATTAAATTTATTTGATCAATTGAGCTACATATGACTGATATAAGAAAAAACTATTAGAGAATAGTCTTCCTCTAAACAAGACTTCATTTGGAGAGTACATCGTGGATGCTATTGTATTGGTGTAGAAAGGAATAATTATAAAAGTTTATTAAAAATTCCTTCGATGTTATAAATATTTTTATATTATAGTGAATGTCTATTATGTGGAGTATGTTAGAGAAAAATTAGGAATCCTACTTGGAGACCAAGTCAGTTTTCCCCTTATAAATAAAGGCGTTTTCCTTCATTATAAATAAGATCTGCGAATTCTTAAATATCATTCAAGAGAAATAAGAAGTCTTCTCTCTTCTCCCTACTTATTCTTCTTGTTGTTTTATATAGTTTCATAACACATATTATTCTATCCTTTTATGATAGAAGACGGGGAAAGTGCAAAAGAGATCTTGCATAAGTTATGCAATAAGGTTCTAAGGTATGATTTAACTTTACTTTGTTAGTTATAATTATTTCTGTGACAGATCTGGAGTAAGTATTTAAAGAGATCTGTCGACTTTTTATACGTTTTATGTTAACCGATTGAGAAGAGAATTCCTTAGTTTATGTTAATAATTAAATGAGCACAGTTTAGTGAAAGGTATGTTTTCAACCTTTATATGAGGTATGTGTCTACGTTAAGTTATATTATGATATGTGGCAAAGGATAACATGACCAATACAGACATATAGACAAATTTGAGCTTTCTGCTTAGTCTCAATATAATATTTTTATCATTATTCATTGAGTTATATGTATACGTATTAACGTTTCGTAGTTATTTTGCACTTTATTAGCTTGTTATATTATTGGTTGAGAGTAAAATAATGGATTTAAGTCCTATCACACTAAAATGGTAAGACATCAAGTTAAAGTCTTGATGCACCATGATAATATGATATTGGGATTAAGTCCAATCGATTCATGATCTAAGATGTTTTTGTATGAATAAGACGATGGATTTATGTCCAATCGCACCAAGAGGGTAAGACGATGGATTCATGTTCAATCGCACTAAGAGGATAAGAAAATGTATTTAAGTCTAATCGCACCAAGGGTAAGACACTGAGTTAAAATCCTGGTGCACCATGATGATAAAATGTTGGATTCAAATCCCATCAATTTATGGTTTATGAAGCATTTATATGGGTAAGACATTAGACTTAAACATCAATGCTCTATATTAATGAAATATTGACTATTAAAGCAAATATTGTGCTTTTGGTAAAAATTAGTCATGAAAATTATTCCATTGAAATCACTACATTTCCTAAAGCGAATGTGGTAGCAGTCCATAATATGTCTGAAAGAAGACAAGTGATTGAATAATGCACATGAATGTGGAATGAGGTACTAAGTTGTCATAATTTGATATACTTAGATGATTGTGTTCTATTCAATGAAAACTTTTGTTAAATGCTAAAAATACAAATATTTCTCTGAAGTGAATGAGGTGGATGCCCACCATGTTAGGCATGGAAAAGGTCGCGACCTTTGGTTGTAGATGTGGTATCACTAAGAATATCTCTGGGCAGCATATGTTATTTTGTTATTTGTACTGGACAAGGATTAGGACAATTCAGGCACATTCTATAGTAAATCAAAAGTTTCCTACTTCCAATACTTTCGTACTTTGGCATGATCGTCTGGGACATCATGAGTCTCTATCGTATAGGACATCACAGGTCTATAATGATGAGACAGATTATAGATATTTCAAATGGACATCCATTAAAGAACCTAAAGATGGTTTTAAATGATAAATTTTCTTTTAATGCTAGTTAGCAAGGCTAGTTAATTGTGAGATCACCATCAACGAATGTTAAGATTAAGTCCCCTGCATTCTTGAAACGTACACATGGGGATTGTTTTGACCTATTCACTCACCTAGTGAGTTTTTAGATACTTCATGGTCCTAATAGATATTTCTTCTAGATGGTCTCATGTGTGCCTATTGTAATATCGCAATTTCGTGTTTGTAAAATTGTTGGCACAAATAATTGAAACGACATGTTCCGATCGTTATGGAAAAGCCAATGGGGAAGGAATTTAGGCCAGAAAATTTCTGAGTAGTAACTTGGAAATTTCTAGCCCAGGCCGGACTCAGACGAAATTTGAGTCAGGTGAGGTTTAGCCAATCTGGAAATGGATGGGGGATTTAATTATGAGTTTGATCACGTGAGTAGATAGCCAAGACGTTAAGGAGCATGTACATACAGAATTGAATTTGGGCGAGTAAAACTCCCAAAACTGATCTTGGCGTGGAAGTGTAGTTTTAGAACGTCCAGGTTTGAACGTGTGTTGTGAAATGGGAGCTTGAAACTTAAATTTCGAGTTTCTGTCTTCGTGCAACATGCTGGGGTGGGATTAATCCCGCCAGGGTGATGGGGCCCACCATGGCGGGCCAGTCGCAACTTAAATCGGGGAAAAACCCCAAAAATATTATTTTATGCAAAACTTCGCTCTTAAGAACTAAGGGACAACCTAGGGTAGTTTCTTATCAGATTTCCATGAATTCTCGTGCTAAAGGTAAGTTAATTACTCTCTTAATCCATATTTCAATTTTTAGAATTTAGAATCCTTGTAAATTATCATTGGGGGAGGATTTTGGCCTGAAGTTAATGGCGGGAAAAGTCCTAGTTAAACATTAGGATCATATGTTTGGCCTTGGGTTGATATTTTGATATAATCTAGGTAAATTAGGCCGTGTTTATTGATACTTGCATTAATTACTTTTTTTAGACCAAGAACAAGCTAAAAGACTCCGAAAAGGGAAGGCTCAAGTGTCTTAGGAGTATTCAGGCTTGATTTCGAGATAGGTGATGGTTTGACTTGCCGTTGTGTTATATATGCTTCTTAATTACTCCATTTTATGCATGTATATGTGGATGGGGAAACATGAACCAAATCTAATGAAATGAATGTGAATGAACAATTACATGTCATGAAATTGTTGGTTAACTGTGCTACTTTGTACACTATTCCTTGTGGATATGATTATGGTTGTAATTGTGCTGACTGGATTGGGTCTCACGTTTCGATACATATATTGGATTGAATGCCACGTTTCCACACACACACACACACACACAGATATATATATATATATATATATATATATATATTGGATTGGGTGTCGCGTTCCGACACATGTATACTGGATTGGGTGTCACATTCCGACACACTAACCGTTTGGGTATGGGTTTCATGAGTGAACCATTGTAACTGTCGTATCTACTTGATATTTATATTGTGGAATTGCACGTTGCTCCTAAAATGATAATTGAATCATCCATCCTGTATATGTATGTTTACTGTGTTGTAATGACTTGCTTATATTTCGCTTACTGGAGTAGCCGCGTGATCCTACCAGTACACCATTATTTTGTGTATTGATATTGCACTTGCTCTTTCCTTGTTGAGTACATGGCATCTTCAGCCGGCTATTGACATACCTCACCTAGGAGATCATTGACCAAATCAAATTCGAGGGTGAGCCAGTTCTTTCAAGCTGCCATGGATCCATCATTTGTTTTAGTCCATTCTTTCAGAGTCAGACTAGATGTTTAGACAACTTACTTATGCTTAGCTTTCGGGGTTGCACCCCATTTTCTTAGACTTGTTGATTAGTAGAGTTTTGGTACAATAACTTTCAATTCTAGAAGTTGAATTTTCGCGATAGTTGTTGTTGACACCCAATTTTGACCCTATGCAATTCGAGTTAACTATCGAGCTTCTTCAATTTCAAACAATTTAAAATAATCGTCTTTGAAAAATCCTATATATATATATATAATTTTTTTTTTAAATCTCTTTCTAATTAGTTTTGGTTAGTATTTTTCAGAAATAATTATATAATTTTACATATTGGTTTATATAACTTACATCTTTTATATAAATTGTTGATACCCAATTTTGGACCTCTACAATATAAATTAATCATTGAGCTTCATCAATTTCAAACGATTTAGAATAACTAATTTTATAAAAGTCCAAATATTTTTCATGTTTATTTTAAAGTAATTTTGGCCATTTTATAAATTTTAAGTAATAAGTATATTTCATATAATTATATGTGTAATTAGTATATTTTACGAATATTAGAAAATTGCGTCAAAAAGATTTTATTTTTAGTTAAATAGTTGGTCAATTAGTTTAGTTAATTAACAATTATATTTTTGAGTTATTAGTTTATAATTAAGTTAATTATTTTATTTCATTAAAATTAAGAGGCTCTCTAATTAATCAATATTAATTCGTCTTGTTTAAATTTTAGTCAAATTCGCTAAATCAAACTCAATTTGACTAACTTCTCTAAACCCATTTGGTACAAACCAAATTTTGGGCCTTTCATTATGTTCCAATAGTCCAATTTTCTAGATGACCCAATCCCAGCAACCCACTAATATTCTCAGCCCAATTATTTTCCCAAAGAAAACCCAACAAATACAACAGCAACACCAAAATCAACCCCTAATACTCATCATTCTTCTTAGTCCAGACGCGAACCCAACGAGCTCGATCCACTCCAGCTCGCGTATCTCCTTCTCTCTCTTATCCTCTGTACGCGAATCATACTGAATTAGCTAGATGTTTACATCTCGCGTGCCTCGTCATCCTTCTCTCGAGATCGAACGGCCATGGTTCTCAATCCGTTGGTGATTTGTACTAATGGACAGCTTCTCAACCTTATCCAAAGAGGAATTCAAATTTCGAACTGAAAGTCCCATATCGTTTTCCCCCTTAAATTTGACCTAGAAGCTGCTGTATAAATATCTCTTTTTTGCTCACTATTTAGGGGACTGTTTTTGAAACTTGAGAATACCCTTTAAAGGTTCGGGAATTCTCAATTCAACAGTTTAAAGTTTTTTTTTGTGATTTTTTTTCGAGTGGTGGAATCGTCTCCGTCAAACTCGTTATCCTGGTTGGCTGCTCGGCAAAAGGTAGTTGCTTCTCGTTTCCTTTTATCTAAGTTTAGTTTCGCTTGTTTAGATGCTGCATCGTGTAATATTGTTGTTTGTTTGAATTCTGGATTATATAGTAATTTAGAATTAGTTTTACTTATTTATGTTTTGGCAGAGTATAGTCTTATAATGGTAGATAACTTGATTTGCTGGTTTGATTCCCTAGTTTGGAGTTTGAATTCGATTAATGATATAATTCTTTCAATTGGTGAAAAGGTCCATTTTTCGGTGATTGCTTTATTTTTATATCTTCCCTGATCTGTAGTTTGAGCCACATTAGTATATTTGAATGGCTGCGCTTAATCATATTCATAGAACTTACAGGTTTTCTTCAACTTTAATGGGGGATTAGAGTACCCCTTTTGTTTAATTGTCTGTAGTCTAGTTTAAGATCAAGTTTTGTCCTTGTGAAGTCATTTAAGTTGGGGATGATTAATGTTCAAGTTCAATATTGCAAGAACCCTATCACTTTCATCTTAGAGCCGATTTTGTAACTTAGAAAGATATTTATTTCACTTCATTTCAAGGTCTTGCACCTTTCTCTTCCCATATCGTTTTATCCCTCTGATGGTATTATATGGCCTCCTTACTTGTGAAATTTGTGCTCTGTGGCTTCCATTTATATTATGATTCAGAATTAAGTCTGAGATGATTAGCTCTTCGTGGTTGTGTTGCTTCTATGGTTGTGTTTAAATTGAAGTGGGACTGGTATCATTAGGGATTCTCTTTGTTTTACTCTTCTGTTACATGAGTTTAGTCCTTAGGAATTAAAATGACGTTGTTCCATTACAAAGTTGTTTTGAGAAGCATGCTTGGGTATTTCAAATCATGTACGTGTTTTCTTTTGACATATCGTATCTATTCATCTTGCTTTCTTAAGCGATAGTTCGGACCAGTTTCTTGTGCTTATACTTAAGTGTTAGTTAGTTGTAAATGGAGCTTGTAACAACTTGCTTGGACTGTTATACTTACCTTCCTATTTAGCTTTCAGACTGTCCCATTGTTTTGTTTTAATTATGACGAGTTAGGTCCTAGAAAGTGACTTTGTAAATGTGCAAAACTCTCTATTCAATGCCTTTTGCCTCTTCTTTAAATGTTTGAGTTAGAATATGACACTCATAATTGTTTCCATTGCATTTTGTCATTTGTTCAAATTCTTAGCAGTACCATGTAGTTACACTATCGTTGAGTTTCTTTACTAGCTTTAAGCAGTCATAGTTTTATTATTTTAAAAATTTATTCACTGTGATTTGGATTCTTTACATAATGATAATTAGGGCGTTATAAATGACTTGATACTATTCTTGTTAATCTCTTTTCTTTCCCTTCTTTGCATGACGCTCTTCTACCGAGTCCAATCGGACTCCCATCCCTTGCATACTCCTCTTCTTGAGTCAACCTCATCCGAGTTGTGAATGGAAAGCCATGTTATTGGGTTAAAATCACAAGAAGATAGCAACAGCAGCAGTAGCCTAAAAGGCTAAAGGAATAGTATTTTCTTGGACTTGAAAAGACGGAAAATGGTACCAGCTGAAGCAGAGTCGCAATTGCCTCAAAAGGCTGAAAATTGGAGAGCAAAATTGGGTTAAAATCACAAGAAGATAGCAACAGCAGCAGTAGCCTAAAAGGCTAAAGGAATAGTATTTTCTTGGACTTGAAAAGACGGAAAATGGTACCAGCTGAAGCAGAGTCGCAATTGCCTCAAAAGGCTGAAAATTG
Organism: Solanum bulbocastanum; assembly: GCA_037074985.1. Lineage (NCBI taxonomy): Eukaryota > Viridiplantae > Streptophyta > Magnoliopsida > Solanales > Solanaceae > Solanum > Solanum bulbocastanum. The sequence goes on from CM073605.1 coordinate 38,845,980, forward strand.
GAGAGCAAAATTGGGTTAAAACACACAAATAATAGAGCAATAAAGCAGTAACAGCAGCAGTCCCAAAGGGGGACCCAAATTTGAAATTTTTGGACCCAAATAAGTCTAATTTGCAGTAGTAGCAGCAGCCCCCAGAGGTTTGGGGATTTCGGACTTAAAAGTCCAATGTGAAATGGCAGCAGCGACATCAACCGGAAAGGCTCAGACTTGGGCTGAAATAAATTTCAGCAGCCCCTAATTTCCCTTATTTTTTATCTTTTCATGGTTTTATATCTTTAGAATAGTTGATTGCGGATGCTAACAACTTTAGAATCTTTTATTGACTTACATGAATCCTTGGAGGGGAGATTTTATTCCACTACTTCTTTACTTATTTGCTTTAAAGTTTTCAAATTTCGAAACCCATTTTAAGTTAGCTAATCCAAGCTTATAGAATGACTTAAGAACCTTTCATGTTCTTTCATAGTTATTGAGAAGCTTTGAATCCATGTTCATGAGTTTGAACTAACTACTTAGTTCAAACTTTTGAACAGGATAAAATTGTTCAGTTCCTTAAAATAAATTATTAAACAAGGTTCTTCACTCAATGTTTATGAGTTTGAATTAATCGCATGATTTAAAATATGACTATGGATAAAAGTTTTATGTTAGGATTACTCTCGAGATTTTTAGAATTATCAAGAGATTTTTATCTAAGCTTCAAGACTAACTTGAGAATTATCCATATTCTTTCATAGTTAGTATTTAGCTCTCAAATCCACGCCTAAATGATTGTGTTGATCATTCGACTCAAAAACTCGACTCGGATAAATTGTTATGTTAAAATTTTGTTTTGGCACTTTAACATTTGAATTATTTCATTATTTGGGATAATACGAATGTACAAGTATCAAAAGATTTCTCATAAAATAAAATAAAAATTTTCAAGTAATTGAAGTTTTCTCTTAAAATTAGCCAATTCTCAAATCCGTCGGTCAACCGCGCGTTAGCGGATTCTCTAAGATGACTAAACCCTTCCTTAGAGAATTATTTGAACCCTTACCTGACTCTATAGTTTAATTTAAATTGCTTCTTTCAAAAACCCTTTTTAATGGTTTCCTTAATTTTTCCTAAAAGATTAAGTGGCGACTTCAAAATTATTAACTTTTTCCAAAACTTAACAAAATCGCCAAAGTTGTAGAAATGGTCTCGAAACCTTAGTTTTAGAAGTTGCATCGTAACAGAATGGTGACTCCGCTGGGGATTCATCTAGGTTCTAACCAAAAGGATTTTATCGTTTGATTGACTAACTATTGTTGCATTACTTGTTACTTTTTGCAATTATGTGTTTAAATTTTTGAATTTTTATAACTGTCATTGCATTTCATGGCATATTACCTTGTATGTATAATATATTAAAGGACGGTTTTGTGGAACCGCAATCGAACTTTTTTATACTCAACCCTTTTTCGGAATGATCAAAATTTATTGGTTCGTCACGCGTCCAATGGTTGTCGTGAGTTTCAGCCTAAGTTGTCCACTTGGGTTTCCAGTCTTTCAAAGCCGCTCTTAGTCAACTAGCGTAGAGAGAAATCAAATCTCGATATTTAGCGCATTTTGAACTAAGTTGACCCAACACCCAAGGCGTGTTGGGCCCATTAGAAGCCCACCTTGCATTTATTTGACCCATTTTGGTCAATAAAAGACAATCATGCTTATGTGTTTGAATTTGAAGGATGTATACGTCATTTGGCAAAACATTGTCTCTTGTGATTGGGAGTTTAATAGTTTGTTCCAGTTGAAGAAGCATGAAGTTACCATTTATCCAAAAATGTGGACATTCGGAGACGATAAGAAATCAAAAAGAAGGACCGTCCATAAAGGCATAGTTTAGGAGTGTACAGGGATTGATCATTTGTACCCCTTTTCCATATTATGTATCCCCTTTCCGTTTTATTTGTAAAATTTGTATAAACTTGGGTTTCGAGGCAATGCAATGTTTCAAACGACGTTATACATCCTTCGAATCGCTAGGCCTACCCTTGGCTCAAAAGGGTCACATATTTGTTTAGAACGCGCAATATTTGCTTATGTGTTATAACTGCTTGTGTGAATATGCTACTTTATTTAAAGATATTCTAGCTCACTCCTCTTCAAATTATTTTCTAGAACCCTTTAAGCACAAATATCAAGTCACTATCAAAAGTGCGTCCAAATACTTTTCGAGCCTTTAGTTTCACAACAAAAATTTGAACATCATTTTTCAAACCTTACTTCTTCATCAAAAAAATAAAAAATAAAAAAATTAACCCTTTATCTCAAATCGAAGGAGATTCAAAATGGTCGAACTATGTAGGACCTGAATTCTCCCTCGTGAGATACGTAGGCAACCTTTCAAGGCTCGGTCCCCCATTTATAAGAAATTCTATATATTTTTTTTTTTAAAAAATTAGAGTTACATCTAAATCAAAAATCAAAAGTACGACGATGAAAGACACAATTGACTTGGTCTCGACTCAATTTGACATTTCTGTCCCACAGCGCTCAAAATCAAATAGACAAATTCCTGTCTATTTAGTCATTTCTCTAAATACGTAGGGCTAGTTTATCTTCAAGTGGAGCAACTCTTATGTATTTGTGGTCATATGTGTGATATTTTGTACTATTTATCATCTACATAGGCTAGTTAACATTTATCTTTTGAGTTACTTTTCTTTGTCAGGTACTTAGAACTGATCTGTGTTGATAAGCTGGCTGAACACCCTTATTTTACAAGATCTAAGACTTTTAAAGATTCCTTCCCCGACTAAAGTTTGCAAAAAGAAAAGGCAATAATGAGTGATAACAACGAGGAGATTGACCTGACTGATGTTGTCGTGGCTCAGCCCACTGTCACTGATCAAAATGAATTAATTATGCAGTTAATGCAACAGATCGCTGAGATACAGGTCGAAATGCAGAGAAGGCAAGATTTGCCTAATCCAGCTTTTACTTTCAATGCTCCAGCAGAAGGAAGGTCTCAATTTCACTTTCCTCCTTCAAGTGCAGAACAGGCTCAAAACCCACCCTCTAACCCCACTCAAAATCCTCCAATCATCGACCTAACCGCCCCAAATCCCCATCATGCCTCCGTTTCTTACCAAGAGCCACCTCTTTCTCAAGGTACCAACCTTCAAACCTTCCCTCCTCATCAAAACATCAACCCGCAAATTTGCCCTACCCCTTGAAATTAAAATGTTAGCAGTCCGCAAACCTTCACCCACCACTAAAATCAACATACCAACCCCCAGACTTTCCCCCAAAATTACCAAGCCACCCAAAATACCAAGAATCCCTCCATTGCTCCGCCATTGCATCAAAAGACTCCTTTTCAAATTCTAATTCCAAATGAACCCTATGCAAACTGTTTTGAGCTTGATCACTATGAGGAACATGAGAGAGAGTGGAGGTCAAAGGAAGAAGCAGCCAAACTGAATATGAAAGAAGAGATTAGGAAAGCTATGAAGGAGCTGCATTATATTCCTGAAGTTGATGGGTCGAGTTATGAGGATTGGTGTATCCATCCGAATCTAGACCTCCCGGAAGGGTTTAAAGCGCTAAAACTTAACACTTTCGGAGGAACAGGGAATCCATTAGCACACCTGAGAGCCTACTGTGACCAACTCGTAAGAGTTGGCAGGAATGAAGCCTTGTTAATGCGTCTCTTTAGCCGAAGTTTAAGTGGAGAAGCGTTGGAATGGTTTACCTCTCATGAGATAATGCAATGGTCTAGCTGGAGTGCACTAGCTAAAGATTTTGTCGAACGGTTGGCCTAAAATGTGGAGATCATTCCTGATCGCTATTCTTTGGAGAGAATTAACTGGAAATCCACTGAAAGTTATCGTGAATATACGTACAGGTGGAGGAAAAAGGCAGCTCGGGTTCGACCCTCTATGTTAGAGAAGGAAATTGTTGATGTGTTTATACGCATTCAAGAGCCAGAGTATTATGACAGGATAATATTGCTTATTGGAGCAAAATTTGAGGAGATAGTCAAGGTAGATGAGGCTATCAAAGATGGGATTAAAACTGAAAAGATTTCTCTCGTTGCCGCCCCAACCGAATCTTCAGGATTGTTGAAAACGAAGAGAGATGATGTGTCTTCTATTTCCTGCACATATGATGGAAAATGACACTTCAAAAAATCCTCACTTTACAAAGGTTACCCTCAAGCTCCTCAATATTCTTATCCAGTTTGTTATACCCAATCAGGTTATCAAACTTCACCATCGAGTTACCAAATTCCACCTCCAAATTACCAAACTCCATCACCGAGTTACCAAATTCCATCTCCTATTTACCAAACTCCACCTCCACATTACCAAAATACCCACCCATATTACCAAGCTCTATCAGTTAATTGTTCAAATATCCCATCAAGTTACCAAATTCCACCCCCGCACTACCAAAACATCCCTTCTAGCTACCGAGCCCCACAATACCCAATCTTCCAAACCCAAGTGCCAAATTACCAAAATCCTTTAAATTACCGTCAAGTACCTTCACATCCTATCCTCCTCACCTAAATCTTGAGAAGAAACCTTTTAGAGTCTTTACTCCTTTGGTTGAGAGTCGAACACAACTTTTTGAGAGATTGAAATAAGCTGGTCTGATACAGACAATTAATCCAAAAAATATCAATGTCAACTCCAAGCTTTATAGACCTAATCTTTACTGTTCTTACCATTCAGGAGGTGCTGGGCATATTACTGAGGATTGTATCAACTTGAAGCATAAAATTCAAGATTTGATAGATCAAAAGGTCGTCACTCTTCAGACTGCCACTCCTAATGTTAATAGTAACCTCATGCCGAATCATAGGGGGATAACTATTAATATGGTTGAAGTGGAAGAAGATTCGAATGTGAAGAAAATTATAATCTCAGTCAACCTTGAAAAGCTTGAGAAAGTTGTAGCTTCTCCAACCAAAAGAGAGAAATCCAAATTTGTGATCATGGCACCTCATCAAGCTGTTGCTTTAGAGCCAAAGGAGGGTCAGAATATGCAGAAGTTCGATCAAGTCTTTTCAAAATCATTACCTCACTTATATCAGTCTTTCCCAATGCAAAATGGTCTAGGGGAAGGAATCAAAAATTAGTTCAAAGAAGGTGATATTGTGCTTGAAGAGATGATTGAGACACCCGTCATATCAGACAATGAGTCAAAGGAAAAAATGCCTAATTGGACATCCACTTCGCTCTTGATTCCTCTCTCGTCTTGGTAGACGTAAATATTTTTATGTTATTGCTAAAATTAGTGGTGTTCCGAATGAGGCTTGAGACCCATCCTTTACACTATTTTTGCCTCACTATGTTTTAATCCCCCTCTTCATATTTTGAAAAAGACAAAATGATTTATCTCCATGGCCAAAGTTCTAATTTTCTTGTTTCAAATAAAAACCTCATTTAATGCGGACATTTGCCTTCCTTGCCTTGTATTTGCTATCTAATAGTATATCTCTATGATTTCAGTGAAAATATTTTCAAATCTGCCAATAGCATGTCATGTCACAAGCTAAATGAACAAAATGGGGTAGATGCAGACGAATTTAAGGACTACAATGAAATGATCATGGTATCTAAACACTTGGCTGAGGAATTCAGATAGTTCGAAAGTCACAATAAGCCAAATTCAGAATAGATCAAAATAGTGAATCAAGAACATGATGAATACATCAAAGAGATCAAACTTGGTGCCTATCTGACAAAAACACAGGAAAGAGAACTCATCAGTTTGCTTGGAGAACACATCAATACATTTGTTTAATGACATCACGTGGTTAAGCATAAACATTGGATCTCACAAGTTATCGATCTACTTAAATGCTGTCAAAAGATAACATGTTTGAAGACTCAATTTCTATCTTTTCCTTATAACCGCCTATATTTATTTGTAATCATTTATGCTTAGAATTTATCCCTTTGTAATGAACTACGTCTGACCTGAATTCTTAAGAATGAGATACGTAGGCGGCCTATGTCGACCTCGGTCACCCCTTTATTCCCTTTTAATATTTTCTTTGTATTTGAACTACGTTTGACCTGAATTCTCAAGAATGAGATACGTAGGTGGCCTATGTTGGCCTCGGTCGGTTCCTTAGTTAAATCCTTGTTAATCCTCGATAAAAAGGGAACTACGTTTGACCTGATTCTTACATCAACGGAATACGTAGGCGCCACAACGGCTCGGTCATATTTCCCATAAGATTTCTATTTCTCTTTGCAATAGAAACCGGGACAGAATTTTTGAGAGGGACTCCAAAATTCTCAAGAAGAAGATCTTTCTAACAAAGTCAAGACTGAAGTTACTTTGAGATTCGCAACTGGGATAGAATTTTTGAGAAGATACACCAAGATAGTTAACTAGGACAGAAATTTTTGAGGAGGCCCTCAAAATTTCAATAAGGATCCTCGAAAGCTTGGAACAATTTTGAATACTTCCCAGCAAATAATCAAATAGAGCTCGAGACGTCAATCTCAAAGGCGTTCATTAAGCTTAACGTGAAATGACACTTGACAATGATTTTTCCAAATATACCTTTCTGAAAATTTAGTTTTCTTAAAAAATTTCTTTCCCTTTCTAATCATTTTGCATAAAAATAATTTGTCCTATCTATCAAGAAACGGGAGATCAGAGAATTCAACTGGAGATAGTCAAACACGGAGCAAGCAACCAAAGAGATCGACACTCAGTTCATTGTTAAACTAACAATTTTTCTATGGATGCAGGTCTATAGGTTTACCTTAAGATCAGCACATTCCTCCACCCAATTAATACGGGGAAGTTGAAGGGGCGAGGATCTCCCCAAAACTAACAATTTCTCTGTGGATGCAGGAAATATTTTATGCTTCTTATACCAAAAAATTGGGAATACAAATATTATTATTCAAATCCTCAGCAAAGCGAGGATCATTATGAACATTGCTACTATGTTCGGAGATGGAACAAATGAAAACCACAAAAAGAGCAATATCATTATTTTTCAGCAACTTAAGATACCTGAAAGACATTTATCTGCATTATATTATTGAGTATGATAACATTCCCACCCGGAGAATCACTCATATTGTACTGTCAAGAGAGATGATACCACTACTCTGAGGGTCATTTTTATTTATATTGTCGAAAAAGACAATGTCGCCACCATAAAATACCTAGAACACCCACCTTGTTTGGTGAAACATCATCTTTGTTTGGTATCAGGAGGCATCATCAATATCTTCATGCATAAGAAGAGAAAGAATCATGCATTGAGGAAAAAGATTCATGCATTGCGGGAAAAGATTCATGCATTGCAAGAGAAGAAATTCATACATCGTGGGAAAAGATTCATGCATTGCGAGAGATAATTCATGCATTGCAAGAGACAAATCCATCCATTGCGGAAAGAGAAAATTCATGCATCCCGGGAAGAGAGCGATTCATGCATTGCAAGAGAAAATTCATGCATTGCGGGAAAGAATTCATGCATCGCGAGAAAGAAATTCATGCATCGTGGGAAAAGATTCATGCATTGCAAGAGAAAGATTCATGCATCGCGGGAAAAAGATTCATGCATCGCAAGAAAGAAATTCATGCATTGCAAGAGAAGATTCATGCATCGCGGGAAGAAAATTCATGCATCGTGGAAAAAGATTCATGCATTGCAAGAGAAAAGATCCATGCATTGCGAGAAAATAAATTCATGCATTACAAGAGAAAGGATAATACATAGCAAGAGAAAGAGTCATGCATCGCGGAGAGTCATTCATAGAGTATTATTAAACAAGATAATACCATTACCTAGAGGGACGTCATCGACATTCTATCAATGGAATATCCTCATCCTACCAACGAATATTCATTATCATTATCCTACCAATGGATTATCAACATTATCCTACCAATGGATCAACATTATCATATCGATGGATCTTCTTCATTATCAACATTATCCTATCAATGGATCAACATTATCCTACCGACGGATCTTCTTTATCATCATCATTATCCTACCGACGGTTCTTCATTATCATCATCCTACCAATGGACCTTCATCAGTATTATCCTATCAATGGATCATTGTCAATCATCCTATTAATTGGGCATCAACATCATCATCCTATCGATGGAGCATCATCATTATCCTATCGATGGAGTAGTAACATCATCTTATCATCATCGTTATCCTACCAATGGAGCATCAACATCATCATCCTATTGATGGAGTATCATCATCATCCTATCAATGGAGCAACATTATCCTATCATTATCATCATCTTACCAATGAAGAATCATCATTATTATTTTCATTTGCAAGAACGGCATCAAGAGAGCCATCAACAAATTGCATTAGCCTACTTTATTGCTTCGACATCAAAAGAAGAGTTTATTAAATATTATATTGCAAATATAATATACAAGCTTTATTTGCTTTATGTCAAACCCAATGAAGTTGACGTCAAATGCCCAAGGAGGGAAATTAAGTGTCAACACGGTAAAAGACACTAACTCCCTATTTGAATTGCATTTTTATGCTAATGAGTTTTATCTCAATCTTTTTCGAGAGCATCAGAGAGGATGAATTCTCAAAATAAACCACAGGTACGGACGACATAAAAAATGATGCAGCACAACGTGGAACTTTTTCTTAGCAGTGAACTGGGACATAGTCCAAAGAGGAGTGTCAAACTCTTAGGACGCGAGTAGAGGAGTGACTTCCACCACAATCAAACCACACCCCTATCAGAAGGCATGTGGGCTTTTCTTTGGGTTTGTCGGTTTTAGTTTCGCACCTAAAATTTTTGGTCTCCATCGAAAATAACTTTCCAATCCAGTGACAATGCACCAAGAGCTTTGGAAATCATGTTCGTATAAATTCTTAATTATGAGTGTGAAGCGCGCCACATTCATGGCTAAGAAGTTGCAAGCGTATTTCTCATACTCGATTTACCTTGTCACTTGCCCTGAACCAAAGGATATCTTAGCATAAGAGATTTCCTTTTCAACTGATCGAGTCGAACTACAAGCAGCCTGATTCCCTAGGTTAAGGGATATGTAGGCGGGGTCAATGTCAAAAACTCGTTGTATTCCAATATTCACTCTTAAAATCATATTCCTAAGCATGCTGGTCTCTTCATAATTTGATATTAGGATAGCTTTTGAATTCTTTTGAAATCGTGCGTAAAGTCAAGCGTATTGAACTACAAGTGGCCTGAATTCTCATATAGCCTGAGATATGTAAGGAAACCCATTTTCGGGGTTCAACCAAAATTCCTAAATTTCATACCAAAGTGTTTTCTAAGAGATGGAGATGTGGTCGGTCAAAATTGAATTTGTCAATTTCATTTGCCTCGGATATCTTTCATCCATCCAAGTCAAACGAGGGATAGTTGTTAACACCCAATTTTGAACCTCCACAATATAAATTAATCATCGAACTTCTTCAATTTCAAATGATTTAGAATAACTAATTTTATAAAAGTCCTAATATTTTTCAGGTTTATTTTAAAGTAATTTTGGCCATTTTATAAGTTTTAAGTAATAAGTATATTTCATATAATTGTATGAGTAATTGGTATATTTTACAAATATTAGAAAATTGCCTCAAAAAGATTTTAGTTTTAGTTAAATATTTGGTCAATTAGTTTAGTTAATTAACAATTATATTTTTGAGTTATTAGTTTATAATTAAGTTAATTATTTTATTTCATTAAAATTAAGAGGCTCGCTAATTAATCAATATTTATTCGTCTTGTTTAAATTTTAATCAAATTCCCTAAATCAAACTCAATTTGACTAACTTCTCTAAACCCATTTGGTACAAACCAAATTTTGGGCCTTTCATTATGTTCCAACATTCCAATTTTCCAGAGGACCCAATCCCAGCAACCCACTAATATTCTTAGCCCAATTATTTTCCCAAAGAAAACCCAACAAATACAACAGCAACACCAAAATCGACCCCTAATACTCATCGTTCTTCTTAGTCCAGATGCGAGCCCAATGAGCTCGATCCACTCCAGCTCGCGCATCTCCTCTCTCTCTTATCCTTTGTACGCGAATTGTACTGAATCAGCCAGATGTTTGCATCTCACGTGCGTCGTCGTCCTTCTCTCAAAATCGGACGGCCACGGTTCTCAATTCGTTGGTGATTTGTACCAATGGACAGCTCCTCAACCTTATCCAAAGAGGAATTCAAATTTGGAACTAAAAGTCCCATATCGTTTTCCCCCTTAAATTCGACCTAGATGCTGCTGTATAAATATCTCTTTTTTGCTCACTATTCAGGGGACTGTTTTTGAAACTTGAGAATACCCTTTAAAGGTTCGGGAATTCTCAATTCAACAGTTTAATGTTTTTTTTTGTGTTTTTTTTCGAGTGGTGGAATCATCTCCATCAAATTCGTTATCCTGGTTGGCTGCTCGGCAAAAGGTAGTTGCTTCTTTTTTCCTTTTATCTAAGTTTAGTTTCGCTTGTTTAGATGCTGCATCGTGTAATATTGTTGTTTGTTTGAATTCTGGATTATATAGTAATTTAGAATTAGTTTTACTTATTTATGTTTTGGCAGAGTATCGTCTTATAATGGTAGATAACTTGATTTGCTGGTTTGATTCCCTAGTTTGGAGTTTGAATTCGATTAATGATATAATTCTTTCAATTGGTGAAAAGGTCCATTTTTTGGTGATTGCTTTATTTTTATATCTTCCCTAATCTGTAGTTTGAGCCACATTAGTATATTTGAATGGCTGCGCTTAATCATATTCATAGAACTTACAGGTTTTCTTCAACTTTAATGGGGGATTAGAGTACTTGTCTGTAGTTCAAGTTTAAGACCAAGTCTTGTCCTTGTGAAGTCATTTAAGTTGGGGATGATTAATGTTCAAGTTCAATATTGCAAGAACCCTATCACTTTCATCTTATAGTCGATTTTGTAACTTAGAAAGATATTTATTTCACTTCATTTCAAGGTCTTGCACCTTTCTCTTCCCATATCGTTTTATCCCTCTGATGGTATTATGTGGCCTCCTTGTGAAATTTGTGCTCTGTGGCTTCCATTTATATTATGATTCAGAATTAAGTCTGAGATGATTAGCTCTTCGTGGTTGTGTTGCTTCTATGGTTGTGTTTAAATTGAAGTGGGACTGGTATCATTAGGGATTCTCTTTGTTTTACTCTTCTTTTACCTGAGTTTAGTCCTTAGGAATTAAAATGAAGTTGTTCCATTACAAAGTTGTTTTGAGAAGCATGCTTGGGTATTTCAAATCATGTACGTGTTTTCTTTCGACATATCGTATCTATTCATCTTGCTTTCTTAAGCGATAGTTCGGACCAGTTTCTTGTGCTTATACTTAAGTGTTAGTTAGTTGTAAATGGAGCTTGTAACAACTTGCTTGGACTGTCATACTTACCTTCCGATTTAGCTTTCAGACTGTCCCATTGTTTTGTTTTAATTATGATGAATTAGGTCCTAGAAAGTTACTTTGTAAATGTGCAAAACTCTCTGTTCAATGCCTTTTGCCTCTTCTTTAAATGTTTGAGCTAGAATATGACACTCATAATTGTTTCCATTGCATTTTGTCATTTGTTCAAATTCTTAGCAGTACCATGTAGTTACACTATCGTTGAGTTTCTTTACTAGCTTTAAGCAGTCATAGTTTTATTACTTTAAAAATTTATTCACTGTGATTTGGATTCTTTACATAATGATAATTAGGGCGTTATAAATGACTTGATACTATTCTTGTTTAGGTTCTTGTTAATCTCTTTTCTTTCCCTTCTTTGCATGACGCTCTTCTATCGAGTCCAATCGTCCCATCCCTTGCGTACTCCTCTTCTTGAGTCAACCTCATCCGAGTCGTGAATGGAAAGCCATGTTATTGGGTTAAAATAACAATAAGATAGCAACAGCAGCAGTAGCCTAAAAGGCTAAAGGAATAGTATTTTCTTGGACTTGAAAAGTCGGAAAATGGTACCAGCTAAAGCAGAGTCGCAATAGCCTCAAAAGGCTGAAAATTGGAGAGCAAAATTGGGTTTAAACCCACAAATAATAGAGAAATAAAGCAGTAACAGCAGCAGTCCTAGAGGGGGACCCAAATTTGAAAATTTTGGACCCAAATAAGTCCAATTTGCAGCAGTAGCAGCAGCCCCCAGAGGTTTGGGGATTTAGGACTTAAAAGTCCAATGTGAAACAGCAGCGACATCAACCGGAAAGGCTCAGACTTGGGCTGAAATAAATTTCGACAGCCCCTAATTTCCCTTATTTTTTATCTTTTCATGGTTTTATATCTTTAGAATAGTTGATTGCGGATGCTAAAAACATTAGAATCTTTTATTGACTTACATGAATCCTTGGAGGGGAGATTTTATTCCACTACTTCTTTACTTATTTGCTTTAAAGTTTTCAAATTTCGAAACCCATTTTAAATTAGCTAATCCAAGTTTATAGAATGACTTAAGAACCTTTCATGTTCTTTCATAGTTATTGAGAAGCTTTGAATCCATGTCCTGAGTTTGAACTAACTACTTTTGAATAGGATAAAATTGTTCAGTTTCTTAAAATAAATTATTAAACAATGTTCTTCACTCCATGTTTATGAGTTTGAATTAATCGCATGATTTAAAATATGACTATGGATAAAAGTTTTATGTTAGGATTACTCTCGAGATTTTTAGAATTATCAAGAGATTTTTATCTAAGCTTCAAGACTAACTTGAGAATTATCCATATTCTTTGATAGTTAGTATTTAGCTCTCAAGTCTACACCTAAGTGATTGTGTTGATCATTCGACTCAAAAACTAGACTCGGATAAATTGTTATGTTAAAATTTTGTTTTGGCACTTTAACATTTGAATTATTTCATAATTTGGGATAATACGAATGTACAAGTATCAAAAGATTTCTCATAAAATAAAATAAAAATTTTCAAGTAATTGAAGTTTTCTCTTAAAATTAGCCAATTCTCAAATCCGTCGGTCAACCGCGCGTTAGCGGATTCTTTAAGATGCCTAAACCCTTCCTTAGTGAATTATTTGAACCCTTACCCGACTCTGGTTTAATTTAAATTGCTTCTTTCAAAAACCCTTTTTAATGGTTTCCTTAATTTTTCCTAAAAAATTAAGTGGCGACTTCAAAATTATAAACTTTTTCCAAAACTTAACAAAATCGCCAAAGTTGCAGAAATGGTCTCGAAACATTAGTTTTCGAAATTGCATCGTAACATAAATATTTAATAAATATCTTTAAAATATTTTTTAGCATAATTACGTATTTATTTCTTTTTAATTAGTGAATGGTATAGTTTTGTATAATTAGTTCTCTATTTTAATGCAATAAATAAGTTTTGATAATTATTTTGTCTTGTTTAAATTAAGAAACTCAAATAATTAATCGATAATTATTCATTTTATTTTAATTTTGCCCGATTTAGTTAATTGACTCAAATTGATTATACCTAACTCAAATTGGTTAAATTAGCAACTAAAATGGCCAATTTTTAAATAAAATGGACCATCCTTTTAATTCACACACTCTCTCACGCTCTCATCTCTCTTTTCCCCTTTGAATCCTCACGCTTTCCTCTTTATATTTTTTTTGCTCACGCTCTAAACCAAAGTCATGCTATTCACCACTTTTTTCTTCCCAAAATCGCAAGAGTCAAGAGAAGAACCCTAGTTCTTCGTCTGCCCATCACCCCTGTCAATCCCTCTCCCCATTTTCAAAGATTATAGACCTCGGAACAAGATTTGTTGACTTTGGCTGAGAGAAATCTCACCTAAATCTGATGCGGATCAAGAAATATCACATCAAATCCAGATTTTCGGGGGTGTTCTCCTCTTGCTTGTTTTTTCTTCCATTCTCTTCGATCAATCTCTCATCTCCCGCTCAAACGACTATTTGAATTCAAACCTTTATTTTTGAGGGAACCCATCGGTGGCCCCTTAAACTTGGCATACTTTTCACTTAGACACCTCAACTGAAGCATTTTCATTTTAAGCACCTAACACAGGGTCCCCATGTGTCACTTTAACACTTTTTGCACAGCTGGAGTGTCGCGTGATTTTCACTTATTCAAGGAGCGTAAACATCAAAATTTGGTCTGATGTGGCGTCCCAAACGGTAATATTACTCCATATCATCCATTATATTATTTTTTCTCCAATTGTACCCTAATTAAAACCCTAATTTTCTCTCTTCTTTTCCAATTTCTCCCTTCTTTTCCAATTTTTCTCTTCTTCAGCCTTTCTTTAGTTCTTGGCCTTTAATACTTTAATGTCAAGCTTCTCCAATTCTTCCATGGCATCTGTGGATGAAGGTCGATATTGTAGGTGTGGTAATGAAGCACTATTAAAAACTTCATGGACCCAATTAAATCCAATACGTAGATTTTTTACTTGTAGAATTTCAAAGGTAAAATTCTTTGTTTCCCTTGTTTTTTTTAAGTCAATTAGATGATTAATTGTTGGCGTCTAATTATTTTTGATTGGTTTTATAGAAAAAGGGTGGCTTTGACTATTTTCTTTGGTATGAAGATCGACATCCTCCACAAGCAAACAGGGTAATATGGGGATTGTTGAAGAAAGTCAATCCTTTTGATGAAAAATTAAAGTGAGCAAGAAATATATTTATTATTGGTGTCGTTGCTACTGGGTTGCTGATGTTTGGAATATGGAAATTGAAGCCTAATTGTTAGTGTTCTTGAGGTGTTCGGTCTAGTAGTATTTTGATGTTGTATTTGGTATTAGATCTAGTAGAATTTTGATGTTGGATCACCTTCTTGAAAAATATGTAGTAATGTAAGCAGCCACGGAAAAAAAACAAACATGCTTTTCCTCATGTCATTAATCATCTTACAACTTACTTCCACTCTCTTTAACTTTTTGTTTAGCTTTGGTTGGTCTTTCTTGGAAATATATTTGCAATTGAGCATAAGCATTAACCGTTTATGAAAACCATAATTAGGTTTGATTAATCTTAGTGTAATGTGACCAGAAATAACCTGATTATATTTTAAGTGAACCTCATAACGAGCAGTGAGTGTCAAAAGTTCTATGGTTCCGAAGTCCAAATAGGTTTGAAAGTTAATCTAGTTTCTAAAATTCAATGAGTTCATATACGGCAAAAATTCATTATAAGGCAGCCCCATCTCAATGCAGGAGTAATATTACATGGTGATTATAAGGCAGGAAAGATTCCAGCTCAATGCTACCACAAGTCATGAAACTTGGGGGCTCCCTGGGGGTAGACAAAAGAAGAAACTATCCTTGTAACACCCAAATTACACAAAATGTAGATAGTTATATTGTATGCTCCATAATGAGCTCAAAGTTAGCATTATGCTACATGCCATTCAAGCCTACAACCTTCAAAAAAATATACCAAAATAAGGCCCAAAATCAACCTATTCTAAGTTGGTGTTATTTCTTTTTGTTTGCCATTTGCTGCAATTGGGAAGTGGTGATAGCATCCTTGTTTTTCCATCTCAAGCCTCTAGGCTTAAAGCAAAGGTCTATACCTGTTAAACTTGTATCCTTATAACTTGAACCTGTTGGTAAGATCCTTTGAGTTGAAGTCCCAGACTGTTTTTTAAAGAAAAAACTAAAATTAATATAGGTATAAACTTGCATTCATTTAAGAGACAATTTTTGACAAACTTACGTTTAGTATTTGAGTTCCACTTGCACTTGTGTAGATGCCAAATCCAACATTACTTGATCCACCATTAATTGGCCTCTTTGGTCCCCCTCTCGCAGAATCTTCTACAGTTGCAACTCTTTTTTTTTTTTTTTTTCTAGCAGTTTGTCTTATCCTTGGAGGTAGTTGACTGGTTATACCTCTTGTAATAGGAATACTTGTATCCACAAATGGTGGTGGTTGGCTTGTTTTTGCAGTTTCCCTTGCCCTCTTAACTCTATTGGTATCACCATAAACTTTTGTTGAAGAAGCAGTTTCCCTTGCCCTCTTAACTCTACTGGTATCACCACAAACTGTTGTTGAAGAAGCATGACTGTTTGATGTTGCTGATGCAGATTGCTTGAATCTTGTTGGTCCAGGTTGGTAGGAGCTTGTTGGTTTAAGATGGCAACTTCCTTGTGAACTTTGACCAGCAGTAAATTATGATTGTGAACTATGGCTAGTTGGTTGTGAAGTATGGACACCAACCTAAATATCAAACATAAAGTTTGTTCATTACATTCAACAAGAATTTTAAAAAGGCACAAACAAATAATAAATTATTTTACCTTGCAATATTTCTTGTTGTGGCCTTGTTGTTTACACTTGGAACAAGTAATTTTCAGCCCTTGTTTGGACATCTTTCCATACTTCTTTCTTGGTTTATCTTTACTCTTTCTTCTATTTCTTGGAGGTCTACCAGGCATTAGCTTAGGTTCAAGAGGCTCAATCCTTGAATTGTTGGTTTCAGGCCACATATTCATATTTGGAATTGGTTGAATGAAATGACTATTAGCCTTTAAGAAGGTATCCTTCCTAAACCAATGCTCCACAAGTGGTTCAGGTTCCTGTTCTATGTGGTACAAAGCAGAAATAGCATGTTGGCATGGAATGCCTCTCAATGGCCAAGTTCTACAGCTACAAACTCTATTAGTCAAGTTGACTGCATGCCTATACTGCCCTTCTCCAATCTCAAACCCAACATCAGCATTCCAAAGCACCTTGCATGCCCTAGCCTTTTCCTATACTACCCTTCTCCAAGTACAATGAGGAGCTTTACAAAATGAGCAGACTTGTTTTCTCCTTTCCTCTCCCTCCCATCTTTTACTCCAATTAGACTAGATGTGTCTAGCACACATTCTAACTTCAGCTTTTGGTAGCAGTTCACTAACAGCTGCCTGAAGACCCTACAATAAAATACAATTCAAGAAATCAAATACATTTCTACATATCTACAACTATAAAAGTAATAGACAATTACCTTTTGCATATCTGACATTACAGTAAGACCCTGTCCAGTACCCAACTGCATGTCCTCTTTCAAGTAGTTGATCAAGAAACTCCAGCTATGTTTAGTCTCCATGTCCACAACTGCCCAGGCTATAGGAAACATATGATTGCTTCCATTTCTTCCAACAGCTACAAGAAGTTCACCTTTACAAGCACCCTTTAAGAAACATCCATCAAATCCTATTATTCTTCTACATCCTTCCTTCCACCCTTTCTTTAGTGCATCCAAGCATACATAAAAGTACACAAACAAATTCTTTCCTGGTACAGTTTCTCTATCCATCCTTACCAAAACAGAACTACTAGGATTGGTTTGTTTTATGACTTCAGCATAATCACATAACCTTGCAAATTCCATATTCCAGTCACCCATGTTTTCTCTAAGAATCATCATCTTTGCCTTATAACAAATTGTTCTACCCACATGCAGTCCTAACTCCTCCCTGCACAATTCTTGTATTTCCCAAATCCTCAAAGGTGGTTGTTTATTTATTTCATCCTTAAATCTACTTGCTAGGAACTTAGTTGTACACATTTTGTTCTTATTTGATGGTAAACACTTATGTATAGGATAGTAATTCTTAATCATAAAGTTACCAGAATCCCTATTAATTGCACCATAGCACAACCATTTGCATTTTTCTTTGAATTTACATTTAGCTCTCACTCTATGAGCTTCATTAGGCCTTAACTTAATCGGATAATGTTTTTCAACAGCATATTTTGCCAAAGCCTTTCTAAATTCCTTAGCATTCTCAAAAATCATTCCAAGTTCAAAAATAGCAACAGTACATTCATCATCATACCTGACCTTTTTGCTCTTTCTTCTGCCTGGTAGACGAACACCTCCAACAGCTTCTGCATCTAGCATATTAGTGCTATCATCACTATCACATTCTGACCTATCAATATACTTCTCATCTCCTCCCAATCTGCCAACATATCTATCTTTCTTATTTATTCCAATATCTGCAAAACCTCTATCCACACCAGCCTCACCTATTGGTACTTCTTCAGTTATTGTTTTCTTCTTCTTAAGATTAGGATTTCTTTTGTTTCTCCTTTCAGCCCTAAGGGATCTCAATTCTTCATCAACATCTGAATCATCTTTATCTGGAATAGCATCTACATCTATGTCACTACTAGGCAGACATGATTCAGCTTCATTCTGATTTGTATCACCTCCAGGTAGTTCTGCATCAACTCCATTCAAATCTAAATCATTCTCCATAGTTCCCTCAGTATTTATACCCACAGATTCATCAACAGGACCAGACCATGGTAAAAGACCAGTTGGAGCAGGCAATTCTTCCAACTCACCAATTTCATGGACCACATACACATGAAGCTCATCACCATCTACCAAGTCTTTCACAAATTCTAACAATTGAGTATCAGAAGTAACTTGAACTAATTCATTGTTATCTTCACAATAAAATCCCTTCACATTTGTATACCCAAAGTCTTTAGTGTAGGAAAGAAACTCGACAAGACTAAAATGATATTTATCTATGCCAACACCAAATACATCTACTTCTCGTTGGTAAGTAGGGTTAGGGTTTCCAACAACACACCCCCCATGATGAAAACAAGTTAAAATATAGTTGTCCATATCTCGAAAAGAATACCCCCAACAAAAGGAAATACCCAAAAAGCCCCTTACTTTACCAGCCAAAACCTATAGTAAAAATGAAAATAAAGAAAGCGGCATCAACAACAATATACGCCTTCAACAACAATATACACCTTCTTGAAGAAAAAAAACACAGGTAGAAAAGAAAATACAACATTACCTTCAATTTCTTCAATTTCTTCAATGTCGCACAGCCGATACCTCGTCAATACAACCTTAAACCTGAAAAATGACGACATAAAATACAACAATGTTTATTACTAACAATGAATTGAAGGAAAAACAAAGAAATACATGTGAAGAGAGGGAGATTTACCTAGGGTTTTCATTGGAGAAGAGAGAGAGAGTTTAGACCTTTTTCTTTGTTTGAAATCAGCAAAATGGTTCCATTTTTCCTTTAGTTTGGAAGAGAACTACGTGTAAGGAGGTTTAAAAGTTGGCATCATATAATTGGTCAGTTACTCCACGTAGACCGGTTTGTCTTGCACGCGCTTATAGTCAACAGAAGTCTATGCAAAAAGTGTTTAAGTTTACATGGGGACCCTACGTTAGGTGTTTAAAATGAAAATGCTTCAGTTGACGTGTCTAAGTGAAAAATTGTGCCAAGTTTAGGGGGCCACCGATGGATTTGGCCTTTATTTTTTTTTATAAATACATGGTATTGGTGCTATTTAGACACGGAAGCAAATTGAAATTTGAAGGTTGGAGAATAATATTCTTCGAAATAGACCCCACACAGGTTTAAACCTAAGATTTTTGATTTTTCTTTCAAGTTGTTTTACTCATCCGTTGGTGGGGTGTGGAAGTGTAATCGCATTTCGCTCGATGTATCCAGTCGCTGCTCTGGAAGAGGTAATATTATGTTGTTTTGTTCTTTGTGTATATGATTCTTTGATTCATTTATGGTATTGTGCTCATTTAATATTATAGTTTGTTCAGTTTTTTTTAGTTCATCTTAAATTGAATCAGTTTGTATTTTTTTTTTATATAGTTAATTTGCTAGGTGATTTAAAATTATGCAATCAATGCATTCTATTTAATTTCTCTGTTAGCTTAAGTAGCGACTAACTCAACAAGCTCTTATTTTTTTGCCCTATGTTTGTCTTACTATTCCTGAAAAGGAAGTATTGAATATTAGCCTAATCTTCAATACTTGATACATGTAATATTAGAGTCTAAAGCCTTGTTGTAAATTATATGTAACAACATATTGGTTAAGAATGGTTTAAACTCCACATAATATTTGGTTCATACACATATGTGATATTATTTTGATTGCATACAGTTGAGTTGAATGTCTAGATAATTTAGCTATGTCTACTGAACCTATTAGATGGTTTACTATTACGCCCATATGAATTAATATTATTCCAAAGGGAGTTCATTCTATTTGTTATTTATGATAATCTGCAAGGGGTAAGAATGATTCTTATCGTGGTTAATTCTAACTAAAAATATGGTTGAAGTTATCTCTATCTAATCTTTATCTTTTAATTTGCATGACCTTCCCTCGCCTGAGTTCATTTGAGACTCTATTGCATTATCTTGTTGGGTCAGAACCCATTTTCTCGATCTTTCTCTCGGGTCAACCTTGATTGCGTTTGGATTGGAAGCAAAAATACATGTCTTAAGAAGCAAAAAACGTAGGTGCAAGGGGGTTGATATACAACTGTATACTGGGACGATATACAACAATATATAGTTCATATACGAGGGTGGAAATGGGAACAACAATTCAGTTTTTAACAACAAATTTAGGCCCAAAAGGGCCCAAATTCAGTTTCTCTCTCACTCTTTAAGTTATTCATTTGCGATCATTTATTGTTTGTTTTTTATTTGACTCTAACTTTAGAATTGTTAATTAACTTAGTCGAATTTCCCAAGAGATGAACCATTCTCTTTGTATTGATTAAATTTGATGAATTTCATTTTATCAATTTCGTGTTCTTTATTTACTTGAACAAATATTTTTAGCCAAAAAAAAAGGTTTCACTTGCCTTCAACTAATTAAGTTAGTTTCTGGCTTCAATTGACCAAATTGCTTTAAATTATAATTCTTAAAGTGATTCAAATAAATTCTTACATAATCTATTTTTTAAAATTTTAAATTTTTATCTTGTCTTTATAATGTTAATCTTAATGTTATTTTTTGAAGTGATAATCTCAATTTATTTTTTAGACATTTTGATTCGTTTCAAATGATTAAATTAGTTTCATTTTCCTTAAAAACCCCACAAATATTCTTTTGTGCACTTAGTTATGTTTTCTCATAAAATAGTCAAATATTTTTAGTCAAGTCGTTGGTTAACCGCATGTTAGCGGCTACTTTAAGTGCTAATACATTCTTAAAGTAGAAATAAGAACATTTTACCCATTTTCTCTAAATTTTTAAAGGTTTATCTGTTAAGGCCTTTTTAAATTAAGTTTTTCTTAATTTCTTAAAAAAATTAAGTGGCGACTCTTTTCTAAGTGTTTTTCTTAAATTGTTTTATACTTAAAACATTTCAAAAATTGATTTTTCTAAGGATAGTAAAATTATGACATAACAGTTATTTGTTAGACCTTTAGAGTTTATGGGAACTCCATATCTAATTCGTCATTTAAACCTGCTTCCGTATCTTTAAATAGTTTTGTTTCTTTAAGTTGCTTAGTTGGGTTGTAGTAGTGGTTCTCCCACCGGAGGGTTAGTGTGGGTGTCAATCACGGTGGTTTGGGTCATGACAAAGTTGGTATCAGAACCCTAGGTTCGTTGATCTCATTGTACCAAAACGAGTCTAGTAGAGTTTTGCGAAATGGTATAGAGATGTCTGTACTTTTCTTCGAGAGGCTACACGACTTTAGGAAATCTCTTTGTCTTCTTCTCCATTCGTGCTATGACTTGATTTAAATTGGTATCTGGTGACCAAAATTGGTATCTAATCTCCTTCACTCTTCTGTCTAAGGATGATTAACACACGATACAATGGCGTCAGACTCGTATATCCCATAAATGAGTTAGAAGAGGAGCTCGCAACAAAAGGCCGTGGTCGAGGCAGGGGTAGAGGAAGAAGAAGGGGCATAGGCCAATGAAGTGTAGCACCCGCCAGGGGTGGAGCCCCAGCTGAGAATGTTCCCAGGGACGAGGCCCTCTGGCACCCCAAGAAGGGGTGGAAGAGAATATGGAGATCAAGGATGAGGAGGATGTTGGACCAGATGAGGGTGCACATGCTGAAACTACATGTCTTCCTCCTTTAAAACCAGTGATAGCTCAGCAGATCATGACTTTTGTGAAGGGGTTGGTCGGCTTTGGAGTCCTTCCCACAATGATTGGCATGTGGGTGAACGAACCCAACACTATGAGAACTCACATACATCTTAGGATAAAATCCATGGCGAAAACGCCTCAAAAATTGCAAGAATCTTGATCGTCTTGAACCTTCCCTCTTTTCTCTTATTTTCTCTTCGTGAACTCTCTTCTAAAGCCCTATGTGTATTTAGATTTATGAAAACTGATCCAAATTAGATTTGTCCCCAAAATATTACTAAAATTTATTTTAAGCTCATTGGGCAAGGAAAAAACCAAAATACCCCTCCTTAATTTAGATAGAAAGGCCCTATCTAGAGAGGCTTAACTCAAACAGTCATATCTCCCTCATTCGAGCTCAAAATTTAGTGAACTTAGTGGGTTTAGAAAGAGAACTTAGAGATCTTTCATTTGATACCTTTTGGGTCTCCTAACTCATCCTGTTCTAAAAGTTATAGTCGTTTGAAGTTGACCCAAAACTTAGAAGAACTTAGGAATGACTTGAATGAATTCTCTTTAGTTCTTTTTGGAAGTCAAGGTGCTACATCTAGTGACCTTAACACTTAAGAAATTTTAAATTCCTTAGTAAAATCCTACTCACAATGAAGGATAGTTCGAGTCTTAGCAAAAAAATTATCTGGGTGTTACAATATCTGCCCCTTGGGATCATTCTTCCTCGAATGACGACTGGACTGGGTATTGAACGAGGTTGATCTTATCATCTCTGCCATACCAACTAAAATTTCCCGCATTACTATTCGGAACTGTCACATATTTATGACCCTCGATGGAATTGTCACACCATCAAAAGCATGATGAGAACATTAACCTTCTCCTTTTAACATCACTCCACTACTAAAAGGACTTCTGAAAAGACATCTCCCATACTCTTTGGAAGTCATTACTATCTTATTCTCAAACACTTGTGTTGATTTCTCATCTCATCATCGCCCCCTTAAATCTAAAGCAAACACTTTAAAGTTATGGACCTATTCCACATTGACAACTCAATTATGCTATCTTGGCATACCTCTTAATTTTCTTGTTACTCTTGTGACTTAGCCACACTTCAGTGCTCATATCTAAACATTAGGATGTCTCACTAGTACTACTCATATTCATTGCATCAAACATTTGGATTTCTCACCTACTCTTATGTCAAGTTTATTAGATCAAATCTCAATACTAGCATCATCATCCTCATACTGCCATTCTTTTGATCATGAAGCTCATCTCAAATTCAAGATTAATGTTTATTACTTAACACATATATCAATATGATTGCTCGCTTACTATACTAACTTACAACTACTAGGTAACAATTCAGAAACACTCGTCCACTAAGACCTCATGAAAAGTAGTTAACCCTAACCTCTCACTCTCCACACTTAAAAAATTTCTATCACACTTCACTTCACAACTGAAGTACTATTCACTCATTCACTATACATCATTGCCTAATTAGTTCTATAACACTTTGAATATTATGGGCTCTCCCTCACAATCATAAGCCTAGCTTAGATCTATCACCTCATGAATACTCTTACTCTTCTATTCAACACTTAGACTTGGTCATTACCTACACAATGGCACTTCATCACAAACTCTTTTCTAGCTACAACACAATCTACCTCCTATGATGTAATCTTCACAACTCATCACTTCTTAGTCTACCCAAAAGGGAAAACTCTTCCTAAGTAACTTACTAGGTGCATAACTATAGTAACATAGCTCGTCAAAACACCATCTCCCTTTCTTAGATCACTAAACCTCTACGTACTTTTCTCTAACTCTGGGCTCTTTCACTACTACTGCTCATGATCTCGTAACTCATGTTACCTTTTCGGGTGAAGATATTACCCAAGCTCTAAATATACCATCCTCTTAAAGGTATCAACTGAATAAGGTTTAAGGATGAGTTTATAACTCTCTTTTAGCTCGAACACACGATTCTCATGAATCTGGGTGCATTCTTGTTGAACACAACACTTAACTCACTTACAAGATTCTCTCAATCCCCTCTACAGTTTAATGACCTCCTCAAGACTCTTGCTGAGAATAACTTATCCATAAGGATTTCTTTTCGGCTTTACTTTTCAACCACCTTTAGTATAAGGGGTAGTCGAATGAATCTGAGAAACACACGAGTATGAATAAATCTCTATGACATAGCTTTATTGCATGATTAAGAGTATGAAAGAAGTGAGATAGTTCCTAAATGTTGTAGCCTCCTTATTATAGATATGGCGCGATTCACACCGATAACTAGGACTCTAAAGACATGACTTCATAGATTCCCTAGGACTCTTGAAATATGTGCTCTGATACCACATCTGTCATGACCCAAGTCTACACCCTGGACGTAGTCGGCACCAAGAACCATTGTTGGTCCCCAAGCTAACCCTCATCCTGGCTGACTAAAAGTGGAAAACTAACTCAAGCATACAAAGCTTACAAACTGGATAAAATTCATAGAATTTACATACAAAACTTTAACTCAAATGATTAACTCTGAATATAATGGAATATTCAACTAGCAAAAATAGGCCACTCCAGTCTTTAAAACATTTAACAAAATAATGAATGGACTTCTTAAACTCTACCGTCTATCTATAAAGCTCTAAATGACAAAGATGGAAGTTGGGAAAAGACCTACGATATCCTGACAAAATTGAAAAGTAAATGAAATCCTTCGAAAGCAAGGAGGCTCACCATAGCTAACTGGAAGTTCAAGTGGTATCAACGAAGTGCCTGTTGATGATCCTAAATACCTGTATCTACATCATGAAATGATGCACGCCAAATGGCTCAGTACATGGAATGTACAAGCATGTAAGGGGAATTCTAAAACATAAACATAACATACTTACCTCTTCTCAACTCACTTAACTCAACTCAACTCAACTCAACTCAATGAAACATAGTTCAACTCAATAATAAGAGATCCAACTATGAGAAATAGGGCTCAACTCAACAATAATACACTCAACTCTGGATACTCAACTCAAGAAAAAGCAACAATAAAAGATGCAATATATGGAAAGCTTTTAAAATAGTTGAGAGGAACTCAATGTGTAACACCTTAAAAATCAAACTTCAACTTCTGTAGCAGAAAACATTAGAAATTGGTGATACACGATAGGGTTCACGGACTATGAAAGGAACAACGGTCCGTCGGCTTGCATGTAGCTTACACCCTCCCAGAAGTGGTGGACCATAGGACCCTTCACGGGCTATGGATCACCACATGAGTCGTAGGAAGATTCGTGGAGGTGAGACAGAGCCACCAGGGCTCAAGCGTCAAACCACGGAGCCCACCACGGGCCGTGGTCTTGATGACGGGCCGTGGTGAAGCTCGTCAACTTGAACTAGTAGACCCCAGACCCCCAAGTGAAGAACCATGGTGGCCTTCACGGTTTATGGTCCTTCACACGGTCCGTGAAGTGGACCCTAGATGGGAGTGCCAAAATTGGTAGACACTGACCCATGAACCACGACCCACTGGACAGGTCGTGGTCCTTTTAACGGTTCGTTAGTCGCTTCGTGGAAGGGCCCCACTAGCTTTTAAGTTAGGGTCATTTTGGTCTTTTCCCCTATGCATTGTGCATTTAAACTACGTCATTTAAACTACGATGATTCAACCTACGGATCGTGGGTTAACCAATGGTCCGTAGGTCACCTCCGTGGTTCAAGTATTAGAACCTCAAATTCTTTAATCTCATCAACGTATATGCAGGACAATTTATCACTCGACCTACGGTCTATTGTTGTCTTTGTGGTTCCATACTTGGTCAGATTTCCCTGAACTTGCACCTACACTTGCCGACCTACAGTTCGTGGATTGATCTATGATCCATTTTGTTACTCCGTGGTTCAAGTACTGAAACTCAACTTCCAAACCAAGACCTACGACTGACAATCCACGGCCCGTCAGTGGACCTACGGTCTGTGGTTGGCTCTGTTAGTGGCTACTTCTCCACTTTTCAGCTCATATTGCTATCAAGTGCTTCCGAATAAATTTCCTGCAAAGATTACATCAGAACCATTAATCCTAATAACAAAACAACCCATGAAACGCACAAACCCTAAGTGAAACATATCAAAAATACTATAAACTCAGAGTATATCAGGACTTAGGGTTTCTATATCCTTGGATAATTGTTGTGATTTATCTGTTGTAGTATTTGTAATTAAAATATCATGTTTTCTTAGAATCATTGTTTAATTTCCAGTATTAAACTCAGAACCCTAGTTTTTGTAGATTCTCCTAGTTCATGAATTGCACTTGCTAGGTCAATTAAATAGATAATCATGCTTCATATTTCGAATGTCTCATTGTTAGTATATAAATGTTGCATTCTCAATTAGCATGTCAGTATTTTGAGCTATTCATTATTTCAGTTACATTTCAATCATATACATATGAGTTGGGAGTAGACTTAGCACCGAGTTGGACTAGGGTTCAGTGTACCCTTATAGTCCCAGAACTACGTGCCCCTGAAGGAGTATAAGTCCCCTTTGTTGGGCATCAGATTTAGTGATCTCGCCAGTCATGCCTTTCTACCCTTGAAAAGGTATATTCGGTCCTCTCGATGGAGCGTATACATCGGGCTCCACGTTTAGCCCACGTAGTTTTATGTCGGTTAATAGTAGATCCCACAGTCAGACTCTTAGTGCATTTGACCAGGTTTTCTATATATACTTCAGTATTCAGTTCAGTATGTCATGTTCATGATTAGTACTTGGTCATTGCATTCCATTTAGCTTTTCAGCATTTACATTTTTGATCAGTTTATAGTATAGCTCAGTTATGCCTTGTTTTAGCTTATATATGTTATATTCAACTTAGTATCTATATACTGCATGCTCAATACATTCAAAGTACTGATGCATACTCTGCGCTACATCCTTTCATGATGTAGGTTTAGGTACTCAGCATGCAGATTGCGCTTGGATCGATTCTTGGTCTGTATTTCAGCAACTTCAATGGTGAGTGCTCATATTCCGAGGATAATAGATAGGCCTTTATTATTGTCTTTACTTTCAGTTTTCAGTTTTGTTAGTAGTTAGCTCGGGGCATATCCCAGCAACTCAACTAAGTTAGATGCTTTTTAGACACAATATTAGAATCAACTTGACTTGTTAAGTTTGATTTCTCAGTTGTTATTAAACTCTTAGTATGGTTTATTCATTTAGATTAGTTGGGTACTCCCCATTTTTAGATAACCACTATATTAGGTTCCACATAGTTCTTTTTTATTTAGTTATCTTTTAGTATGCTTATGATATGCATAACACAGGGTTAGCTTGGGATCACTCGTGATCCTAAGTCCCGTGTTACATCAAAGGGGTAGCCTCGAGGCGTGACAAACTTGGTATCAAAGCATTAGGTTTAAGAGTTCTAGGATGTCTAAAATCTGCACTAAATATAGTCTTTTTCATGGGTGTAAAGTGCACCACATCTAATGAGAGGGAGGCTACAAAATGTTTTAGGAAAAACTTCACTTTCTTGCTATTCTTATCGTGCGTGAGTATGATATCCTTTATAAATCATCATTATGCATTTCAAATCATGCTTCTTCGTAGAACTTTCGCATGAAATGCTAACACACTTCCTTTGGTCCCGAACTATAAGGTTACGAATGTAAAATTTCAGAATGCGATCCAGCTCTTGGCTCAGAGTATGGCCAATCAGATCAATCAACAGGCCACAATTCCTGCAAATACTAATAGTGGATCAGTTGCAGCCAGGGTTCGAGACTTTGTTTGGATGAATCCGCTTAAGTTTCTAGGGTCACAGGTTGGTGAGGACCCACAACACTTCATTGATGAGGTTAAGAAATTTTTTGGAGTGATGCAAGTGACAAACATCTTACTAGCTTAAGGATGTAGCTCACATTTGGTTCACTTAATGAAAAGAAAATAGGGGTGCGGATACAGCTCATGTGACTTGGGAGTGTGTTACTGGAACTTTTTTGGATAGGTTCTTCCCAAGGGAGTTGAGAGAAGCTAAGGCACAAGAGTTTATGAATTTGAAGCAGGGTACCATGTTAGTCCAAGAATACGGACTAAAGTTCACTCAACTCTCAAGGTATTCTCCACACATAGTTACTGATCCATGTGCACAAATGAATAAGTTTCTGTTTGGGGTATCTGACTTGGTGAAGATAGAGTGAAGGAATGCATGTTGTTAGAAGATATGACTATCTCTAGGCTTATGACTCATGCTCAGCAAGTTGAGGGAGATAAGCTTAGGAAAATCGCTAAGGACAACAAAAAGGCTAGAACCGTGAATAATGAATATTCTTAAAAGAAATTGAGTGGTGGAACCAACTAACAGTTTAAGCAGAGGTCTACAAATCTAGTACCTTCATCAACTAGTGCTCCATCCCCCATGTTTAGATAGGATCAGAAAGGTAGGGCATTAGGCTCTAGGTCTCAGGGGAGTGCTTCAGGTAATAGGACTTTCCCAACTTGTCCAAAGTGTTGTAAGAACCATTCGGGTGAGTGTCTTGCAGGCATAAAGGGGTCTTTTGGGTATGGTCAGTTTGGCCATAGGTTGAGGGATTTCCCTTCTGCCAGGCAGGGCCAAAAAGGTAAAAACAATAGGGCTCAATCTACAGCTCCAGTAGCACCAACAGGTCGCCCAACTCAGCGGGTTACTTCATTTGATAAAGGTGGCGGTCAGTCCCAGAATAGGTCGTATGCTCTCCAGGCTCACCAGGTTCAAGAAGATTCTCCTAATATGGTCACTGGTGTGTTGCGAACCTTTCATTTAGATGTTTATACATTATTAGATGGCTACATTGTCTTTTGTAACTCCCTATATAGCAGTAAACTTTGGTGTCAATCCAGAAACTCTCTCAGAACCCTTCTTAATCTCTACTCCAGTTGGTGACCCAGTTATAGCTAGACGAGTATACAAAAATTGCCCTGTCATAGTCTCTCATAAAGTCACCTCAATAGATCTTGTAGAGTTAGAAATGGTAGATTTTGATATCATTATAGGCATGGATTGGTTACATTCCTGTTATGCTCCAGTCGATTGTAGGACTAGGATCATTTAGTTTCAGTTTCTAAATGAGCCAATCTTAGAGTGGAAGGGTAGTAGCTTAGTGCCTATGGGTCGATTTATCTCTTACCTTAAGGCTAGAAAAATGATTTCCAAAGGGTATATCTATTATCTTATTCGGATTAAGGATTCAAACTCCAAAACCCCAACTCTTGAGTCAGTCTTAGTAGTAAATGTGTTTCCAGAAGATCTTCCCGGAGTTCCTCCCAAAATGGAAATCGACTTCGAAATAGATCTCCTTCCAGATACCTAGCCTATTTCGATTCCTTCTTACAAAATGACTCCAGCTGAGCTTAAGGAATTGAAAAAGCAGTTAAAAGACCTTCTAGATATGGGCATCATCAGACCTAGTATCTCTCTATAGGGTGCTCCACTATTGTTCGTGAAAAAGAAAGATGGTTCTCTGAGAATGTGCATTGAGTATCGATAGTTAAACAAAGTCACAATCAAGAATAAGTATCCTATCCCCAGTATTGATGACTTGTTCCACTAATTTCAAGGCACTAGTTGCTTTTCTAAGATCGACCTCAGATCTGGCTATCATTATCATAGACTCAGAGATAGTGACATTTCGAAGACAACTTTTAGAACTTGGTATGGTCATTATGAATTGTGGTTATGTTTTTTGGACAAACAAATGCCCCTGCAACTTTCATGAATTTAATGAATAGGGTGTTCAAACAATATTTAGACTTGCATGTTCATCTTTATTGATGATATCCTTATTTATTCTCAAAGTAAGGAGGAGCATGCGACTCATTTGAGAGTTGTTCTGCAAACTCTCAAAGATTGCCAGCTATTTGTTAAGTTCAGCAAATGTGAAATCTAGTTAGAGTCTATCGCTTTCTTTGGTCATATGGTATCCAGCAAAGGGATTCGAGTGGATTCTCAGAAAATTGAGGCAGTGCAACATTGGCCTAGACCCACCTCTCCAACATATATCAGAAGTTTCTTAGGTTTGGCCGGGTATTACAGGAGGTTTGTTGAAGGATTTTCATCCACAGCTTTCCTATTAACCAAGTTGACTTAGAAGAAGGTCAAATTTCAGTTGTCAGATGAGTGTGAGAAGAGCTTCTCAGTACTGAAGACTAGGTTAACTAGAACTCCGGTCTTGACTCTACCAGATGGTTTAGACAGTTATGTAATTTATTGTGATGTATCCCGGGTTGGCTTAGGTTATGTGTTGATGCATCAAGGTAAGGTCATAGCTTATGCTTCTAGACAAGTCAAGGTTCATGAGAAAAAATACATGACTAATAACCTCGAGTCTGCAGCCTTAGTATTTTCCCTAAAGATTTGGAGACACTACTTGTATAGTGTTCATGTTGATGTATTCACAGATCATAAGAGCCTCTAGTATGTGTTCACCTAGAAAGAGTTGAATCTTCGTCAGATGAGATGGCTTGAATTCCTCAAGGATTATGACATGAATGTGCTTTACTATCCTGGTTAGGCCAATGTAGTTGAGGATGATCTCAGTAGGCTGTCTATGGGTAGTGAAGCACATGTTGAGAAAGAAAGGAAAGAGTTAGCCAAAGATGTTAACCTATTTGCTCGCTTAGGAGTTTGCCTTACAAACACAACAGATGGTGGAGTGATAGTTCAGAATGGATTAGAACCTTCATTGGTAGCGAAGGTTAAGGAGAAAAAGGATAGTGATACCATACTACTTCAGTTGAAGGATGCACCTCATCTGCAGAAAGTTCAACTTTTCTCCCAAGGGGGAGATGGTGTGCTTCATTACCAGGGTCGCTTGTGTGTTCCTAATATGGGTGAATTGAGGCAGAAGATCCCTACAAAAGCCCATAACTCCAAGTATTCTATTCATCTAGGTGCCACTAAGATATACTGTGATCTACGGGAATTCTTTTGTGGCGAAGTGTCCTAATTGTCAACAAGTTAAGGTAGAACATCAGAAACTAGGAGGTATGACTAAAGAGATTAACATTCCTACATGGAAGTGGGAAGTGATAAACATGGACTTCATTATGGGTTTACCTCGTACTCACAGGCAACATGGCTCTATTTGGGTGATAGTAGACAGATTCACTAAATTCTTTTACTTCTTGGCTATCAAGACTACAGATTCAGCGGAGGACTACGCCAAACTCTATATCTATGAGACAATCATGTTGCATGGTGTTCCTTTGTCTATCATCTCAGATAGAGGTCCTTAATTACCTCTCATTTTTGGAAATTTTTTTAGAAAAGTCTTGGTACTCAGGTAAATCTCAGCACATCATTTCATCCACAGACAGATGGCAAGACAGAGTGTACCATTTAGACCTTAGAGGACATGTGAGAGCTTGCATGATGGATTTAAAGGGTTGTTGGGATGATCAACTACCTCTCATAGAGTTCACCTATAATAATAACTTACATTCAAGTATTCAGATGGGCCCATATGAGGCACTATTTAGACATAGATACAGGTCCCCGATTGGTTAGTTCGAAGAAGGTGAAGAAGCTTTGATAGGGCCAGATTGGTTCATGAGGCTATGGAGAAAGTTCAGATCATCAGAGATAAACTAAAGACAACTCAGAGTCATCAAAAGTCCTATGCAGATGTGAGGAGAAGGGACTTAGAGTTTGATATCGATGATTGGGTTTTCCTGAATGTGTCACATATGAATGGGTGATGAGATTTGGCAAGAAAGGGAAGATCAGTCCCAGATATGTAGGTCTATACAAAATCCTAAAAAGGGTTCATAATATGGTGTATGAGTTAGAATTGCCAGCAGAACTAGCAACGGTTCATCCAGTATTTCACATTTTATTGTTGAAAAAGTGTGTGGGTGATCCGACATCAATAGTACCATTAGAGAGTATGGTTGTGAAGAATAGTCTCACTTATGAAGAAGTGCCAGTCAAAATTCTTGATCGTCAGGTTTGTAGGTTGAGAAATAAAGAAGTTGCTTCAATGAAGGTTTTGTAGAGTAGTCAGTCCGTAGAGGGAGCAACTTAGGAAGCAAAGGCAGCCATGAAGGCCAAGTATCTTCATCTCTTTCCTTTTGATTTTGTTTCAGCTTGAGGTAATAGTTTCTTTTCAGTATCTCAGTTTACTCTTGCATAAATTTAGTCTCAGTATCTTGTTACTTCAATTTTACTTGCATTTCAACATATTTGCAGGTTCTTGGAACTCAGTTCTGTTAGACATTAGTTTCTAGTACTTAGTGGTAGGGATTGCAACTACTCCCCTCCATACTCATCTAGTTTATACTTCATTCGAGGACGAATGTTACCAAGGGGGAGATATTGTAGCACCTCAAAAATCAGACTAGGAATTTTGCAGCAGAAATTGATGAACTACGGTAGGGTTCACGGACGTGAAAGGAACCACGGTCTATCGACCTACCCGTGGTTCACTCTCTCCCAGAAGTGGTGGACCACGGGACCCTTCACGGGCATTGGATTCCCACACAAGCTGTGGGAAGGCTCCTGGAGGTGAGACTGAGTCACCAGGGCTCAAGCGTCAGACCACAGAGCCTACCACGAGCCGTGGTCTTGATGAAGGGCCGTGGTGACACTCGTTAACAACCCTCAAGTGAAGAACCACAGTGGCCTTCACTGTCTGTGGTCCTTTACACGGTCCATGAAGTGGATCATATATGGGAGTGCCAGAACCATTAGACAATGGCCCATGAACCACGACCTACTCGATGGGTCGTGGTCCCTTTGACGGTCCGTTAGTGGCTCCGTGGAAGGGCCCCATCAACTTTTAAGTTAGGGTCGTTTTGGTATTTTTCCCTATGCATTGGGCATTTAAACGTTGTTTTACTTATTTTAAGCCTGATAACTTTGTCAGAACCTAAGATAAATAATTATTCACCAAAATTCATCGAATTTAGAGTAAAAAGAAGGGAAAATTCGACAAGGTCCTCAAGAACAAGCATAAAGTTTTCTTCAGCTCAAGCCCCAAAATCAAAGGATTTCTCTGTAGATTTCATCACCAGGTATGTGGGATTTCACTAGTGGGTTCCTTTCATCCACTAGGTCCCTAAACTTTAGCTAGATTTGTGATTCTCCAAATCTTTTATAGGCCTAGGGTTTCTAAATCCTTGGACTATTTTTGTGATTTAGCTGTTGTAGTATTTGTAATCAAAACATCTTGTTTTCTTAGAATCGTTTTTAATTCCCAATATTAAAATCAAGACCCTAGTTTGTGTAGATTCTCTTAGTTTATGAATTGCACTTGCTTGGTCAGTTAAACAGATAATCATTCTTCAGATTTTTAATATCTCATTGTCAGTATATAAATGCTGCATTATCAGTTAGTAAGTCAGTATTTTGAGCTATTTAGTATTTCTATTATATTTCAGTCATATGCATATTCAGTTGGGAGTAGACTTAGCACCGAGTTAGACTAGGGTTTAGTGTACCTTTATTATCTTAGAACTACGTGCCCCTATAGGAGTATAAGTCCCCTATATTGGGCATCAGATTTAGTGATCATGCCAGTCATGCTTTTATACCCCTGGCAAGGTATATTGGGTCCTCTCGATGGGGCGTATACATTGGACTCCACGGTTAGATCATGTAGTTTTAAGTCGGTTAATAGTAGCTCACACAGTTAGTCTCTTAGTGCATTTGACCAGGTTTTTAGTGTATAATTCAATATTCAATTCAATATGTCATGTTTATGATTAGTACTTGGTCATTGGATTCAGTTTAGCTTTTTAGTTATGTTTTCTGTATTTACATTCTTTCTCAGTTTACAATATTGCTCAGTTATGCTTTGTTTCAACTTATATGTTTATTCAGCTTAGTATCTATATCTTGCATGCTTAGTACAATCAAAGTACTGACGCATACTATGTGCTACATCCTTTCATTTTGTAGGTTTAATTACTCAGCATCCAAATCACGCTTCGATTGATTTTCGATCCTCTTTTCAGTAGCTTCAGTGATGAGTCCTCATATTTCGAGGACAACAAACATGCCTTTATAGTCTTTACTTTCAATTTTCAGTTTTGTTAATAATTAGCTGGGGGGCATGTCCCAAAAACTTAACTCAGTTAGAGGCTTTTTAGACATAGTATTAGAATAAACTTGACTTGTTAAGTTTGATCTTTCAATTGTTATTAAACTCTTAGTATGGTTTATACATTTAGATTAGTTGGGTATTCCCCATTTTTAGATAACCACTATTTTAGCTTCCACATAGTTTTTGTTTATTTAGTTATCTTTCAGTATGCTTATGATATGCCTGACACCGTGTTAGCTTGGCGTCACTAGTGATCCTAGGTCCTGTGTTACTTCAAGGGGGTAGCCTCGAGGAGTAACAAAATGTATTGAAGAATACAATAATAACTCAGTTGTACATAAAAATACAATATAACTCTGTGGGAGATTCTCTAATCGATAAGCATCACTATGAGCTATGTGATGATACAACGTCTCGCCCACGCTGCCAAAATTGTCCTATACTTTGCTGGGGTGTGGAGCTTCTCAACTAAGTGGATCCACTAGTCTATGCTGAAAAAAGCAATAAGGAATCATCTAAAAAGTATGACCCTTTCTAGCCACGTTGGCTACATGGTTTATGGGGGTTGTGAGTTGTTAAAATTCTCCCTCATATCAATGCTCAATACTACTCCCAAAATATATCTAGCTCATATGTTTAAAAACATACTCTTTCTGTGTTTTGAGATTATTACTCAAAAATCTTTCTCTTAAAAGAGTTGTTACTCAAAATTCTCAAAACTCTTTTGGAAATCTCTATTTCCTCCTCTTTTAAATGTGAAAGCATTTACTCTTGGGAATACTTAGTTACCATATATTCATTTTAAAAAAAAATGAACTCAACGCTACTTTTTCTCAAACTCATATGCTTAAGTCTTAAAACAAGTTTTAAAAAGGTTTGCAAAAGACTTCTCAAAAATAGGGTTCATGTGGAATTATGGGCACGAACTAGTCAACTCAAGGACTTAATAATACCTCTCATCTCAAGACTGCTCAACTCATAGGGTGCATACAGACTTATTGGCATGAGCAATTCAACTCAAGGACTTCATGATACTAATCATTTCAAGAATGCTCAACTCATAGGGTTCATGAGAAATTATGGGCATGAACCACTCAACTCAAGGACCTTCAATAAGTAACATGTAATAGCCCCCTAATTAGGAATATAATCTCAAAGGGTTAGGAACTTAATACTCAAGGCTTAGAACTTGAAGATACTACTCCTCTCAAAGATACTCAACTTATGGAATTCATACAAAGTTTATGGGCATGAACGGCTCGACTCAAGGGTCTACATAACACTATGGAACTCATGTATACCACTCTTCTCATTCTCATACTTACTTCCTCAAAATTTAGCTCAAATCGGTAGTTGATCTCAAAGGATTCAGAATTGTACTAAAAGATTTTCTTGAACTCTACTCTTAACTCTTTTTTGAATTTGAATTATGAATTTAACAGTTATGATTCATGAAATGAAGGATCTCAATGATAATGTAGACTCATAAATATATTCTCCCCATTCTTGTACTCACTTACTCAAGGTTTGAAACAAATTATTAGAAATTATAGAATACTCCTCAAAAGGGCTCAAAGGAACTTTCTCAAAATGTTCGAAAGAACTCTCAAGACTTAACTCTTAACTCTTCCTTGAATTTCAATTATCAATTCAAGGTTATGATTCATGTTATGAATTATTTCTAGGTGTTTAGAAGTAGTTTAAAGTGTTTAGAATCGATAGGGCTTGAAGGTACCCTTTTAAGTGACTCAGACGGGAAAAACCATGGAGAAGGGATGGGGGCAGGCGACCTTGGCACACTGAGTGGCACAGAGCACCAGCCCTCTACCTACAAAGGTATTGTTGGAGTGCACTGGTTGGCACAGGGCGCCAAGCCCCAATCCAGAAATCCCTAATGACTTTTTTTCTCATTTTCTGACACTAACTCGCCTAGAATCAAACGGTTTATTCACTAATCACTTATATTCTAATACCCAACCAAAGTAAACAAGAATCGAATAAAAAAATGCCAAAAATCATATGATTTTCTCAAGAACTCATTAAAACCCCAACAATCAAGATTTCGAAAGGAATTTCAAGAAAGCAGTTCAAGTACTCAAATACTTCAACTTTAAGAACAAATTTGCACTGAAAATAACATGATTGGCATGTGGGTGAATGAACCCAACACTATGAGAACTCACATACCTCCTAGGATAAAATCCTTGACGAAAACTCTTCAAAGATCGTAAGAAACATGATCTTCTTGAACCTTCCCTCTTGTCTCTTCTTTTCACTTCTTTTTTCTTCTTGAACTCTCTTCTAAAATCCTATGTGTATTTAGATTTATGAAAACTAGCCCAAATCAGATTTGTCCCCAAAATATTACTTAAATTTGTTTTAAGCTGATTGGGTAAGGAAAAGACCAAAATACTCCTTAGTTCGGATGGAAAGGCCTTATCTAGAGAGGTTGAACTCAAATAGTCATATCTCTCTCATTCGAGCTCGAAATTTAGTAAACTTGGTGGCGTTGGAAAGAGAACTTAGAGATCATTCATTTGATACCTTATGAGTCTCCTAACTCATCCTAGGCAAAAAGTTATGGTTGTCTGAAGTTGACCCAAAACTTAGAAGAACTTAGGAATGACTTGAATGAATTCTCTTTAGTTCTTGTTGGGATTCAAGGTGCTACATCTAGACCTTAACGGTTAAGAAATTTTAAATTCCTTGGTAAACTCCTACTCACAACGAAGGATGGTTCGAATCTTAGCTCAAAAATCTTATGGTGTGTTACATGAGACAACAACATCAACAACTCACAAGACTCAGCAAACCATCTAATGAACCCTCAGGATTTGTTCAGAACTCCAACTACAAAAATAAGGAATGCTTCCTACTAAATGGAACTTCAATAGAACCATTGAAACACTGATCTAAGTATCCAAATTTCGAATGTTAACCAAAGTCAATTCATTATCTAAATACGCTTAAAATTCTAACTCAAGGGCACAAATCCACAAAATAACGTTGAAACAGAAAACGAAAACACCCCTTCACCAAATTTTACATTTTGGAGCTGATGGAATTGATAGAATTCTATTCCGAACCAGTAGCTTTGGTTATTACCAAAAACAACTTCTAGCAAACTTCAAACCTCCAAAACTCAAAACTTCCAAAAATCATAATTTTTCAATCAAAATTTAAAATCAACTTCGCAAACTGATCAAACATGACCCAAAACAGCTACCAGGAGGGGTAAACGATAATTTTCTAAGAATTCTAAAAATGACCTTCAAGGTCACTACAATTTATTACTTATTTCCTAAATTATTTTTCAAAGTCTAATACCAAATATCAATAAATACAAATTCTATGATAAAATATTCATATTAATAATTATTTCACGAAGATATATAATATTCAAAATAAATAAATAAAAGTGAATGAATGGATGCAATGCATACTTTAATAAGAGACATTCCCCTTTTCAAAATTTAAAGATTAATTACCAAGTATTTGGAAAGTATGTACTTAACAACTTTGGTCACAAAATGTATTAATCTCCACAAATTTTGGTATCATTACTCTGATTTTATATAATAGTTTTTACACACACATGTTTTGTGTGTAATCATTAGGGGTGAGCATGGTATAGTATATACTGAATTATCATACCATATCAACATTTTTAATACCATGTTTTTTGTGGATAAAACTCAAGATCCTTAAACTTATTCTTAGTCTTTATAAGGGTAAATGAAGTGAAAATGAAGAAGCTTCAAAGTTCTTAGCCTTAGATTTTCGTTATATGTCAGATTATTCTCCTATTGATTATTTTTTACTTTCTTATTGCAGACTTAATCATGGGTCTTTTCTTTAGGGTCCAATGTGAGAAATCTTTTGGTTTTAATAAGGATTAATTACTTGGGTGAGTCTCTTTGAAATTAATAATTACCATTTTTAAATATATTCTTTAATTATTAGATCTATCCTTCTCTCTTGTGTTCTTTCATCCTTTCTTTCTGTCTCTCGCTCTTTATTTCCCTACCTGCACCCTATCTATGCTCTTTCTCTCTTTCTTTTTCTCCCTACACCCCCTCTCTCTCTCTATGCTCCTCCTTGATCTTTCGTTATCATAGAAAATTAGACTTTTTTCAATGGCTGAAGATCTATAGAAAATTTATGGAATTTTTCATAAATTGAAAGATTGAGACTACTTAGTTTATAGAAGAAGTCGATTAATTTTTAATTTGTTGCTTTGGTGTTGTTGACGATTTCCATTCTATTGAAGGTTATATAAATAATTGTGTTCATACCTGATGAAAATTTGAAGATTTCTATATTTGTATATATGAAGATATGAATATTTGAATATATGAAGATATGAATGTTTGAAGATATGAAGGTTTGAATAAATGTAGATTTGACGATATGATGCCATCTTTATGGAGCATACTTCCTCATATCTAAAGGTGAATTCACAGGAGAAAGTGATATTTGAAGATATGATGTCGTCTTTGTAACAAATGAAAAGACATAATAAACTATAAAGTAAATTAAACTTAGATTAAAAATGTATTACACACATATTAAAGTTTAATTAGATGAGAATTAAACATGAATACAAAATGTATCAAACGAAAGAGCATTCTATGTTTTGTAAATTGAATTAACGAAAGAGCATTCTATAATTTGTAAACTGAATAAATTTTGTATCAATAATGAATTAAACAAATAATACAACCGTAACAAATCAAGAAATAAATTACAAAATGAATTAAAATTGTATTAAAAGTATATTAAACAAATATTAAAGTTGATTTAGAAGAGAGAATTATACATGGATAAAAAATGTAACTAATAAAAGACCTAGCAGTGCTCGATAGAGTGAATTATACTAGTATCAATAATGAATTAAACAAGTAATCCAATAGTAATAAATCAACCAATAAACTGCAAAATGAATTAAATTTGCATTAAAAGTGTATTACACAATATTAAAGTTGAATTAGAAGAGAGAATTAAGAATTAATGAAACACGTAACTAACGAAAGACAAGAGAATGATATATAGAATGAATTAACCTTGTATTATTCACGAATAAAACATGTATTATATGTTTCTTATAAATTATTTTGATTTTTATCACTAAGAATGTAACACACCAAAAATTTCTAAGCTAAGACCTGAACTATTCTTTATTTACATATAAGGTCTTATTGGGTTATTCTTAAATTGTCCATTTATGTTAAGTAAATCATTTAGTGTGGGAATTATTTTGGATAATCAATAAAGATCACTAGAAACTCCTAGCACAAATTTAAGTTGAAAGTTTCCTTACCGATTAAGTTTTGATGTAAGATTTTACTTAGGTCAACTTTAAACTACCATATCCCTTAGAATATAAAGAGTTACGTGGCCCATAGCCTATCAAATTAAATGTATTTGAATCTTCTTTTCGACGCCACCAATTTCGCATCAATCCGAGTTTTGAGTAAAAAGTTATGATCCTATTATTAATCTGATACAATGCAATAACGAATTAGCCGACGGGAAAAAATTAAAAAGGGTCGTTTTTGTCTTTTTACGTGTAAGAAAACCCTAAACTAGTTTCTTAACTAATTAAAGGCTCAAAACAATCAGTTTTTCTTCTATTAATCCCCCATTCTCTTCTCTCTAAAACCCTAAGGCAAAACCCTAAGGAAAAATCAA
This sequence comes from Solanum bulbocastanum, assembly GCA_037074985.1. NCBI lineage: Eukaryota > Viridiplantae > Streptophyta > Magnoliopsida > Solanales > Solanaceae > Solanum > Solanum bulbocastanum. The sequence goes on from CM073605.1 coordinate 38,885,605, forward strand.
AGTAAAAGACTCCATTCATGATTCTTTCAATGTTTTTCAACATTCTTCTTCAAGGTAAGTTTTTCTCCAAGAATTCCATTCTTTCTGACTCAAATTCCTCCATACAATTATGAATCACTAATGAAAATCATAATTCTTGGCTATAGAGATTTCAAGAAACTAATTCAAGAATCTCAAGAAGGTTTTATTGATTGTTTACGTTCAAGCTATAGTTTCAAGACTTCTAATCAAGTTCTTATTCAAGATTTTTCAAGAACCTTGTTCTTCTAGGTATGTAAAACTATCATAGTGTTGGACTAGTTCTTCCTCATGCCCTACATCTACTTTCAAATTAGTAAAAGAGTAATCTAGATTTCTATCCCTAGATTTGAGTATTATTGATTGGAGTTGATTTTGAGTTCTTGAGTTCCTGGTTGTTTTTGAAATTCTATTTCTAATTATTGAATTACTATATGTTACACATTAAGATTCTTGAGTAGATTCATTCATGTCTATATTTCAACAGGAACCCTATGAATTGAGTATTCTTAACATGAGAAGTATCGTTGAGTTCTGAGTTCTCGAGTCCTTGAGTTCTGAGTATTGAGTTTCTATATAGTTATTGAGATCTTTAAGTTGATTTTTTCATGTCTATAATTCAACATGAACCCTATTTTGAGCTATAAATGTTGAGAAGTTTTTTAAAGCCAACACTTGAATTTTAAACTGAGTTTTTTTGAGGAAGTAAAGATGAGTTTTGAGAAAGAGTTTTTAAAACATGATTAGTATGACAATCGAGTATGCCATCAATGTTTAAGCAGTATGACTTCCCGAGTCGTCAACGATCATATCACAATATGATTCTGATATATTTTTCAGAAAAAGTTTGAAGTTTCTATATTTCATAAAGACTTAAGAGTTTCTAATGTTATTTTATTCATATAAATATACATATACATATGTAACTATGTTGATTCTTTGATTTGAAAGATAAATTCATATGTGCTTGTATTAAAGAAGGTAAACACGTCTCATGCTTTGAAAAATATTTCAAGTAATGTAAGAAGTCCAATATTTATAATTGGTGAATTGAGCACAAAGTTGTGTTAATTATTTTGGGAGTAGTATTTGTCACGACCTGAGCCTACACACTGGACGTGGCCGATATTCAAGAACTATTGCTGGTCTCCAAGAGAACCCTTATTCTGGCTGACTACAAGAGTAAGACTAACTCATCCATACGTACACTTTAAATTGAATTAAATTCAATAAACTCAAATACTAAACTCATAACATCTAACAATACTCAATATAAATACTTATAGTTTGTAAAAAAACTCAAAAGAAAGTAAATACAGAAATACACCTAGACTTTATTTATCTATGAAACCTCTACTATTAAGGAAGGATTTTGGGACATGACCCACGACATCTTAAAACTACTAACTGGAAAGTAACTGTGAAGTCCTCCGAAATACCGAGAGGCTCACCAAAGCTAACTGGAGTGTAGAGTGATCTCAATGAAGTGTATACTGATAATCCTGAACACCTGCATTTGCATCATAAAAGAATGCAGGTCGAATGACATCAGTACATGAAATGTGCAAGTATGTAATGAGTAAACAATTAACTGAACTAAATGAATGAAAGCAACTCAACTGGATTAATACATGAATATGAAGTGAAAACAATTTAAGCTCTACAATGATATATACAATGAAATCAACATGAAAATTATATACTTTACTTGTGGGGAGTTTCTCTAATCGACAACCATTATCATGAGCCTAGCAATGATACAACATTTTGCCTCACGTTGCCAGGGCCATCCTATACTTTGTTAGGGTATAGGATGATATTGTGACTATGGATCTATCTAATTTGGCTTCTCAGAGGCAGTGAGGAGTTGCATAAAGATTCAATGCTATCCTATCCTATGTTGTCTACGTAGTTCTATGAGACTTCTGAGTCATAAAAGACTCTAACCCATTTGGGTACTCGATACTACTCTCAAAATAAGTGATAAAATTTTATTCTCAATGTTTAAAAACATACTCTTCCTCTGGTTTAAGATAATTTCTCAAAGTATCCTTTTAAAAGAGGTAACTACTCTTGAAATATCTTTGAACTCATAACTCATTTAGAAATTAAAGTTTTTCTTTTATCAATGTAAAAAATGATACCTCTGGGAATACTTAGTTCCATTATACTCTTACTCAATTCATACTTGAAAACTCTTTCTTAAAAATATATCAAAATCATATTGTGATATGATCATTAATGACTCAGGAAGTCATACAGCATAAAACATTGATGGTATATCTAGATACCATATTTCTTAAACATTGATGACATACTCGATTGTCATACTAATCATGTTTTACAAACTCATTCTCAAAAATTATCTTTACTTCATCAAAAACTCAGTTTAAACTCAAGTGTTGGCTTTAAAAAGCTACTCAAGATTTATAACTCAATTCATATGATTTAAGTGGAATTATGGACATGGATAACTCAAATAAGGGATCTTAATAGCAATGGTGAAACTCAGTACTCAGAACTCAAGAACTCAAGGACTCAAGAACTCGAACCTCATAGATCAAAGATACTACTTCTCTGAAGAATACTCAATTCATAGAGTTCATTCACAATTATGGGCATGAACGAATCAACTCAAGAATCCTAATGCATAACATATAGCAATTCAATAATTCAGAATATAAATTCAAAAGAATCAGGAACTCAAGAATTCAAAATCAACTCATTTTAAGAATACTCAATCATAGGGATAGAATCCTAGATTACTCTATTACTGATTTGAAAGTAGATGTAGGGCGTGAGGACAAACTAGTCTAACACTATGATAGCCTTACATACCTGAAGAACAAGGTTATTACATAATCTTGAAAATAAACTTGAATAGAAGTCTTAAAACCCTACCTTGAAGGTAAGCAATCAAGAAAACATTTCTTGAGATTCTTGAGTTAGTTTCTTTAATCTCTATGGTTAAGAATTAGGATTTTCATTAGTGATTCATAATAGTATGGGGGAATTTGAGTTGAAAAGAATGAAATTCTTTGAGAAAGACTTACCTTGAAGAAGAATCTTGAAAAAAAAAATGGAAAGAATCTTGAATGGAGTCTTCTACTTTGATTTTTCCTTAGGGTTTTTCGTTAGGGTTTGAGAGAGAAGAGAATGATGTATTAAGAGATGAAAATATGATTGTTTTGGATCTATAATTAGTCAATAAATTTGTTTAGGGTTTTCTTTGAGGTAAAAAGACAAAACAACCTTTTTTTTAATGTTTTTCGTCGGCTAATTCATCATTACATTGTATCAGGTTACTAAAATGGTTATAACTTTTTACTGAAAACTCTTATTGTTGCAAAATTGATAGCGTTAGAAAGAAGATTCAAATACCTTTAACTTGATATATTGCGGGATACGTAATTCTTTATATTCTAAGAGATATGGTCATATGAAGTTGACCCAAAGAGAATCTTACATCAAAACATAATCGGTAAGGAATCTTTCAACTCTACTTTGTGCTAGGAGTTTCTAGTGATCTTAATTGATATCCAAAAATCATTCCCACCCTAAATAATTTACGTATACACATATGGGCGATTTAAGAATCACCCGATATGACCCTACAAGTAAATGAAGAATGGTTCGAGTCTTAACTTAGAATTTTTTGGGGTGTTACAGTATCGAGCACTGAGTTGGGTTGGAGTTTTTTATGATTCAGAAGTCACACAAAACTATGTAGCCAGCATAGGATGGGATAGCATTGATTCTTCATGCGACTCCTCATTACCTCTAAGAAGACCAATTAGAAGGATCCATTGTAACAATATCATCCTATACCCCGACAAAGTATAGGATGGTCCTGACAACATAAGGTGAAACATTGTATCATTGCTAGACTCATGGTAATGATTTTCGGTTAGATAAACTCCCTACAAGTAAAGTATATTATTTTCATGTTGCTTTTATTACATATCTTATTGTAAAACTTAAATGATTTTCACTTCATGTTCATGTATTGATTCATTTGAGTTACTTACATTCATTCAGTTCAGTTATTTGTTTACTTAGCCATATTATATACTCGTACATTCCATGTACTGATTTCATTTGACCTACATCCTTTTATAATGCAGATACATATGTTCATGATTATCAACAGGCGCTTTGTTGAGGTCAGTCTACACTCTATTAGCTTTTGTGAGCTTCCCTGTATTCCAAATGAATTCATAGTTCCTTTCCAGTTAGTAGTTTTGAGGTGTTGTGGGTCTTGTCCTGACATCCTTCCTTAATAGTATAGACATCATAGATAGATAGAATCGAGGTGTCTTTAAATATTTACTTTCTTTTGAGTTGTTTCACAAACTATAAGTATTTCTATTGAGTATTGTTCATAATTTTTTGAGTTGAGTATTTGAGTTTGTTGAATTTAATTTAATTTAATGCGTGTGTATGTTTGAGTTAGTCTTACGCTTGTATTCTACCAGAATAAGGGTTCACTTGGAGACCAACAATAGTTGTCGAATGTCGGCCACATCTAGGGTGTAGGCTTTGTCGTGATAAAGAACACGAGTGATGCTTGCAATTTGTATTAAAAATGTAGTGTGCATGTATTATAAATATTTTACCTAAACCATTTGGTTGATATCACTAAGAAGAGAGTGAAGTTGCAAATTATAAATCTATTGCTCACGATTAAATATTTTATATGTGTCTAGTAGATAATTTTGATTTGTATCACTAAAAAAATAAGTGACGGTTGCAATATGTATTTAAAATGTATTGTGCATGTCTTATAAATGTATTATTAGTGTGTTACCTAAATTATTCTTATTGATATCACTAAGCAAAAAAATGAGCGATGTTTGCAATATGTATTACAAATGTATTATGTCTATATTATAAATGTCTTACTAGTGTGTAACCTAAATTATTTTAGTTGATATCACTTGAAAGAGAGTGAAGTTTGCAATATGTATTATAAATGTATTATTCATAATTTTAATACAATTAAGAAATATATCTAATACAACTTTAATACTGTTGCGACACAGTTCTATAAAACTTCATATTTTTTAAGCTTAAATCTAATATATCTCCTAAAATCAACTCTAAACTTAACCAAACCCTCTTAAAATTTAGATCTAAATGACAAACGATATTTTCAATTATTTGTAGGAACAACCTATCCAAACTAATCACACATTTGTAAAACTCAAATAATGAATTTAAAATTTGACGCTTTATAATGACCATCAATGGTGAATTCTTTGGGACTTGAATTTTCTGACCCATGTCCTCTCTGTGTTAAATAATCCTCCCAAAAGAATTTGTATATACTTATTTGCATATAAATAAATAAACTATTTGTCTGTCGAATCAAATATGATATGCTCATAAATAGGTAAAATGTCAGAGCCAAATATGAGACTTTGCTCAAAATAATTTTTTAGAACTAAACTAAATTGAACTTGTCATAAAACTTGACTATGTTTTATTTCTAAACATATGCACTTGAAATTAAATACACTTTCATGAAATACTTCTTTAAAATCTTGAAACTTAATTTATTTTTGAAAATAATTCATGCGAATAGTATAACTCTTAGCAAATATAGTCCTATTTTCCAGCTTTGTCCTAGTCTTTAGGAGAGTAGTTTTTCATGGATTTGGTTCCTATTTTTTAGGATTAATATTAGTTTGTATTTCCAACTTTATTGCTTAAAGTTTTTAACACATTGTGCCTATAAAAATTTGCAGCCGCAAAGTACTAAAAACAATTAAAAAAGAGTTCCGGTTACTTTTAGCGTATTGATTCTCTTCAGTTCTTTTTGCTTTTTGCATATGCTTCATTCTTGTGCATCTGTTTACAGTGGTATCTGAGCTAGGGTGGGATTCTACAGTAAAATGAAAGAAACAATGATTCTAGAGTGAAGAGAAAATAGCAGCATCTAAATCTTTTTTTCCCTCTTTTTTGTATAACTCATGGCATCATATTACCATTATAGTAGCTAAAGCAGCGGTTACTCACTTTGATTGTCATTATTACTACTATAGCTTGCTAATGGAGAATTTCTTACGATCAAAGGAGTATTGGTCAATTGTCGAGGATGAGATCAGCACTCCGACGAAAGGTGAAATTTTGATGCTCAGAAGGCAGGATTGGAAGCAAAAAAGCTAAAAGATATGAAAGCAAAAAACTATCTCTTCCAGGCTATCAATCGTACCATCCTAGAAACTATTCTTTGTAAAGAAACTTCTAAGGATAATTGGGATTCTATTAATAAAAAATATTAAGGCACTGCTAGAGTGAAGCGTGCACAACTTCAAGCTTTGAAAAGGGATTTTGAGACGTAACAGATGAAGGATGGAGAGTTTGTAATGTGTTATTGCTCCAGAACAATGGAGATCGACAACATAATGCGAATCCATGGTGAGAAGATGAATGATGTCATAATTGTTGAAAAGATATTACGCTCTTTGACATTGAAGTATGATTATGCCTATTGTTCTATTGAAGAGTCAAAAGATAAAGATGAGTTGTCGCTTGACTAATTGTAAAGCTCCTTACTAGTGCATGAACAAAAGATGAATCGCAATTTAGCTTCTGAATATTAGGCCTTGAAAGCTTCTACTTTTATTTCTTCCAAGTCAGGAGGAAGAGGTAGAGGTAGAGGAAGAGGAAAAGGGAGAGGAAACCATGGAAATAGATATGGAGGTAGAAATTTTCCTGTCAATGATGACTATGGCAAAGCCCGAGGAAAGAATTTTGACAAATCAAAGGTAGAATTCTATCGATGCCATAAATTTTGTCATTATCAATCCAACTGATCCACTAGAATGCCTAATGAGAAGACGAGAAGTCAAATTTTATTGAAAGCAAGGAAATAAAGACTTTGTTGACGGCAATACAAGCACAAGAAGTACTCGTGCAAGATGTTTGGTATCCGGACACAGGATGCACTAATCACATGACTGGAAGTTAGTCTTTTTTTTTTTTTTTTGTAATTTAAATGAAGGATTTCATTCTTAGTTAGTTTTGGTGATTTCTCTACCATAAAAGCAATGGGAAGAGGTGATAGTAAAATAATGGTTTTCAACAAATAATATCGAATGTGCTATATGTTCCTACTTTAAAAAGTAACTTATTGAGTGTTGGACAATTGCAAGAAAAAGGATATTTTATTCTCATTTGAAAAGGTGTTTGTGAGATTTATAGTCCTACTAGAGGAGCTATTGCCATTGTGAAAATGAATTCAAAAAGGTTATTTCCCTTGAATATTTAGAGTATTCAATCTTGTTTAAAAAAAAAGTAAAAGATTATTCATGGTTGTGGCATTTTAGATATGGTCACTTGAGTTTTAGTGGATTAAAAACTCTCCAATCAAAAATATGGCGATAGGCCTTCCTGAAATTCTCATCCCTTCCCGAGTTTGTGAAGAATGTGTTGTTGGCAAACAACATTGTTCTCAATTTCAAAAAGAGAAGTCGTGGAGGTGAAGGATCTTTTGGAGCTGGTGTATTATGATATATGTAGCCCAATTAAACAAATTTCTAATGGAGGTAAAAGGTATTTTATTACCTTTACAGATGATTAATCTCAAAAAACTTTGGTGTATTTTTTTTTTTTTTTTTTGGGAGTTTTTAAGACCTTCAAGGCTCAGGTACAAAATGAAACTGGAAAGCCATAAAGACTCTTCAAACTGATTGTCATGGAGAGTATTGGTCAAAAGTCTTTAAAGTTATTTGTAAATCTAATAGAGCTCACCACTTCTTATACACCACAACAAAATGGTGTATTATAGAGAAAGAATAGAAGTGTTCTTAATATGACGCAAAGTTTGCTAGCTAGAGAAAGAATGAAAAAGATTTTTTTGCCGAAAATGATTAATTGCAGCATTAATGTATTGAATAGAAGTCCAACGTTTTATGTTCAAAACATGACTCCAGAAGAGTCCTAGTGTGGAAGAAAACCAATTTTCGATCACTTTTGAATTTTTAGTTGCATTGCCTATGCATATATTTCAGACTAGCAACTTTAGAAGAAACTCATACAACAACTCAGTCACTTCATCATGCTTGCAGAAAGCTCACGTTGATGGGGGAATATAAGGTAACAAGAATTAAAGTAAATGATGATGGAATTACTTATTTTTCATTGTTTGCAGATTGTGACCTGAAAACTTTTGAGAGTGCTTTTAGAGAAGAAAAATGGAGAAAGGCTTTGGATGCTAAAAATTGAATCTATTGGAAGGAATGATACTTGGGAGCTTGTTGATCTTCCTGGAAAGCACAAAATCATTGTTATCAAATGGGTCTATAATACGAAACTGAAAGAAAATGGTGAAACTGATAAAAATAAGGCGTGATTGGTGGCTAAGAGATACAAGGAGGAGTACGGTGTTTATTACACTGAAGGTTTTTCTATAGTTGCAAGGTATGACACTATCATAATGCTAATTGCCTCGGCGGCACAAAACATGTGGTATATCTTCTAGTTGGATGGGAAATCAGCTTTCCTACATGGATACTTGGAGGAAGAGGTATTTATTGAACAACCCCTGGTTATGTTAAGATTGATAATGAGCAGAAGGTTTATCCATTAAAAAAAGCTCTTTATGGACTTAAAAAAGCCCCACGGGCTTGGTATAGCCGTATTGAGGCTTATTTTCAGAAAATGGGTTTTCAAAAGTGTCCATATGAACATACACTTTTTGTGAAAATTAGGGAGAATGGGAAAATTCTCATTGCTTAATTGTATGTTGACGATCTTATATTCATGAGGAATAGTAGTGTCATGTATGCTTAATTTAAGAAGTGTGTGATGAGTGAATTCGAGATATCTGATCTTGGTAAGATGCATTATTTTTGTAACACCCCAGATTCAAAAATAACTAAAATACAGAATTTTAGAAGTTGCAGGTGCCAGCCACGGAGGCAAACCATGGCCCATGGATTGGACCACGGACTGTAGAAGTGGTCTGTGGACTGGTCACCTGCGAATTTCCCAAAGGCCATGAACCATAGCCTGACCAACAAACTGTCGGTCAGACCACGATCCATTGTTAGGGGTTCGTAGATCAGGGCCCTAGTTCCATCTCTCTGAAGCCAGACGATGGACCTGCCGGATGGATTGACGGTTCGTTGGTCAGGGTCCATAGGTCGTGGTCGACAGTTAGCTTAGGGGTAGTTGGGTCTTTTTCTATTTATTTTATCCCTAAACTACGTCAATTTACTCAGTTTAAGCCTGATAATTTAGTTAGAACTTACCTAAAACCTTTATTCTCAAAAATCACAAAAACTTATAACAAAAAGAAAAGAAAGAGGCCCTAGTTTTCTCAAGAACATGCAGCAAATTTTCTTTAGTTTTAGCCTCAAAATCGAAGGATTTCTTTAGCTGTTGTAGTATTTTAACAAAATTATCATGTTTTATTAGAATCGTTGTTTAATTCCCAGTATTAAACTCAGAACCCTAGTTTATGTAGATTTTCATAACTCATGAATTGCACTTGCTAGGTCAGTTAAACAAATAATCATGCTTAAGATTTTGAATGTCTCATTGTTAGTATATATATGTTGCATTCTTAGTTAGCATGTCAATATTTTGAGGTATTCGATATTTCAGTCATAATGTAACATGTACATATTTAGTTGGGATTTGACTTAGCACCAAGTTGGACTAGGGTTCAGCGTACCCTCACAGTCTTAGAACTATGTGCCCCCATAAGAGTATAAGTCCCCTACGTAGATATCAGATTGAGTGAGCACACCTGTCATGCCTTTATACTCCTGGCAAGATATATTGGGTCCTCTAGATGGGGCGTATACATCGGACTCCACATTTAGGTCACGTGGTTTTATGTCGGTTAATAGTAGCTCCCACAGTCAGACTCTTAGTGCATTTGACTAGGTTTTCAGTATAAATTTTAGTATTAAGTTTAGCATGTCATGATCATGATTATTACTTGGTCATTGCATTTAGTTTAGCTCTTAAGTTATCTTTTCAATATTTACATTCTTGTTCAATATTAAGAATATTGCTTAGTTATGCCTTGTTCAACTTTCATATATTTATTCAGCTTAGTATCTATATCCTGCATGCTCAATACATTCAAAGTATAGACACATACTATGTGTTACATCCTTTCATGATGTAGGTTCAAGTACTAATCATCCAGATCACACTTAGATCGATTCTCAATTGACACTCAGCAACTTCAGTGGTGAATCTTCATATTCTGAGGATAATAGACATTCTTTTCATTTTAGTCTTTTTATTCCGTTTTCAATTTTGTTAGAGTTAGTTGGGGGGCATGTCCCTGTGACTCAACTCAGTTAGAGGTGTTTTAGATATAGTAGTAGAATCAACTTTACTTGTTGAGTTTGATCTTTCAGCTGTTATTAAACTCTTAGTACATTTCATATATTCAGACGAGTTAGGTATTCCCCACTTTTAGTTATCCAATGTTTTAGCTTACGCATAGTTCTTGTTTATTTAGTTATCTTTCAGTATGATTATGATATGCCAGAAACAGGGTTAGCTTGGGCTCACTCGTGATCCTAGGTCCTATGTCACATCAAGGGGGTAGCCTTGGGGTGTGACAAACTTTGTATTAGAGCATTAGGTTGAAAAGCCATAGGATGTCTAAAAGGTGCAATAAGTAGAGTCTTTTTCATGGGTGTAAAGTTAACCATATCTAATGAGAGGGAGGCTATGAAGTGTTTTAGGAAAAACTTTGATTTCTTGCTATTCTTATCATGTGTAGGCATGATCTCCTTTCTAATTCATCTTTATGCCTTTAAGATCATGCCTACTCATAGAGCTAACGCTCGCAATGCTAACGCAGTTCCTCCAATCTTGAACCATGAGGTTACAAATGTAGAATTTTAGAATGTGATCTTGCTCTTGGCTCAGAGTGTGGCCAATCAGAGTAATCAGGAGGCCCAGTTCCTACAAATACTAATGTTGGATCAGCTGCAGATAGGGTTAGAGATTTGTTTTGGATGATTCCGCTCGAGTTTTTAGGGTTGTAGGTTGGTGAGGTCCCACAAAACTTCATTGATGAGGTTAAGAAAATTTTTGTAGTGATGCAAGTGACTGGTAATAATAGGGTGGAGTTGGAATCCTACAACCTTAAGGATGTAGCTCATATTTGGTTCACTCAGTGGAAAGAAAATAGGGGTGTGGATGCAGCTCCTATGACTTGAGACTGTTTCACTGTAGCTTTTCTGGATAGGTTCTTCCCAAGGGAGTTGAGAGAAGCTAAGGCACAAAAGTTTATGAATTTAAAGTAGGGTACCATGTCAGTCCAAGAATACTTGCTTAAGTTCACCCAGGTCTCCAGGTATGCTCTACACATGGTTGTCGATCTAAGGGCACAAATGAGTAAATTTCTATTTGGGGTATCCGACTTGGTAAAGACAGAGTGCAGGAATGCTATGGTGTTAGAGTATATGAATATATCTAGACTTATGACTCATGCTCAGCAGGTTGAGGGAGATAAGCTTAGGGAAATGTCTAAGGACAACAAGAAGGCTAGAACAGGGATTTATGAATAATCTCAGCAGAAATCGGGTGGTGGAAATGGTAAATAGTTTCAGCAGAGGTCTACCGCCCCAGCACCTTCATCAACTAGTTCTCCATCCCCTAGGTTTCGACAGGATAAAAAAGGTAGGGTATTAGGCTCTAAGTCTCAGGGGAGTGTTTCAGGTAACATGACCTTCCCAACGTGTCCAAAGTATGGTAAGAATCATCCGAGTGAGTGTCTTGCACGCAAAGAAAGGTGTTATGGATGTGGTTAGTCTGGCCATAGGTTAAAGGATAGCTCTTCTTCTGGTCAAGGAGGTAACAACAATAAGGCTATGTCTACAGCTCAAGCAGCAGTAGCAGGTTGCCTAACTCAGCAGGGTTGTTCATCTGGTACAGGTGAAAGTCAGCGCCAGGACATGTTGTATGCTTTCCAAGCTCGCCAGGATCAGGAAAATTCTCCTGATGTGGTCATTGGTACGTTACGAGTCTTTTATTTAGATGTTTATGCATTGTTAGATCCAAGGGCTACATTGTCTTTTGTAACTCCATATATAGAAGTAAACTTTGGTTTAAGTCCAAAAACTCTCTCATAACCCTTCTCATTATCCACTCAAGTTGGTGACCCAGTTATAGCTAACAGGCATATATAAATTTCCTTGTCATAGTCCCTCAGAAAGTCACCTCAGAAGATCTTGTAAAGTTAGAAATGGTAGATCTTGATATCATTCTAGGCATGGATTCATTACATTCATGTTATGCCTCAATCGATTGTAGAGCTATGATAGTTCTCTTTAGTTTCCAAATGAGAGTCAGTCTTAGAGTCGAAGGGTAGTAGCTCAGTGCCTATGGGTCGATTTATCTCTTACGTTAAGGCCAGGAAAATGATTTCTAAGGGGTATATCTATCATCTTTTTCGAGTTAAGGATTCAAACTCTGAAACCTCAACTTTGAGTCAGTCCCAGTAGTAAATGAGTTTCTAGAAGTGTTTCAAGAAGATCTTCTTGAAGTTCCTCCTGAAAGGGAAATCAACTTCGGAATAGACCTCCTTCCAGATACCCATAACCATTTCGATTACTCCTTACAGAATGGATGCAGCTGAGCTGAAGGAATTGAAAGAACAACTAAAAGACCTTCTAGATAAGGGCTTCATCAGACCTAGTATCTCTCTATGGGGTGATCCAGTATTGTTCATGAAAAAGAAAGATGGTTCTCTCAGGATGTGCATTGACTACCGGCTGTTGAACAAAGTCACAATCAAGAGTAAGTATCCTATCCGTAGGATTGATGACTTGTTTGACCAACTTCAGGGTTCTAGTTGCTTTTCTAAGATAAACTTAGATCCGGCTATCATCAGCTCAGAGTGAGAGATAGTGACATTCCGAAGAGAGCTTTTAGAAGTTAGTATTGTTATTATGAATTTGTAGTTATGTCTTTTGGACTAACAAATGCTCCTGCAGCTTCCATGGACTTAATGAGCAGGGTGTTCAAATAATATTTCGACTTGTTCGCATTGTCTTTATTTATGCTATTCTCATTTATTCTCGAAGTGAGGAAGAACATGCGACTCATCCGAGAGTTGTTCTGCAAACTCTCAAAGATCAGCAGCTATTCGCTAAGTTTAGCAAATTTGAATTATGGTTACAATTTGTCACTTTCCTTGGTCATGTGGTATCTAGAGAAGGGATCCGAGTGGATTCTCAGAAAATTGAGGCAGTACAACACTGGCCTAGACCCACCTCTGTAACAGATATTAGAAGTTTCTTTTGTTTGGCTGGGTATTATCGGAGATTTGTTGAAGGATTTTCATCCATAGCTTCCCCATTGATAGAGTTGACTCGAAAGAAGGTCAAGTTTCAGTTTTCAGATAAGTGTGAGAAAAGTTTCTTAAAACTGAAAACTAAGTTGACTATAGCTCCAGTCTTAACTCTACCAAATGAATCAGACGGTTATGTAATTTAATGTGATGTATCCAGGGTAGGCCAAGGTTATGTACTGATGCACCGAGGTAAGGTCATAACTTATACTTCTAGACAACTTAAGGTTCATGAGAAAAACTACCCGACTCATGACCTCGAGCTTGCGGATGTAGTATTTGCCCTAAATATTTAGAGACACTATTTGTAAGGTGTTCATGGATGTATTCATAGATCATAAGTGCCTCTTGTATGTGTTCACCTAGAAAGAGTTGAATCTTTATTAGAGGATATGGTTTGAATTCCCCAAGAAGTATTACATGAATGTGCTTCACCATCTTGGTAAGGCCAATGTAGTGGCTGATGCTCTCAGCAGGCTGTCAATGGGCAGTGTAACACATGTTGAGGAAGAGAGGAAAGAGCTAGCCAAAGATGTTCACCGACTTGCTCACTTAGGAGATTGTCTTACAAACACATCAAATAGTGGGGTGATGATGTACCGTGAGTTTACGGTATTTTTGATACATTTCACTTGAGAGTTGTGTGTGCCTAGGGATATTTTGTATTAGTTTATATGTGTTTTTTCATGTTTGTAGGGAATAGGTTCATGCGCAGAAACTTGAAGACACAACTGAAAGAAGTGCATAAAAGGGCATCTATGGAGGTAACTTACGGACCGTAGGTCTAGTTACACCCCGTAGATGATAGTTGTAGAAGGGAAGGAAAGGCATTGCTAAAGATCAGGGAATTCTTGACCAAGTGTGGAACCACGATTGTGACTTACAGACCGTAGATTGATCTACGAACCGTATTGTTGCTCCGTCAAGTCATTCAGAGATTGGTTCTAGTACCTGATACTGAAAATTCTAAGTGTGGAGTTACGAAGAAGAGTTAGAGACCGTAGATGTTGAATCATCGATTGCGACAAAGATTTTGCAGATTTTGAAGAAAGAAAAATTTCCTAAGTCCTGAGCCACAGAAAGGAGCTACGGACCATAACCATAGATCAGTCTCGTAGAATGAAGACGCGTCCTACAACTTTATTTCCTTATTTCATTTCATTTTTAGTTAGGAATTATTTCTCTATATATAGGGTATGTAAACCTCATTTTTGGAGGTTAGAAATATTTATTTTTGTTCTATTTTTTGGCTTGGGAGATTAATTTGCAACTTTAGCAATTCTTAATTTCCTAAACACGTTTTGGTGATTTTTACTTTGAAATTCCAGTTGAAAATTTGGTATTATTCTACTCTACTACGTAAGTTCATGATTTATTCTTCAAACATTATGAATTGTTTTCTTGCTAATATGGGTATCTAAATCCACAACTAAGGTTGTCAGAACCAAGAGCGATTAATGAAGTATGAATAGTAACTAAGTAATTCCCAAATAATGTTTTGCATGAATTGATAATTCTTTCGTCTAGAAGTCTTTTTAACAGTGTGCAACGTTAGAACTCGCCTTATTGCTACTTGTTGGACCAAGGAGATAGTTAATAAGAAAAGAATTATCAACGTAGATTTAGTGTGATACTATCTAATAGAATTAATGTCAATTGGTGCGAGGGTGAAAACTAAGCCATGCATCGATGTGGCATCTAATATGAGGTAATGGTAAGGTTTAGTAAATTATACACACGAGCTGGGCCAAGGTGTGGGGTGAAATTGTCTAGACATCGGACCAAGGATTTAGAGATACATAACTTATTGCTTTGCATGTAATACACTAGAAAGGGATTGTTATTACTAGGATTACGGAGGTATGAGCTTATGGGGAACACGTACGCCCTAGATTCCTTTCTCAATTTGATAACAACAAAAGTTTGAATCTTGCTTACTAATTACTTTCATAATTTCCAAAATTTGTTACACAAATTCCCCCCCCCCCCCCCCCCCCCCCCTTACTTATTTGTCTCAAAAATACATTGGGTAAACGAATATAATCGTTATTCAACTTAAGTCTAAACCATATTCCTCATAGGATCGGCCACAACCTACAAGTTGGGTTCTTTACGTGATAACGATCGCTTATTCTTATGAAAAGAGATGTAATTTGAGCGTATCAAGTTTTGGTACCGTTGCCGGAGAATAAGGCTTTTAGATTAAGTTTAATTGCAATATTGAACTTTAGTCAAATATTTCCTAATTTTAATTTTTCTTTTGTTTTTGTCTCTCTAAGGGTCTTACTCTAGTGTATGCCAAGTACACGGAGCCAAGGCGAACCACTTCCTCCTTACGATCCCAAACTAAATAGAACTTTGCGGAAAATGAATAATCAAGGAGTTTCGATTAACCCTATCAGGGGAGTGTTCGGTGAAGGTGTTGGATTGCAACCTTTGAGGGTAATTGATGTGAATAATCAGACTCCATTTGAGAATAGATAGGGAGATGCACTAAAGGCACAGGAACCGCAAGGACCACGTCTGTATGAAAATTTCAAGGTCAACCTTAATATTGTCGATTTTGATGGACCTCTTGTCCTACTGCCTCTACCTCAGGGGCATACATTTGTGGTGACCAGTAGCTTGATGTAGATGCTTACAGCGAAGGGCTTGTTTGTGGGGTTGTCAACGGATGATCCATATGCTCACAGAGCCAAACTTAATCTTGTTCGAATTGGGATATGAACGCCATTAGGTTGCGTGTGTTCCCCTTATCATTGACCGGAGATGCTGCTGTATGGTTCAATGAACTCCCTTACAACTCAATATATACATGGGAGCAGTTGATAGAGGTGTTTTTAGCAAGATTCTTTCCAGTGTCCAAGAATTTGAACAAGAAGGATAAACTCAACAACTTTTTAGCATTACCTAGAGAGTCTATGAGTAGTTCTTGTGATAGGTTCACTGCCTTCATGAGGGGTGTCCCAAATCACCTTATTGATGACGAGTCGCTGAAGGAGTACTTATATCAAGGACAGAATGATAATGGTAAGGCACTGCTCAATACTATTGTGGGAGGTTCGTACGGTGAATTCACTTTTGCACAAATTACATTGGAAATGGAGAAGATATCTCAAAATAATAAAGGTTGGAGCACTAGAAAGTCAGACACTGGGAGGAGCACATTTGTTATTCAAGTTACAAACAACGAGCCCGTAGATGAGATTTGCAAGGAGATGGCACAGATGAGAACTGAACTAGGGTTGGTGTTAAATCATGTGACTGGAGGAGTGAAAAAGGTAAATGTTGTGAACTATTTGACTTAAAATCCACCATTGGCAGAGGAGTATTATTTTGAAGAGGATGCTTATACGGTGAATGAGCAGACGGGGGTTTTTCGACCAAATGCCCTAGGTTCCAACACAGATAATTGGCGCCAAGCTCAAGGAAACCAAGGTTAGAACTATGGTAATTACAACTGCAAGGGTCAATATGTTTGGGATGGGAACTACAATCGCAACAACAATTACAATCGAAACAACTATTGCAACAGAAATGATCAGGTTGGACCTTATGTTCCTCCTCAAAATTGGGATTCTGCTTCTAGGGAAGTTGGAGGTAATATGTCACGTATTGAGGATATGATGTAGAAAATGATGAGGAGGTTTGACGCGACTGTGAAGGAGATGCAAAATGACTTGTTTGGTATTAGAAAAAGTTGACACCTACGCAGTGTTGATCAAGTATCTTGAGCTACAAATGACTCATTTGTCGACTACAGTAAACCCACGTCAACTTGGCCCTCTTCTTAGTAATACTATCTAAAATCAAAAGAATGATGGACATTGCATCCCAGTTATGACTCGAGGAGGTAAGATGATGATATGGTTGAGGTGACCGGAGAGTCTGAGAATGTGACAGAGTAGGAAGATGAGGTAACTCAAAAAGTTGTCCCCATACCCAGACCTCTACATCCTTTCCCACAAAGGTTAGTGAAAAATACTGAAGAAAGCAAATACCGCATGTTTATTAGTATGTTGAAGCAGGTTTCCATCAATGTTCCGTTGATAAAGGCTTTGGAAAAAATGCCTGGATATGCAAAATTTGTGAAGGATAAGACAAGGGTTGTGATATTCGAGGATGATGATAGATTGCTACATTATAGCGCTATTGCTACTAGGTCCCTTGTGTAAAAGAAGGAGGATCCTGGTGCCTTTACTATTCCATATACCATCGGGTTGTTGCATTTTGCTAAGGCATTGTGTGATCTTGGGGCTAGCATTAACCTGATACCATTGTTGATTTACAAAAAATTAGATTTGGGAGATCAAAAACCGTCTGCGATACGATTGTTCATGGCCGACAGAATTGTGAAGAGGCCCATAGGTGTGCTCCATGATGTACTAGTGAAAGTGGAGTCGTTTATCTTTCCAGTAGATTTTGTGATTCTTCATTGCGAAGTTAATTTTAAGGTTCCTATCATTCTTGGGAGACCATTTTTAGCTACAGGGCATGTTTTGGTTGACATGGAAAAGGGGCAGATAAAATTCATACTGAACAATGAAGAGGTGACTTTCAATATTTGTATGGTTATGAATCAAAGTGTTGAGAGTGTTTCTAAGGTGCAGGTTGAGGAGAGATTGGGTGTTGAGGCATTAGCAGCGGTTATGATGCACTTCGATAGTGATGGTATTGAAGAGTATGATAACCTGGTCGCCACAATTGATAAGTGTGAATATCGGTCAAAACCAAAGAAGTTAGAGTTGGACATGAAAAATCCTGAATCCCCAACTTCACGACCGTCTATTGAGGAGGCACCAAATTAGAGCTTAAGGCTCTACCACAGCATTTGAGGTATGTGTTCTTGGGAAAAGATGATACTTTACTGGTCATTATTGCGGCTGATTTGAATAGATGACAAATAGAGTGTTTGGTTGTTGTATTGAAGAGGTTCAAGTGAGCCATTGGGTGGACTATTGGTGATATTATTGGGATTTCTCCTAGTATTTGTTCTAATAAAATCCAACTCATGTCGGATCAGAAGCCTAGTATTGAGCACCAAAGAAGATTAAATCCGCCTATGCAAGAGGTAGTTAAAAAGGAGATCATCAAGTGGTTGGATGCTGGAGTTATTTATCCCATTATCGATAGTAGTTGGGTGTGTCCGGTTCAGTATGTGCCCAAGAAATGTGGGATTACTGTGGTTCCTAATGAGAGAAACGAGCTTGTTCCAATGCGGATCGTGACTGGATGGAGAGTTTGCATGGACTACCGAAAGTTAAATGCTTGGACAGAAAAGGACCATTTCCCTATGCCATTCATGGAGCAGATGCTGGATAGACTGGCGGGTAAAGATTGGTATTGTTTTCTTGATGGTTATTCGGGCTATAATCAGATTTCTATAGCCCTGAAAGAACAAGAGAAGACCACCTTCACTTGCCCTTTTGGGAAATTAGACTTCAAACAGATGCCATTTCGGTTGTGCAATGCTCCAGCAACCTCAGCGTTGTATGATGTCAATATTCTCTGATATAGTGGGGGATACTATTGAGGTGTTCATGGATGATTTCTCAGTGGTGGGTGAGTCTTTTGATCATTGTCTTGATCATTTGGCCGAGGTGCTTAAGAGGTGTGAAGACTGCAATCTAGTGCTCAATTGGGATAAGTGCCATTTTATGGTTAAAGAAGGTAATGTGTTAGGTCATCGGATTTCTAAGAAGGGAATTAAGGTAGATAAAGCCAAAGTTGAGGTAATAGAAAACATTCCTCCACCTATCTCTGTAAAAGGTTTTAGGAGTTTTCTTGGGCATGGAGGTTTTTATAGGAGGTTCATCAAAGATTTATCAAAAATTGCATATCCGTTTTGCAAACTGCTCGAGAAGGAGTGTAAGTTCTATTTTGATGATGCTTGTCTAAGAGCATTTTGAGAGTTGAAGGAGAAGTTAGTTAGTGTACCTATCATTATTTCATCGGATTGCGGACAACCGTTTGAGGTAATGTGTGATGTGAGTGGAGTGGCGCTTGGTGTGGCATTGGGATAGAGGCGAGAGAAAATTCTCCATCCTATTTATGCTAGCAAAGCTTTAAATAAGACCCAAAAGAACTATACGGTAACTAAACGAGAGCTTCTTGTGGTGGTTTTCACATTAAAAAAATTTTGGTCCTAGTTTCTTGGTACTAAGGTCATAGTGGATACTGACCATTGTGCATTTAGGTATTTGATGGCGAAGAAGGATGTGAAACCAAGGTTGGTTAGATGGGTGTTGTTGCTACAAGATTTAGACTTTGTGGTGAAGGATAAAAAGGGGACTGAAAATCAAGTTGCTGATCACTTGTCCAGATTAGAGGAAGAGGCGATGCTAAAGCTTGGTGATAGGGCTAAAATCAATGATGCTTTTTCAGATGAACAAGTATTGGCTGCTTCTCATGATTTGATTCCTTGGTTCGCACACTTTGCTAATTATTTGGCATGCGATTTGGTGCCTCTGGATTTGTCTTCTCACCAAAGGAAAAAGTTTATGCATAATGTGAAGAAGTTCTTTTGGGATGAGCCATATTTGTATCATAGTTATACTGATGGGATTATTCGTCGCTGTGTGCCAGAGGTCGAGATGATGGGTATACTAGAGGCGTGTCATTCATCGCCTGTTAGTGGGCATCATAGTGGTGTTTGGACTGTGCATAAAATTTTGTAGTGTGGGTACTACTTGCCCACCATCCACCAAGATGCTCATGATTTCTCCAAGTCTTGTGACTGTTGCCAAAGAGAAGGAGAAATTTCAAAGAGGCAAAAGCTTCCTATGAATCCAATATTGGTGATTGAGTTGTTTGATGTATGGGCATTAATTTCATGGGTCCCTTTATGAGCTCACATGGGATGAAGTATATTCTTGTTGCGGTTGATTATGTGTCGAAATGGGTGGAAGCAGTTGCACTCCTCAACAATGAAGGTAAAAGTGTCACTGCATTCTTGAAAAAGAATATCTTCTCCTAATTTGGTACACATAGGGCAATTATCAGCGATGGAAGTTCCCACTTTTGTAATAAGTTGTTCAAAGTGCTACTTGAGAAATATGGTGTCCGCCACAATATAGCCACTCCTTACCATCCGAAGACTAGTGGGCAAGTTGAACTGTCCCATAAAAAGATCAAACAGATTTTGGCGAAGACTGTGAATGCCAATAGAACGAATTGGTCAAGGAAGCTTGATGATGCTCTTTGGGCCTATCGCACCACATTCAAGACTCCTATAGGTATGACTCCCTACCAACTTGTATATGGAAAGTCTTGTCACTTATCGGTAGATTTAGAGCATAAGGCCATGTGGGCAATGAAGAAGCTTAATTTGGATAGGGGAGCCATATAAGATCAAAGGTTAAATGAATTAAATATGTTTGATGAGTTTCTTCTAAAAGTGTATGAAAGTTCAACCTTGTACAAAGAGAAGATGAAGAGGTATCATGATCAACGAATAGAAAAGCGAGAATTTTTTGTGGGTGATCTTATGCTTCTAATCAACTCTAGGTTGCCCTTAATTCCGAGCAAACTCAAGTCCAAATCGACCGGGCCATTTTTACTCACGAAGGTGTTGCCCAATGGGGCGGTTGAGCTTTAGAATAGTGAAGCAACAAGGTTCATGGTAAATGGATAAAGGATTAAGACCTATCTGGGAATCGCAGAGAGTGTGCAAGAGGTTGTTGAGGCCTACTATCTTGATAAAGTCTGAGTAATCAAGGGGCTTGTGTTGTGCTGCGATGTTAAATCAAGCGCTTCTTGGGAGGCAACCCAAGATGTACAATCTAGCCAACTATAGGTTTTATTTACGTCTAGTCGTTTCTTTGGTTAATTACATCTTTGTACTCAGTTAGATAGGTGTTTTAATTTCTTGGTTAATGTTGGCTAGATATAGCATACTGTCTGTGTCTAAAAAGTGTCCAAAAAATGTAAAAAGAATGGCCTAATGGTTGTTACATGTGCAGGTGTGCAAAGCAAAATCTGAAAATGGTCTTGTGTAGAGGTCTACTGACCCTATCGACGATTTGTAGTTCATTCTATGGACCGTAAATCGCATCTGTAGATCCTAGGTAAGTGTCTGAAATTTTACAAAGTGTGAAGGTGATCTACGGTCCCTATCTACGGACCGTAGATCGACCGACGAACCGTAAGTGTGGTCTCGTAGGTCCAACCCTAGCTAAATCGGACCCACCCGCTTGCTGATGATTCTTTGGCGCTAAGCGCCACAGGTTTTCTTCACCCAAATCCATTAATTTTTACTTTTTTTGTGTGCATTAGGGACAATTTCACCTATTTTTGTTGGGGGTGGGGTAAATAGATTGTGAGTGATAGGGTGAAGTCTAAGTAACCCAACTCATAATCCTCTCTTAAGGTTTTCTATCCTGTGTTCTTTTTCCCCAAGAAATTGCTTAATTATTTTGAACCGGTATGTTTAGGATTGTATGTGTAGAAGCATGATAAAGATGATAGCATAAGAATGATGGCATTAGCTTGTTGAAAAAATGATACTCATCCAAAGATATTGAAATATGTGCTAAAAGCTATAAACTAGAATAAGTTGAATGTGTTGGCTCTGAGTATGACATGATAATGACAAATTTGATTCATGACTTAAGCTAAAAACTTGAACTGGGAAATCTAATAATTTGATAATGGAACTGTATGCCAAGAGTGTGCGAGAATCGTTGGTTGTTCAAAGAAGTGGTGCCAATCTAGAACTTGCTCGGTTAGTCCTGTAAAGATAATCTACTCCAGAGGCTAGGAAGTGATCATAGGCAATTGTTCTGAATAGTCCACTAAATGCCTAAAAGAATTCAACGAAATGAAAATGAATGCTCCCGTTGATCCAAATGCTTTGAGCCTAAAAGAGACCATTTCTTTCTAAACCCGTAACTTTCCTTCCCATAATCTATTGTTTTGGCCCCGGTCCCTCCTTGGACATGTGCACCTCAACTTAGGCCAAAAGCCTAAGTGGAGGGTGGCTAATGCAAAACTTGACCTCAATCTTGGCCCTAATCCGACATCGGGTATTGTGCACCTCAACTAATGTAAATTCCTTAAGATGAGGGTGGCTATGAAAGGAGAAATCTAAAGAAAAATGGGTATGAAAAGAGTTCGGTGTTTGGAAAAAAAAAGAAAAAAAGGGATGTGACTTTGTGCGAAAGAAAGTGAGCAAAACTAAAGAAAATACGCAAGAAAAAGAAGAAAAGTGAAAAATAAAAGAGCTATAAAGTCGAAAGTCACATCAATGATGGAAAAGAATCAAGGGAAACAGGAGAAAAAGGTAGGATATCAAAAATAGGGCAAAAAGAGGTAGAAAAGCCTAGTGTAATGTCAAGGAGGGCAGAAAGTCACTAAGAGTACCCAAATGTACCACACCTGACCTTGAGCCTACATTACAGGCCAAGAAAGTCCTATAGTGAGCCTAGAATGTAGTTGGAGAGTCTAAGAAGTGAAAATAAGGGCAAGCCTATGGTATTGAGCACTACTTGTAATTGAAGTTACTTCTATGTGTGAGTGTTGAATGAATTCCTGTACTTAAAATCATATTTATTGTGTGAAAAAAGGGATTTCGTTTGAAGTAAGGGCATTGGTGACATTGTTGGAAAGTTGGTACCTTGGTGATAGTAAAACAGTGTATGTGGTGAGTTGATTGGTTGATCTTTTTCATATTTTGATCCGCACAAATTAGCTTGTTGAGTCTAAGAGAACAAATTTTGCACCCGAAAAGAGAGTTGGGATAGAGAGCCATGTGATTACTTGTGCTTAAATTGCTTGCTTCTATACAAGTGTCGTTTAGAGTCTCAGTGCGTCGCTTGAGGGCAAACAACGATTTTAAGTTGAGGATGTTGATGTACCGTGAGTTTACGGTATTTTTGATACATTTCACTTGAGAGTTGTGTGTGTTTAGGGCTATTTTATATTAGCTTATATGTGTTTTTCTCATGTTTGCAGGGAAAAGGTTCAGGCGCGGCAACTTGAAGACACAACTAAAGAAATGCAGAAAAGGGTATCTACAGAGGTAACTTAAGGACCGTAGGTCCAGTTACGCCCTGTAGATGATAGTCGTAGAAGAGCAAGAAAGTCATTGCTGAAGATCAGGGAATTCTTAATCAAGTGTGGAACCACGGTTGTGACTTACGGACCGCAGATTGATCTACGGACCGTACTGTTGCTCCGTCAAATCATTCAGAGATTGGTTCGAGTACCTGAAGCTAAAAAAATCTAAGTGTGGAGTTACGGAGAAGTGTTATGGACCGTAGATCGACTTATGGTTCGTACTGTTGAATTGTTGATTGCGACAGAGATTTCGCAAATTTTGAAGAAAGAAAAAGTGCCTAAGTCCTGAGCCACGGAAGGGACCAACGGACCGTAGGTCAGTCTCGTAGAATGAAGACGCGTCTTGCAGTTTTATTTCCTTATTTCATTTCGTTTTTAGTTAGGACTTATTTTTCTATATATAGGGTATGTAAACCTCATTTTTGGAGGTTAGATATTATTATTTTTGTTCTAGTTTTTGGCTTGGGAGATTAACTTGCAACTTTAGCAATTCTTAATTTCCTAAGCACCATTTGGTGATTTTTACTTTGAAAGTCAAGTTGAAATTCTGGGAATACTTTACTCTACTACGTAAGTCCATGATTTATTCTTCAAACATTATGAATTGTTTTCTTGCTAATATGGGTAACTAAATCCACACCTAGGGTTGTGGGAACCAAGGGCGATTAACGAAGTATGAATAGTAACTAAGTAATTCCCGAATAGTGTTTTGCATGGATTGATAATTCTTTCGTGTAGTAGTCTTTTTATCGGTGCACAATGTTAGAACTCGTCTTGTTGCTATTTGTCGGACCAAGGAGGTAGTTAATAAGAAAAAATTATCAACATAGACTTAGTGTGATACTATCTAATAGAATTTATGTCGATCGATGCAAGGGTGAAAACTAAGCCATACGTTGATGTGAAATCTAATATGAGGTAATGGTAAGGGTTAGTAAATTATACACACATAGCTGGACGATGGTGTAGGGTGAAATTCTCTAGATGTCAGACCAAGGAATTAGAGATACATAACCTATCGCTTTGCATGTAATACACTAGGAAGGGATTGCTATTACTAGGATTACGGAGTTATGAGCTTATGGGGAACACGTACGCCCTAGTTTCCTTCTTAATTTGATAACAACAAAAGTTTGAATCTTGCTTACTAATTACTTTCATAATTTCCAAAATTTGTTACACAAATTCCGCTCCCCCCCCCCCCCCCCCCCCCAACCTTAACTTATTTGTCTCGGAAATACATTGGCTAAACGAATATAATCGTTATTAAACTTAAGTCTAAACCATATTCCTCATGGGAGTTACCCTAACCTACAAGTTACATTCTTTATGTGATAACGATCGCTTATGCTTTTGAAAAGAGGTGTAATTTGAGCGTATCAGGTGATAGTTCAGAATGGATCAAAATCTTAATTGGTAGTGGTGATTAAGGAGAAATAGGATAGTGATCCTATATTACTTTAGTTAAAGGGTGCAGTTCACCAACAAAAAGTTGAGGTTTTCTCCTAAAGGGGAGATGGTGTGCTTCGTTACTAGGATCGCTTATTTGTTCCTAATGTAGGTGAGTTGAGGAAGTAGATCCTCACAGACGCTTATAAATCCAGATATTCCATTCATCTAGGTGCCACTAAGATGTACCGTGACCTACGGGAGGTCTTTTGGTGGAACGGCATAAAAAGGGACATAGCATATTTTGTGGTTAAGTGGCCTAATTATCAGTAGGTTAAGGTAGAAAATCAGAAAAGCTATGAATCAAGAGATTAACATTCCTACATGGAAGTGGGAAGTGATAAACATGAACTTCATTACAGGTTTACCCTATGTGGACAGAGTTACTAAGTCCGCTCACTTCTTGGCTCTCAAGACTACAGATTCAGTTGAGGACTATGCCAAACTCTACATCTATGAGATAGTCAGGTTACATGGGGTTCCTTGGTCTATCATCTCATATAGAGGTCCTTAGTTTAACTCTCATTTATGGAAATCATTTCAGAAAGGTTTTAGTACTTAGATAAATCTCAGCAAAGCATTTCATCCACATACGAATGGTCAGATAGGGCATACCATTCAGAACTTAGAGGACATTTTGAGAGATTACGTGATCGATTTGAAGGGAAGTTGGGTGATCACCTACCTCTCGTAGAGTTCGCCTATAATAAGAGTTTCCATTTTAGTATTTAGATGGCCCCGTATGAGGCACTATATGGGCATAGATGTAGATCTCCAATTGGTTGGTTCGAAGTAGGTGAAGCAACTTTGACAGGGTCAAATTTGGTTCATGAGGCTATGGAAAAAGTTCAGCTCATCAGAGATAGACTAAAGACAGCTCATAATCATCATAATTCCTATGTAGATGTGAGAAGAAGGGACTTAGAGATTGAAATTGATGATGGGGTTTTCCTAATGGTGTCACCTATGAAGGGGTAAGGAGATTTGGAAAGAAAGGGAAGCTTAGTCCTAAATATGTAGGTCCTTAGAGAATCCTAAAAATGGTTGGTAATGTGGTATATGAGTTGGAGTTGCCAGCAGAACTAGCAGCGGTTCATCCAGTCTTCTACATTTCCTTGTTGAAGAAGTGTGTGGGTGATCCGATATCGATAGTACCATTAGAGAATGTGGCTGTGAAGGATAATGTCACTTATGAAGAAGTGCCAATAGAGATTCTTGATTGTCAGGTTCATAGGTTGAGAAATAAACAAGTTGCCTTAGTGAAGGTTTTATGGATGAGTTAGTCCATAGAGTGAGCTACTTGGGAAGAAGAAGCAGCCATAAAGGCCAACTATCCTCTTCTCTTTCCCTTCGATTTCGGTTCATCTTAAGGTAATATTTCCTCTCCAGTCTTTCAGTTTACTCTTGAGAAAAAGCAGTCTCAGTATCATATTCCTTCAGTTGTTCTTGTATTTTAAGCATATTTGCATGTTCTTGGAACTCAATTAAGTTAGATATCAGTTTCTTGTACTTAGTGGTAGGGATTGAAGCTCCTTCCCTACTTACTTAGCTAGTTTAGACTTCATTCGAGGACAAATGTTCACAAGGGGGAGATAATATAACACCCCGAATTTGAAAATTACCAAAATGCAAAATTTTAGAAGTTGTAGGTGCCAACCACAGAGGCCAACCAGGGCCCTTGGATAGGACCACAGATTGTAGGTGTGGTCTGTGGACTGGTCACTTGTGAATTTCCTAGAGTCCATGAACCACGACTTGACTAACGGACTGTTGATCAGACCACGGTCTATGGTTAGGGGTTTGTAGGTCAGGCCCTAGTTCTACCTCTCATAAGCCAAATGACGGACCTGCAGGATGGACCATCGGTCAGACCACGATCCGTCGGCCAGGGTCCAAAGGTCATGGTTGACAGTTAGCTTAGGGGTAGTTGGGTCTTTTCCTATTTATTTTATCCCTAAACTATATTTTTTTACTCAGTTTAACCCGAATGATTTACTTAGAACTTACCTAAACCTTTATTCTCAAAAATCACAAAAAATTATAACAAAAATAAAAGAAAGTAGCCGTAGTTATCTTAAGAACACACAATAAGTTTTCTTTAGTTTAGCCCCAAATTTGAAGGATTTGTCCATAGATTTCATCACCAGGTATGTGGGATTTCACTAGTGGGTTCCTTTCATCCATTAAGTCCTAGAATTCAGTCAGATTCTTGATTCTCCATATCTTGCTTAGACCTAGGGTTTCTAAATCCCTGGATAATTGTTGTGATTTAGCTGTTGTAGTATTTGTAATCAAAATATACTCTTTTCTTAGAATCATTGTTTCATTCTCACTATTAAATTCAGAACCCTAGTTTTTGTAGACTCTCCTAGTTCATGAATTGTACTTGCTAGGTCAGTTAACAGATAATCATGCTTCAGATTTCTAATGTCTCAGTTGTGTATATAAATGTTGCATTCTCAATTAGCATGTCAATATTTTGAGCTATTCAGTATTTCATTCATAATGCAATATGTACATATTCAGTTGGGAGTAGACTTAGCACCGAGTTGGACTAGGGTTCAGCGTATCCTCACAGTCCCAGAACTATGTGCCTTCGTAGAAGTATAAGTCCCCTCTATGGGCATCAGATTTAATGATCATGCCAGTCATGCCTTTATACCTATGGCAAGGTATATTGGGTCCTCTCGATAGGGAGTATACATCGGGCTCCATGTTTAGCTCATGTGGTTTTATGTCAGTTAATAGTAGCTCCCACAGTCAAACTCTTAGAGTGTTGGCCAGGTTTTCAGTATATATTTCAGTATTCAGTTCAGCATGGCATGTTCATGATTAGTTCTTGGTCATTCCATTAAGTTTAGCTCTTCAATTATCGTTTCAATATTTACATTCTTGTCCAGTATTTACAGTATTGTTCAGTATCTATATAGTGCATTCTCAGTACATTTAAAATACTGATGCATACTCTGCGCTACATCCTTTCGTGATGTAGGTTCAGGTACTCAGCATCCAGATCACGCTTAGATCGATTCTCGGTCCACACTCAACATCTTCAGTAGTGAGTCCTCATAATCCGAGGACAATAGACATATTTTTCATTTTAGTCTTTTTATTCAGTTTTTCAATTTTGTTAGAGTTAGCTGGGGGTATTTCCTAGCAACTCAACTCATTTAGAGGCTTTTAAGACATAGTAGTAGAATCAGCTTGACTTGTTGAGTTTGATCTTTCAATTATCCACTATTTTAGCTTCCACATAGTTCTTGTTTATTTAGTTAACTTTCAGTATGCTTATGATATGCCAGATAGAGGGTTAGCTTGGGTTCATTCGTGATTCTTGGTCCCATGTCACGTCAAAGGGGTTGCCTCGGGGTGTGACAATTTTCTTGGTTCAAAAGTGGTGCAATTTGATGATGGTATATTTTTTTCTCAAAAGAAGTATGTGTGAGAAATTTTAAACAAGTTTAAGATGTAGAATTGCAATTCAACCAACATTCTAGTTTTGTTAAACTAAGCAAAGTTGGGAGCATAAAGAAGGTAGATAACACATTTTACAAGAAAATTTTGGGTAGTTTAACGTATATAATTTCTACAAGACCAAACATCATGTATGTTAGTTTTGTTAGTAGATATATGGAGTTTCCAATTGAAATGCACCTATTAGCTGCAAAGAGAATACTTCAGAACTTGCAAGGAACAAAGGATTTTGGAATTTTCCATAGGAAGGGAGAAATTTCAGATTTGACTGGCTTTACTAACAGTGATTATGCAGGAGATCAAGAGGATAGAAAGAGAACTTTAGGTTATGCATTAGTTCTAGGTATAGGGGTTGTATCATGGTCCTCCAAAAAGAAAAAAAATTGCTACATTATCAAGTACAAATGCATTATTTATTGTTGCTACAACTTGTGCCGGTCAAGCTATTTGGCTTAGAAGAATCCTTGAAGAGTTGCAGTTCAAAACGGAAAGAGCCACTACAATATTTTGTGATAACAGTTCTACCATCAAACTCTCTAAGAATCCTATGAACCATGGAAGAAGCAATCATATATATGTGAAATATTATTTCCTACGACATCTCAATAATGAAGGAAAAATAGAGTTCAAGTACGGCCGAAGTGAAGATTAGTTGAAAAATATTTTTACTAAACCTCTCAGATTTGTCCCTTTCCAAAAGTTTAGGAGGTTGATGGGTATTGGGACAATGGAAGAGTTCAAGTAGCTAACATTAACCTGAAGCCCGTGAGCTTTCAAATTAAGGGAGAATGTAAGCAAATAAAGTCCTATTATCCAGATTTGTCCTAGTCTTTAGGAGAGTAGTTTATCATTGATTTGGTTCCTATTTTTTAGGATTAGTACTAGTTAGTGTTTCCAGCTTTGCTACTTAACGTTGGTAACTCTTTGTGCCTAAAAAAATCTTCAGCCGCAGAGTACTAAAAATAGTCATAAAAGAATTCCTGTTAATTTCAGTGTACGGACTCTCTTCAGTTCTTTTTGCTTTATGCATATGCTTCATTCTTGTGCATCTGTTTACAATAACAAGGTTTTCATGTAACTTTAGCCAAAGGAGACCTTGTGGTGAATAAGCATGAACTACCAATAAAGAAACAATAATGAATATGAAATACAATAGTTTCTATAATAGAATTCGGCAATATGTAATTTGAATTACAAGAAAATTGAATTCATGGACTCTGGAGGGAAATCCTAAATTTTATCTAACTAATTCAAAATTTAGATGTAGAGTATGAGGAAGAATAAAGTTTCTTACTATGATAGGCTTACATACTTTAATTGCTTTAAATGTACAAGAAGTTATGATCTTTGAAGGAGGAGAACCATATAAACGTCTTTCTTGATCCTTGGAGATGAGTTATTTTGAAAAAAATTAACTCTTTCTTTTTGTTGATCTTTCCGTACAAGCAAATTTTTGTATTTTCAATTTTTTTTAATTCTTGAACATTCCACACCTACTCTTTACTTTCTTTTGTTGGTCGCTCTTTTTATACATCATTTTACTCTCCTTTATCTTTACAGCAGCTACCCCGACTTAGTCATTTTGCCTGAGTTGAGGTGCACAATTCCAAAGGAGGTAATAGGGAAAAAATAACGAGTTCCAAGTTTAATAGGGAAGGTGAACGATTAAACGAAAAGGTTTCATTTAGGCTCAAAATCAGGGATCAAAGGATTATTCAAACTTTTATGATAGTCATATAGACTTAGTGGGCTGAACTAAAAGATGACATGTGATCGTTTGCTAATCAACTATCTTACAATCAATGGAGAATAAATCAAGAAATTTATAGATATATACACAAAGTAATAATGATGTAACATACGCGCACATTCACATGTCACAAAATCACACTATTCTCATTTTCCATCAACTTTGGTGTAAGATTTTTAATACCCAAATGATATCTAAAGTGTTGCATCAAGCACCAAATCCGAGAAAACACACAAACTTTACTAAATTTCATCAACATCAATGAAAGATTCAAACTCTATAATTCCTATATTGTCAGCAAAACTCATCAATTCCAAATGCCTCGATGATATTGAGAGGTATTTTCTTTCCCCACCCTGTTACATGACAAATAAAAGTGAGATTTTGTTTTTTTTTAGCACATGGGATGATACATAATCAAAAGGATACACAATAAATTATCTTAAAGATATACAATCAAATGAAGGATTCTATTTAATATGCTGAGGTTACTAGATTTGGTGCATGTTTCTTGAAAGAAATCTTCAGTGAGCCTTGTATGTCCCCTTTAACCATACCAACAAAGAATTATGCAACAATGAAGGATGTTGAAGCTCAGATGAATGACAATTGTGTAACCAATTATTTGTAAATTTTGACTTTATACATGTTTCACAAGTGAGATTTAACTCTTCTCCTATTTTCAAATATAGAAAATTACATTGCATGTATGGACATCATACATCACATATGCCTAAAATCTTCTATGTCCTTATCCTATATGTATATTCTATATTTATAATCCCTTGGAGGCTTTGAACATACAACAACATTCTTATTCCTTCATCAAATGATATATTTTAATGCTAAAAAGGAATTTTCATTGAAGAGTATTTTAATCCTCTTTAATCAAGGTTTAATACTGAAAATATTTTTTGAAAGAAGATAGAATATAAGTCTTTCTACTCCTTAGAACATCTTTTCTTTCGTTACATGATTTTAAGAAAATGGATGATATTATTTGAACGAGAAACTTGAATGTCATGTAGTGGAAAAAAAAACTTTAGATCAATACAAATACTTATATGTTTCTATTCAACAATTTGATAAAGTTTTTCTCTTATCTTGGATAATCTAATTTAAATATCACAATTGAAAAAATAATAACAAAATTATCAAGTATATAGGATATAATTTTTTTATATTTTTCTTCTCTAAGACTTTTCATGCATCTCATGAGTATTATACTAAGATGCATTTCTGTGGGAGAACTATGTTTGTGCTATTAAGAATAAAAAGTACAATTTTGATCTTGTCTCATATGCCACACATGATTCGTATACATATGTTTTTTCTTATATCTATATTCTCCTTTTTTTTCTTTGATGCAATCTATGCATCCCATATGTACTATACTAGTTCTAATGAAAAGAGGGATAAATTTAAGCATTTATGTAATATAGTTTGAGTAAGACTTCAAATAAAAAAATAAAGTGTTCATTATAAATATGTTTTACATATTATTAAAATTTATCTATTTATTTTTTGATGAAAAATAAAAGTAATTATTTTGAAACTAAGTTATTTTTTCTTTCTCGTACTTACATCTCTAAAAGAAATATTATTTTCCTTTAATTTGTTTGTCTTACTTTGTCTTTTCTTTTTTTAGTCCATTTCAAAAAAATCTGCTTTTCTCCTTTTTGTGAACTCTTTCATTCTATCACATATCATACTTAAGGGAAAATTTCATAAAAATATTGTTATTTAACTTCGATTGCAAGAATATTGCCCAAAACACAATTGTATATACAATAATGTACATTATGTATACAACAAATATACAAAACTTTCATATTTATTATTTATAGAAATTTTTAAAAACTTGTTTTCCATAATTCTTGATGTAATTTTGATATTAATCTTGTTGAGATGGATTTGGTTCAATAAGATCTATCATTTCACTCTGAGAGATTGTATTTCGTGGAGGCTGAAAATTGTTGGGTCAATTTGGGTAGACATTTAAAATCTTGAACAAGGTATGAATAATCTAGGGCTACATGTAATTATCTCAATTAATAATTACAACAATACTGAAAAATTTTATTTATTCTGTTTAATTCGTTGTCAAATCAAACCCATTTTCTGAAGTAAAATAAAAAGGATAAAATAGCATCACTGGACCTACACAAAACCATTCTCATAGCAAGATATTGAGGCTTAAATTTCTAATACCCAAATAGAAATATGAAACATGTCAACAACACCCAATACAGAGGAAACCCACAAACTCAGTTCAATTTTGATCAACTTCAATGGAATACTCAATCTTTACAATACCTATTCTTCATAGAGATCTCGCTATTAAAATTCTCTCAAGGCTTTCATTGAAATTCCTCTTGCAATTTAGGTTTGTTTCAAAATCTTGACTTATATCTTTCTAAATCATGACTCTTTTTAATATATACAACAAATGTATCAAGATCCATCTTTGTATATCTTCTTATAACAAGGAGTTCACTCGTCATATACTCATTAAGATTTTGGATCGACCAAACAACAATCTTAAGGACTATTCTTTTAGCTCTTTACTCTATAATTAATCTGTTATTAAGGCATCAAACTTGACTCATTCCATGAGAAACTCTGGTATATCTTTATGGATTGTGGTTTCTGTCAATATATTAATTTTCCTTACAGCTCATATGAAAAGAAATGTGTTTTTAATTAATTCAAAATATAAGAAGTACAAGATATTGCCCCACTCTATATGTAGATTGACGTGTAATTGAATTTCACTTATGGTTTTATAATGTAGTATATAGGGTTGCAATTTACCAACATGGCAGTTTATCTATGCTTGAGGAAAAAAAATTATAGTTGAAAGAGTGATTCTTGAAGAAATATGGATGAATTCTGGTATATGGGTGTTACTTGAATTAGGATACATTTATAAATTGGAAGCTTCATTGGGCTACTTCTTGTGATCTGTCACAACCTAAAGTACCCCCTAGGTTTGACATGGTAAATAGGATCCCGAGAGACCCTAAATATGTCACTTGGCATAAGCAGGACATAAAAGAAATACAATAAGAGAGAAAAAGCAATATAAGTATAAACTCATACAATAACATAAAATATACCGATAGAGTTTATAAGAGAATACATGAAATACTACTAAGTCGGACATAGAATTTCTAAAATCATAGTAGTTGTAGGGACATAACACATACACCATGTACAATTCTGAAACTAAAACATTACCAAAAAATAAAAGAATCTATGGGTTCACCCTCGAATGAAAAGGACTCACAACTATCAACAGTAAACTATGCAATCCTAATCTATCCATGTCCAGGAGGACGAGCGCCAGACCATATATTATGAGACAATATAGGCACAAATATGCATTAGTTCTATGAATTAATAAGTATGGGCAAACTCATGAACCATAAAACATGATAATATGGTGAAATTATGAATAATATACATGACCAAGTAAAATGTAAATAAAAGACTTTAAGGAGAAATCATAAGTCACAAAAAAGGTCAATACATACTTGAAAACCATAGGGAAAGCTTTGAAAAGACTTTTGGAGAAAACATAATTCATTTATGGGATATTTACCATTAATCGAAAATAAGATCATGTGAGTGATAAAATGGAATTTGGTGTAACCCTCAAACCGAAAAGAGAGGGTCTTCTTGTTAAGGTAGAACTACGCATCATTCATTCTTGCTAAAATTGATCCACTGGCTAGGTCATTAAAGACAATTCTACAGGGGCACATAGTTTTAGACAAGGTAATTGCTACTAAAGGTCAAACCTCTACTAAAAGTAAGGCCACTATTCCAATGTCCTCTTGGTGCTAAGTAAATCCCTACACAGAAGATGTTAAAATGGGTAGGAAAAGAGCAAAACACTCTTAATAAAATCTTTCTAACAACTCCTATAGTTTCTACATATGGTCCGTATGACTTTCTATGTACCTTCTTGGTAAATGGTAAAGTCATGTACTGGGGATCAAAATCCTAGCAAACTTCTATAAGAGCATTCTACATGTCGTCATCCATTCTAGGAATCGTAGGTACCACCCGTAGAACCTAAATTTATGGCCAAAATCACATTAAATCAGGATCGCCACTACAAATCCCTTCTACGGCCTATAACAATTTCTAAAGTTCATCATGTTCATTCATATCTCATTCTACATCACCTCAAATTTTAGAAAATGAAAGATAGCATTTTATTGGCTAATGTTATGTTATACATGTCCAGTCTACGATCCATAGAAGATTCTACGGACTATAGAAGACATCCGTAGAAACTTGTTGAAATTTTTGGAAAATCAAGTTTCAGTATATCATTCTACGATTGACCAGGATGGTCCATCAAATGTTTTATGGTCGTAGATAGATTTCGTAGAAAGGCCCCTGACCTAGTGAAATTTTAGGGTCAAAGTTGAGTTCTTCGGTTGGGGTCCATATACCGTAGAAGGTTCTATGGGTTGTACACCAGTCTTGTTAAAATTGATTGAAATATAAGGCTCCAGTACTTCGTTTACGGTTGACCGGTACAAATCGTAGATCAAACTCGTAGACCAAGTCAACAGTTATTTCTAAGGGGTTTTTGGGTTTTTTCCCTAAGTGTATAATACCACAACTATGTCGTTTTGAACCCTATTATAAAGCATATATAAGTATTTTAAGTCTTTAAACTACCCATTCTAAATTATTCTCCCAAAATCCATAATTCCCTCCAAGTTCTTCCACAAATTACTCGCTCAAACTAAGGAAGAAGAAGCTAGGGTTTAACTCCAAGGTCTCCAATTCACCATAGCTTTTGGGCCTTGATTACTAAGGTATGATAGAATTCACCTATGTAGTCCTTTCCTCTATTGGGTCCATAAAGATCCCAATTCTACAAGTTCAATTCTCAATTCAAAGTTAGGGTTTTATTTAATTTATAGGGTTCTTCTCAATTATGATTCAATTAGTCATTTTCTATCATCTAATGTTTGAATTTGAGTATTGACATGATTTTGAGTAGAATTCATATGAATTCATGCATGATCCAAGGTTTTTGACTATGAATACATGATTAAGCTTATGAACTATGAAATATGAATATTTGAAGATATTTATGTTTTTATGAAATTAATGTATATAACTTGAGGATAATTTTAGATGAAAGTATCAATAAAAATTTGAAAGATTTTCTCACATAAGGATTCATTAGGATGAAAGGTTTTCTCACCTAATGTGAATAAAGATTTAAGGAGATATTCTATATGACTTTAGCTTTGATTGGTATCTTAATTGTGTCCTTGCATGGATGATGAAATGAATATGATTAATGACTATTCTGTGGGATTTTTCTTAGAACTGAGAGGATATTGAGCTGGAGGCTCTCCCATTAGTAGAGGTCGTACCTTTAGTAGTAATCTCCTTGCCCCTATCTACGTGCCCCCATAGGATGCCTTAGTGGATCCATGTAAGCTAGAAGTTTGTGGTCCTTACCTTGAAAACTAGGACATCTCTTTTTGGTGTGGGATAGATACTGAATTCTATATTTTAGCTCATATTGTCTATGAAGGTTAATGGTAAATATCCCACAATACTTAACTAGGTTAAATTCAAGTATCTCACAAAGTGTTTTTAATATGTTAAGCTTGGATTGACCATGCCTATAACTTGTGTTTTCTAAACATCTTATCTTATACTTTATCTTGGTCATTGCATTTTATGAAAAGTACATTTAGCATGATTTCATATTATTTATACATTGCTATCATAATTAGTACATTACATGTACTAATGCATACTTATGCGTACATTGTTTCACTAATGTAGGGTCCAATAGTCCTACCTTGCATACGTGTGTCTAGTTGATCTGCCTTGTCGATCCAAAGATTGGTGAATCCTCATGTGTTGAGTACAAAGACACTTTTTTAGCTATTCTTAATTTCAATTTTCAGACATTGTACATGGTGTATAGGTTATGTCCCAACAACTTATTTTCATGTATTAGACGTCTTATTGAGTTAATGTTATACTTTCACTTTGTCAAACCCTTTAGGATATGCAAATTTCTTTTGAAATATTTAATTTTATTATCATGTATGATGTATGGTAAGGTTCTTGTGTAGGGCCTTTCGGGGTTGTATACACAATGGTATGCCAAGCGTATACTTTGAGTCATGACAAACTTAGTATTCAGAGCACAAGGTTTAGACAGGTCTTAGGATGTCTAACAAGCCACATTGAGTAGAGTCTTGTTTTTGAGAGTGAAGTGAGCCACACTTATGAATATGAGGCTATAAGTTGTTTAGGAAATTCAAGTTCTTTCATATTTCTAAAGTCGTGCATTAGAGTGTAACTCTATATGTCTTTCTCCTAATCCTTATCCAACGTTAGGATATGGCCCCCTTAAAGAGTATACATTAGAAGGAATGCGGGTGAGAGTGTGGAATAAGAAACTCCTCAAGCTCCAGTCCACCCTTTAGCGAACAAGTGACTAATTTAGAGTCTTGAGCAGCTTTTTAAGTGTTGGCTCAAGCTATAATGATTAAAGCCAATGGAGAGGCTAATGATCCCGTGAACCCAAATATGCGTATGGCAACAACTAGATTGAGGGTCTTCACTAAAATGAATCCCGTGGAGTTTCATGGTTCAAACGTTAAGGAAGATCCTCAAGAGTTCATTGATAAGATGTATAAGGTTTTGATGATCATGACAGTGTCGTCGGTGGAGAAAGTGGAATTGGCTGCTTATCAACTTAAGAGTGTTGCTCAAGTTTGGTTCAACAAATTGAAGGAACAGAGGGTGGTTGATGCGGGTCCTCTTGATTAGAAGAAGTTCAAGGTCACTTTTCATGATAGGTTCATTCCCCTTAAGATGTGAGAGGAAAAACTACTGGAGTTCATTAACCTTTGTCAAGGAAGTATATGTGTAAAGTAAGATGTTTTGAAATCCACACAATTTTCCAATATGCCCCTACCATGGTTATCAATTCTAGGGAAAGGATGAGCAAGTTTGTATCGGGGTATCCAAAATGGTGATTAAGGAATGTCGTACCACCATGATCATTAAGGAAATTGATATTTCTCATTTTATGACATATGCCCAACAAATTCAAGAGAAGAATCTTAAGTAAAGGTCTAGGAAGTTCAAGAGGGCTAAGACCGGTTATGGTGACTTTTCACATTCAAAGTCTGATGGACATGGTCATTCTAGATTCTGAAAAGGGTTTTCGGGTCAAGGTTCCTCTAAAGCTCGGGTTCCGATGTTCAACAAAGATAAGGTGTCTAATCCTAAGCCTCAAAGAGGAAATTGTGGTGGATCTGCTGCATCCACTAGTGCTCGGTGTGCACTAAAGCATGATGGTAAATTCTTAATCGGTACAGATTATTGCTTTAGTTGTGGTAAGAATGGTTACAATATGAGGGATTGTACGCCACTTGCTACTAAGGGAAAATATGGTAGGAAAACTCAGCTTAGTTTTTTGGGTTCAAGTGCTCCAAACCAAAACTGATTCTATGCACTTCAAACTCGATATGATAAAGAGGGTTCTCCTAATGTGGTTACCGGTATGTTGAAAGTCTTTCATCTTGATGTGTATGATATTGTTGATCCCACTTCTACTTTGTATTTTGTGATTCCATATGTGGCTATGAGATTTAATGTTAGACCTTTTTAGTAGTCTCTACTTCTATTGGTGAATCTATTGTGGCTAAGGGAGTCTATAGAAATTGTCGCATCTCATTATCTCATAGTGTCACACATGTTGATCTTTTAGAGCCTGGAATATTGGATTTCAATGTTATTCTTGCTATGGATTGCCTCTATTCATGCTCTACTTTTGTTCATTGTAGCACCCAAGTGATTAGGTTTCAGTTTCCAATTGAGCCCATTTTAGATAGAAAAGGGGAAATTCTATGTCTATGATTTTGTTTGTTTCTTGTCTTAAAGCTAGAAAAGAGATTTCTAAGGGTTGCATAAATCATCTTGTTTGAGTTAGCGTTACGGATTTCAAAACCCCTATTCTTGAGTTTGTCCCCATTGTAAATGAGTTTACAAAAGTGTTACCTTATGATATACCTTGTATCCATTCCGAAAGGGAAATAGACTTTGGTATTGACCTTCTACCAGATACACAACCTATATCTACTCCTCCTTACCGTATGTCTCTGCAGAACTTAAGGAATTAAATGAGCAATTGGAAGACTTGTTGGATAAGGGTTTCATCCGACCAAGTTTCTCTCCATGGGGTGCTCGAAGTTTGTTTGTTAGTAAGAAGGATGGTTCACTTCGTATATGTATTGATTACCGAAAATTGAAAAAGGTTATCATTAAGAATAAGTATCCTCTTCCAAGGATTGATGATTTGCTTGACCAACTCTAAGAGTGAGCTACTTCTCTAAGATTAACCTCCATTCAGCTTATCATCAATTGAGGTTCAAAGAAATTATGGATTTTGAAACTATGTTTGTAGTTCACACCCATAGACCCAGTCAATAGTTATTTTAAGGAGTTTTTGGGTATTTTCCCTAAGTGCATTATACCTAAGATATGTTGTTTTGACCCCTATTCTAAGACCTATAAAACTTATTTAAATCCAAAAACTACCTATTCTAAATAATTCTCCTAAAATCCTTAATTCCCTCAATGTTCGTCCCCTAATTTTTCTCTCAAGCTAAGGAAGAAGAAGTTATGGTTTCACTCCAAGCTCTCCAATTCACCATATATTTTGGGCCTTGATCACAAAGGTATGTTAGTATTCACCTATAGAGTCATTTCCACCATTGGGTCCCTAAATATCCTAATTCTTCAAGTTCAATTATCAATTCAAAGTTAGAGTTTTATTTAATTTTCATGGGTTCTTCTCAATTATGATTCAGTTTGTTGCTTTCAATATTCTAATGCACAATTGAAGTATTTACATCATTTTAAGTTTAATTCATATGAACCCATGCATGATCCATGATTTTTGAATATGTATAAATGATGAAGCTTATGAACTATGAAATATGAATATATGAAGATCTTTATGTTTTTAGGAAATTAATGTATATGACTTGAGGATGCTTTTACATGAAAGTATCAATGAAATTGTGAAATGTTTCTCATATAAGGATTCATACGGTTGAAAGGTTTTCTCACTTAAGTTGAATCATGATTTAAGAAGATATTCTAAATGACTTTATATGGTAGTGTAATTGTGCCATTCCATGGATGATGATATGAACATGATTAATGACTATTTCGTAGGATTTTATTTAGCACCGAGAGGATTATTATATGGAGGCTCTCTCATTAGTAGAGATTGGACCTCTAGTAGCAATCTCCTTGTCCTAACTACATGCCCCCATAGGATGTCGTAGCTTGTGGATCCACGTAAGTAAGAATTTTATGGTCCTTACCTAGGCAAGTAAGACATATCGATCTTTTTAGTGTGGGATAGACACGAGATTCCATCTTTTAGCTCGCATTGTTTATGTCGATTCATGGTAAACATCCTACAATAATGAATTAGGTGACTTCTGAGTATCTCACGTAGTATTTTTAATATCTGGAGCTTGCATTGACAATGATTATGATTTGTGCTTTGTAAACATATTGTCTTATGTTTTAGCTTGGTCATACATTTCATGAAAAGTCCTACAGAATGATTTCATATCGTTTATGCAAGGTATCATTCTAAGTACATTCCATGTACTAATGCATATTTGTGCCTACATTGTTTCACTAATGTAGGGTCTGATGCTCCTACCTATCACACTTGTGTGTAGTTGATATCCTTTTTCGATATGAAGATTGGTGAGTCCACATGTTCCAAGGACAAGGACACTTTTTTAGCTTTTATTTATTTCAGTTTTTAGACTTTGTACATGGTGTATGAGTTACGTCCCTGTCACATCTTTTGATGTATTAGATGGCTTGTTGAGACTATGTTAAACTTCCTCTTTGTCAAACTCTTTATGCTATGAGAATGCTTCTTGAAATATTTATTTCAATTTTCTTGTAAGATCTATAGTGTAGGGACTTTCGGGGTTCTTAAAGCCATGTAACGTCTAGGGTATACTTTAGGTCATGTCATAGACCATCATCAAAGAATTGATATTTTTCAAAACTTAACCCAAGTCCTATGACTGCCTACTCATGGCCTATACAACTTTCTATGGTCCGTGGGTAAACTCATTGAACAGTTCACTAATGCCAAATTTTATGCAACTTTTCCTTCCAAAATAAACTTCCAATTTCTGAGGTATTACATGGTCTTTGTGAGTATAGAGGTTGGGGGACCTGGACAAGTTGGTTTAAATCTACAAGTGTTGGGAAATAATCTTTCAAGACTTGGTATTCAAGTCCTTCTCACTCGTGTAAATAGTTTGGCTAAGGAGGAGTATAGGTTTAAAAAGTCTTGGATAAAATTGTATGCCATCAAATGTCTCGATGATTCTTGCCCTATTTCATGTCTAATAAAGGTGAAATTCTTCTAGTTTTTTGGAGGACTTGGGATTAAATAAAATCAAGAGGATACACCACTAGTTAAAAAAAAGATATACAATCCAGAGGAATATTCTATTAAATATGCAGAGGTTATATACTAACTTCTATGTCGGTGTCTTGAATACAATCTACGTTGAGAGTCTTGTCTATTCCTTTTCACAGAAACACGGAAAAGAAATTATGATATTTGAAGAGTCTAGGGAAAGGAGAGTGTATGCAAACCTTACACCTACCTTTGAGAAGGCAGAGCGGCCATTTTTAAAAGAACCTTACATATACAACATATTTTTCTATATTTAACAAAAGATAAAAATTTGAACAACACTTGCAAAATAGGTATAAAGTGAAAACTTACAAATCATTAGTTGTACAATTGTCATTCATCTAAGAATCTAAAGACTTAATTATTACTTATTCCTTTCTGGTTTGTGAAATGGGATAGACAAGGCTCTCAATGTAGATTTCATTCAAGACAACAAGGAAGTTAACAACCTCTGCATATAGAATCATCATTTGGATGGTATATCTTTTTGATAACTCTTTATTTATTCACCCCATGTGCTCCAAAAACAATCAGAATCTCACCTCTATTTGGCATGTAACAGGATGGGGAAAGAAAATACCTCTCAATATTTTCAAGATATTTGATGGTATACATTCTTGTACAAGACTCTTTGGTCCCATACTCTTTCATAACACACATATTTATGTGAGTGAGTCGAATGCTAATACTAAGAACAGAAAGATTATATCCTAAAGTTCCTAGACAAAAACCATAATCTTCTTTCCAAAGCAAAGGGATTCTACCTTTCCCCATTTTTCATTACCCATATCCATAGAAACGATGCTCTAAGTCCCTCGACCTCTACATTTTCTAAGACCATAAAAAGTAGTCCAATGAAGCTTCCCATTTACAAATGTACCCAAACTCATAGACCGTATCCTATCCCAAAAATCATCCCTATTTCTACAAGAATCACTCTTTAAAATATATATTTTGACCTCACCATTAAACAAATATCCATGTTGGTAAATCGCAACAATACATACTACCTTATAGTCATCATAAAACTCATCATATCCAAAAAAAATTTATAAAATAGGTATTACTCATCAATCTATGTATAGAATGAGATGATTTCTTGTACTTTTAAAGTTTTGATACCATAAAATCATGTCTCCTGTCCCACCGCCAAGACAAAACAATCAATTAATTGACACCACAATTTAAAAAGATATAGTGGAGTTTTCCATGAGACAATTAAAGACATTTGTCTCAATAAAAGAATCATTATAGAGTAAAGAGCTAAAAGAATAGCCATTCAGATTGCTATTAGCTAGATCCAATTTCATCATGATCCTTTCAAAAGTACACTTCTTGTTATCAACAGTACTTATCCTAAGATGAGCCTGGATGAATTCAAGTCTAGAGACTAAATAAAGCCAAGATTTCAAAACATACCTAAATAACAATAGAGATTTTATTGAAAGCTTAGAAAGCATTTCAGTGATGAGCTCGATTGGCAGAGAATGGATTACCAAGATTGAATATTTCATTGAAGTTGATCAAATTCAGAAAATTTTGTGTGTTTGATCCTATTCAAGGGTTTGTGGGAGGCTTCAGATTCCATTTGGGTATTAGAAATCATGCACCAATGTTGATAGAAATTGCAAATGGTGGTTAATGGGTTGCTCTATTGTTTGCTTAATGGATGTTTTGATTTCCCCCAAATTCCATTTGAGTTGCAGAAATTTTGAGCTTATGGAGAAGAAGGTTTGTTTGTATTTCGCTTTAATTGTGGAAGATTCTTAGGTTTCCTACACATTTTACATGAATTTCTCCCAAATTAAACTAGTAGACTAATGACATTGTTTTTGCATGGTTTAGTAGTTTTTTTTTTAATGTATTTCCCTTGATACATTGACTTGATTCTTGAGTCAAATAGAGTTTCACTTGACACAACATATGACAAGGCTTTTTATCTCACCCGGTAATACAAAATTATTGCACCTAGTTCTTTGTGAAGTTTCAATATTTGAAGATCAACCATAATTTAATAGGATTCTTTATGAATTTAAACTTAGATTATATTTTTCAATTCTATTAAGGAACAAGATAAAAGCAAATTCTAGTAGGAATAAGAATCTAAGTTATTATCTTGTTCCTTAATAGAGTTGACAAAAATAATCTATGTTGAAATTCCTAAGGAATCTTATTACATTAAGGTTGATCTACAAATATTCAAACTTCACAAAGAACTAGGTGCAGTGGTACGTTATGTATCAAGTGACTCGATTTGAGGTAGGAATCAAGTAAATGTATCAAGGGAAATACAAAAAAAAAATAAAATGAAAAATTACTAATCCATGCAAAAACAATGTCACTAGTCTACTAGTTCTATTTGGGAGAAGTTCACTCAACAATAAAATGTATACGAAACTTAAGAATCTTCCTCAACTACGGAATACGATAATCAAGCCTTCTTCTCCAAAAGCTCAGAATCTCCACAACCTAAATTGAATTTGTGGTAAATCAAAACATACATTAATCGAAAAGTAGAGCAAACCCATTAACCACCATTATCAATTTCCATCAACTTTGGTGCAAGATTTCCAATACCCAAATTGCATCTGAAGCCTCCCATAAATCCCCAAATAGGAGCAAACACACACACTTCGCTGAGTTTCACTCAACTTCAATGAAAGATTCAATCTTGACAATCTCTTCTCTGCCAATAAAACTCATCATTGAAATGCTCTATAGGCTTTCAATAAAATATCACTCGTTATATAGGTATGTTTTGAAATCTTGTCTTTCTTTAATAGCGAGCCTTGAATTCATCAAGGATCATCTCAGGGTATCTTTTAATAATAAGAAGTATACTTACCATGGGATCATGATGATATTTGATATGGCTAATAAAATTTTTAAAGACTCTTCTTATAGCTCTTTATTCTATAATAAATATATTATTGAGACAAATGACCTGAATTGTCCCATGGAAAACTCCAGTATATCTTTTTTCATGTAGGGACGATTAATGGATTATTTTGTCTTAGCTGTGGGACAAGAGACTTGATATTATGGCATATAACAATTAAAAATTACAAGAAATTATCTCAATCTATACATATATTGACGAGTAATATCTATTTTATATATGATTTTAGATATGATGAGTTTCATGATGATTATAAGGTAGTATGTATTGTTGCAATCTACAAACAACAAAGTTTCTCTACTATTGAGGTCAAAATATATAGTTCAAAGAGTCATTCTTTCATAAATAGGGATGATCTTGGGGATAGGATTCACTCTGTGAGTTTAGGTACGTTTGTAAATGGGAATATTCATTGGATTATTTCTTGTGGTCGTAGCAAATGTAGAGGCCGGGGGCCGTGGCCAATCATTTCAATGGGTATGGCTGATGAGAAATGGGGAAAGGTAGATCCCCTTTCTTTGGAGACGTAGATTATGGTTTTTCTCTAGAAGTTTTGGAAATTATCTTTTCGTGTTAAGTATTATCCTCCGTCTCTCTCGCGTAAATATATGGGTTGTGGAGGAGTATGGGGTTAAAGTGTTTTGTACAAGAATGTATACCATCAAATATCTAGATGATATTTAGAGGCATTTTCTTTCCCTGTCCTATTACATGTCAAATAAAGGTCAGATTCTAATGGTTTTTCGAGCACACGGGGTTAAATAAAATCAAGAGGATACACCACCGGTTATAAAAAAGATATAAAATCCAAATGAGGATTCTATTATATGATCAGGCGTTCCTAACTTTGCTTTCATCAAAAAATGAAATCTATATTGACAACCTTGGCTATCCCTTTTAACAAACTAACAAGGAATAAGTAAAAATTAAGTCTTCAGATGATCAGACGAATGGCAAATCTATAACTAATGATTTGTAAGTTTTCACTTTATACATGTACTGCAAGTGTTGTTCAAATTTTCATCTTTTATCAAATATAGAAAAATATGTTGCACATTTAAGGTTCTTTTTGAAATAGTCTCTCTACCTTCTCAATGGTAGGGATAATGTTTGCATACACTTTTCTATCCTCAAATTCTTTAGACGTTATTATTACTTATTCCTTGTTTGTTTGTGAAAGGGGAGAGACAATGTTCATAACATAGATTTTATTAGAGGCACTGGTACAAAAATGGCAACATATGCATATCTAATAGAATCGTACTTTAGATTGTATATGCTTTCTATAACAAGTGGTGTATCCTCTTGACTCTATTTAATATCAAGTGATCCA
This sequence comes from Solanum bulbocastanum, assembly GCA_037074985.1. NCBI lineage: Eukaryota > Viridiplantae > Streptophyta > Magnoliopsida > Solanales > Solanaceae > Solanum > Solanum bulbocastanum. The sequence continues at coordinate 38,930,445 of CM073605.1, forward strand.
AAAAGTAGCAGAATTTCACCTTTATTTGTCTTGAAAAAATATTGGACAAGGAAATACTTCTCAAGATCATTGAGATATTTGATGGTTTACATTTTTAGCCAAGACTCTTCAAATCCATACTCCTCCATAAACTAGATATTTATGCAAGTGAGGCAGACTTTAATACTGTGTCTAGAAAGATTATTTCTCAACACTCCTAGCTTAAAATCAAAATATTCTTCTCCAACAGAAGGCAATTGTACCTTTCCCCATTTCTCACATCAGCCATAGCCATATAAATGAATGTCCAGTCACCGCCCCCCCCCCCCCCCCCCCTCCCCCGAGCTCTATACTTACAAAGACAACATAAAGTAGTCCAATGAAGCTTCCTATTTTAAAACACACCCTAATTTCCAAATTCATCCATATTTCTTCAATAATCACACTTTAAACTATGTTTTTTGACATCAAAAGTAGACAAACGACAAGGATGGTAAATTGCAACCCGACTACCACATTATTCACCTTATATGAATTCAAAATTACTCGTCCATATTCATATAGAATAAGAAAATTTCTTGTACTTTTTATTTGTTAAATTCATTAAAAACAGGTCTCTTGTCCTATGGGCTGCAATGCAAATTAATCTATTGAAAGAGCCCACAATCCAGAATGAAACACCAAAGTTTCTCATGGGATAATTTAAGTTAGATTCCCTAATAACCGAATCATTAAAAAGTAAAGAACCAACATAATAGTCCTTAAGATTGTTATTAGGTCTATCAAATATCATTATGAGCTTGTGGTGAGTGACCTCCTTGTGATAAGAAGATAGACAAAGATGGATATTGATAAATTTGGGGTAAATGTAAAAAGAGTCATGATTTAGAAATAGATAAGTCAAGATTTTCCAAAAGACCTGATGCAACAACCCAGAAACTAGTAGACCAAACTAGAGCCACAAGCTAGGGTTCTAAGATTTGATGTATGGGAAATAGAGTCGTAGATGAGACTTTATGTGTTTAGAATGAGGATTTTAATGGTTGAAAATCAAGATATGCATTAGACCTAGTAGCCTAGATGACCTTTAAGAGTTTGGTAGTGCATTGGAAGGGCAACTTCCAAGGCAAAAGGGCAAGCCTAAGCCAAAGGGTGCCCAACCTTGGCAGCTACTGTCCAAGGGTTCATGACTAGTGGTGTGGACCATGGTCCATGAAGGGGTCCTTGGATATGCCTTAGATACTTGAGAGGCCAAGACACTGCCCCAACTTCGCGAGGCACTTCACGAGCCGTTTGCTTGACCACGGCCCGTCAAAGTGCCCGTGAATGTGCCTTAGTGTTTTAGGGTCTTGGAAAGTTGGGGGAGCTACTGGTCAAGGGACCACGGGCACCACCATGGACCGTGGTGCTCTTCACGGACCATCCAAGTGGCCTTGGTGCCTGGGACGGGGCTGCCAAGTGAGGGACATTTGGGTAGAATCCTATTCGACTAGGTTTAAGTGGGGGTCATTTTGTATGTCTTTTATTCACCTATTTAGAATATTTTAAGTCCTTAGCCCCCAAGTTTAAGTCACTTTACATTAGACTATATTCAAAACCCCAAATCACTCCTCTTTCAAATATTTCTCTCTCTAAGAAGAACCTCTATTGAAGAAAAAGCTAGGGTTGAAGCTAAGGTCAAGATCAAAGGCTCCATTGCTTAAGTCTTGTGCTAGGGCTTTGTTTAAGGTATGTTTAGATCTTCATCTATGGGTTCTTCCATGCATAGAGTCCCCTAGAATTTCCCCCAAATTTGTGAAGACGAACCCCAATCAAGCTAGGGTTGCTTCCAATGTATGGGTTTTAGGTGGGTATGATTCCAAACGGTTGGATACTACTCATATATGATTAATTTAGTGTTGATTCATGATATTATGAAGAATTTATGAGAATTCCTTGATTAATCCTAATTTTCAAAGTATGTGGATTTGTGTCTTATGATGGGGAATTGATGATTCTTGCTAGATTCTCTTGGATTGTTGTCATGAATGGGACTTATTCAAGATTAGTAATATGAAATCATGAATTGAACTAGACTTATGTATGAATGGTAGAACATGAATAGAAATGGATATATTTGGGGATTTGATGAATTATGCTTAGAATTAGTTATGCCTAAGGCTTGTGACTAGTATGTATTGTGATCTAGACTAGTATGATGATTGTGGAGTAAAGCTTGAATGTAGGGCTTGAAGTCATAATGTTGATCACTAGGGATTAAAGAGTGAGTATATCATGATGAGATATCCTGCATATATGTAGAATGTGAAAGGTTAATCACCTAAAATGAACCATGCTTACTAGAATAGAATAGCTTGAGGTTGAGTCTTATGATTCCTTCATGGATAGTTGAATTATGTATCTTGGGATGGTAGATCTCATGGTAGCTTGGGATTGAGGAATTAAGCTCTCCTAATGTTAGTTTGAACTAGCATTGATAGGGTGCTTTTCATGGAAGCTTGCATTAGTATAGGCATGGTAGCCTAGGATTGAGGATCTATGTTCTCCTAGGGTTAGCTTGAACTAGCATGGTTAGAATTCTCTTCATGGTAGCTTGATTTGGTTAGGCCAAGACCAATTCATGGTAGCTTAAGATTGAGACACCATACTTTCCTAAGGATAACTTAGGGTTGAGGATTTATACTCTCTTAAGGATAACTTGAATCTTATTGAATGGTTGCATAATGGCTAGGTTGGTACTTGTAGCCTTCCTTTGATAGCTTGGATTGTATGATAGTATGTTTTCCATGGTAGTTAGGTCTAGCATGGTAGTATGCTATTTTTTGATAGAGTAGAATGAAAGATATTTAGCATGGAGTAAGCTAGCCTAAAGGAGTACTTAGCATGAGTGGTAGTATGGGATGTCATTCATGCATGGAACAAGTATGACTTGAAACTACTTATGAAGTGACCTCTTATGTGATGTATGCCTACCTTGGAGTTTTGCTATAGTGCCTTCCATTATATGAATTAAATTAAGATTATAGTTCCTTGTCAATATGAAAGTAGGTCAATAGTGACACTGAGAAATGATGAATATGAATATGGTGACCTTAAGGATATGCTTAATGTGTGTGGTATTATGGGATGCCCCACATGCATTGCACAAGTGTACCTTGAGGTTACTTAGGGATATAGTTCTCTTATGACTTGAAAACCTAGGTCTTGACTATGAAGGTGGCCAAAGAGAGGTACTTAGCTTGGATAGTATTATAGGATGCTATATTTGCCCTGTACAAGTATACTTGTAGGTGTCTTGTGAAGTAGTTCTCTTGAATATGAAAGACTAATGGTTGAAGTATGCAATTACGAATGTCTTATGTTGATTTTCTATGATATGATGCTTATCCTGGAATTATATTATGATTATATTATTGTCTCTTATGCTCATGTCTTATGTTGACTAACCATTTGAGATGCTTTATGATGTTGTGCTAGCTTTCATACTTGGTACATTTTTTACTAATGCATATTGCCAACATTCTAATCAAATGTAGGGTGTTGAGAGATTGAGTTGCTTGGAGGCTAGGTTCCTAAGTGCAAGAAGATTTGAAGATTTGGTGAGTCCTTATAGATTCGAGGATGAACCCATTTATGTTCCTTTATTTCTTTTCTTATGTTTTCGACTTTATGTGGGCTGCGTCCCAATGACTTTTATTCATGTTATTCATAGATGGTTCGAGACAAAGATGTTAGAAAGACTTCCGCTTTTATGAAATGTTTTTCGATTGTATATTTAAAGAAAGTTTTAAATTCTCCCTACTTTTCTATGATCTTATGTTATGATGATGCTAAGGGTTGTATGCGACCCTTTCGGGGTCAAGTACGCCACGCTACATCTAGGGGGTACCCCTGCGTCATGACACCTGAATTGCAAGAGGAATTTCATATCCTTTGAGAGAATTTCAATAATATCAGCTGAAAGAAAAGGTATTGTAAAGATTGAATCTTCTGTTGAAGTTGATAAAAATTGAGCTCAATTTGTGGGTGTCTTCCATATTCGGTGTTTATGGGAGGCTTCAGATTCCATTTGGATATTAGAAATTAATGTCCAATATCTTGCTATCGAAAAGGTTTTGTGTAGGTACAATGAGGCTATTTTATTTTAATTTTTCAGAAAATGGGTTTGATTTGACCCAAAGGAGGTGCTTAAGCGCCCTAGAGGATTGTTATGTGTCCCCAACCATTTTCTGCCTTCGAAAAAACCAATCTCTGAGCGAATTGATGGATCCTTATGATGCAAAAAAACTCCACATGAATAATATCAAAATTACATCCACAATTCTGGAAAACAAGTTTTTAAACTTTTCTATAAATAAAAAATATGAAAATTTTGTATATTTGTTGTGAAATAATGTACATTATTGTATATAGAATTGTGTTTTGGGCTATATTCTTGCAATGTATATATAGAATTGTATTTTGGGCTATATTCTTGCAATGTAAGTTAAATAACTATATTTATATGAAACTTTCCACTCAATATGTTAAGTGATAGAATTAAAGAGTTGACAAAAAGAGAAAGACTGACTCTTTTTTAAATGGACTAAAAACCAGAAAAAGTAAGAAATAAATCAAATGAAAAAAATATTTCTTTTAGAGATGGAAATATGAGAAAGAAAAAATAACTTGGTTTCAGAATAACTAATTTTAATTTTGTTCAAAAAATCAATAGATATTTTTAATAATACGCAAAATATATTTATAATAAACACTTTATTTTTGCTATTTGATGTCTTTCTCAAACTATAGTAATAAGCAGTTAAATTTCTCCCCCTTTTTATTAGGACTAGTATAGTACTTGTGCAATGCGTAGAATTTTTCAAAGAAAAAAAAGTGCATCTAGAGATAAGAAAAACTAATATATACGAATCTTATGTGGCATATGCGACAAACTCAACATTGTACCATTTTATGCTTAATAGCACAAACATGGTTCTCACTATGTAATGCCTATTAGTACAATACCCACGAGATGCGAGAAAAGTGAAAAATATATCCTATATACTTGATCATATTAATGTTGTTATGATTTTACTAGTTGTTATATTTAAATGTGAATATCCAACATAAGAGAAAAATTTTATCCAAATTGTTGAAAAGAAAAATATATTTACTTCTCTTGATCCTATGTTTTTCCCACTATATGACATTAAAATTTTTGGTGAATATAAGATTAGCCATTTTTTTAAAATCACTTAACGAAAGAAAAATGTTTAAGGAATAGAAAGACCTATAGTCTAACTTCATTCAAAAATCATTTTCAGTAATAAACCCTCATTAAAGAGGATTAAAAAAATTCTTCAATGAAAATGCCTTTTAGCATTAAAATATATCATTAGATGAAGAAATAAGAATGTTGTTGTATGTTCAAGCCCTCTAAGGGATTATAATTGCATGAATTAAATTATATTATTCATTTTGCATAAACAGAAGCAAAACGCAATACTCCATAAAAAATTTCAGTACTGTCATATCTGTAGGTAATTTATGCAAGAGTAGTTTTGTATTCTCTTGCAAGGATTATATATGGCAACAAGTATCTATTTGAGTTTTTTTTTTTTTTTTTTTTTTTTTTTTTTTTTTGTTAATGAGGGTTGATTTCAACCAATAGATTAAATAGAGCTTTTAAATTATGTATATTCTTCTCGCAAAGATTATTCATTTTCATTAACTTTTTTTGCTTGGATCAAACCATATTATTCCACTACTAGCAATTGGGCCTATGAAAACAACTTTTTTAGCAATGAATCACAAACAGTTTCTATTGAGTAGCTATTGCAAAAGTTAAAACCTTCGTCGAAAGGTTTGGGTGTTACTGCTACAATTTAGCCATAAAACTCTTGTAGCTATACTAAAAGAATTGTTATAGAATTATCTATCAATTGTGTGTTGGAATGGTTATTTACTCCCTCCATGATTTTTTTGGTTTATTGTCATAGCTAGTCAATGAGACATTTTCGTTTATTTTCTTTAATAAAAAAAGAATCCACTCGTCACGATTTGATTTCTCGAGTCATGATGACACCTACCATAATCACCAGTAGATAAGCCAACCCGCAACTCGGAAAAACAAGTAATGGTTGTGATGGTAGAAACAACACGAAAGCAACAATTTAAATACAGAAATGGGAGGTAAATTGGAAGCAAAGAAGAATATATATACATAAATTGATATTTGTCCAAGAACTTAGAAGTCACAAGTACACAACTGCTAAATAAAAAATACAAGTCCCAAAAGTGAAGCTAAAAGACAATGACTTGTCTCAAAATAGAAAAGACTAGTCATCAAAATATAGATGGAAACAAGTAAAGACCAGAACACCATGTGCTCACTTGATACGCTCAAATTACACGTCCCTAAAGAAGCATAAGTGATCGTTATCAAGTAAATAACCCAACTTGTAGGTTGTGGTCGAGGCCACGAGGAATATGGTTTAGACTTAACTTTAACAAACGATTATATTCGTTTAGTCAATGTATTTTTGTAAAAAAGTAATTAAAGGGGGGGTTGGGGGGGGGGGGGGTGGATTTGTGAAACAAATTCAAGAAATTATGTAAGTAATCAATGAGCAAGATTCAAACATTAGTTGTTATCAAGATGAGAAAATAACTAGGGTGTACGTGTTCCCCATAAGCTCATAACGAGGTAATCCTAGTCATAGCAATCATTTTCTAGTGTATTACATGCAAAGTGATAAGTTAGGTATCTCTAAATCCTTGGTCCGACATCTAAAGAATTTCAACCCTTACCTTGGTCTGGCTACATGTGTATAATTTACTAACCCTTACCTTTACCTCATATTAGACATCACATCGATGTAGGGCTTAATTTTCACCCTCGCACCAATTGACATTAGACTATTAGATAGTGTCACACTAAATCTATGTTGATAATTCTTTTCTCGTTAATTACCTCCTTGGTCCAGCAAGTAGTAACGAGGCAAGTTCTAATGTTGGCCACTGTTAAAAAGATTTCTAAGCGAAACAATTATCAATCCATGCAATAAAACTATTCAAGAATTACTTAGTTACTACTCATATGTTGTTAATCGCTCATGGTTCCCACAACCCTAGTTGTGGTTTTAGTTACCCATAATAGCAAGAACACAATTCATATTTTTAGATGAAGAAATCATGAACATACGTAATAAGTAGAAGAAACCCATAATCTCAACTTGAATTGCAAAGTCAAAATCTTCAGAACGAACTTAGAAAATTAAGAATTGCTAAAGTTGCAAGTTTATCTCCAAAGCCAAAAACTAGAACTAAAATAATAAATTCTCACCCCCAAAAAATGAGGTTTACATGCCCTATATATAGAAAAATAAGTCCTAACTATAAAGGAAACGAAATAAGGAAATAATATTTCAGGACGCATCTTCGATCTACGACACTGACCTATGGACTGTGGATTGACCTACGGTCCGTAGGTCCCTTCTGTGATTCTAGACTTAGGCAAATTTTCAGCTTCCAAAACATCATCTCTGAAGTAACTGACGGATTAATAGTACGGACCATGGTTTGATCCACGGTCCGCAGATCCTCCTCCGTAGCTCCACACTTAGAATCTTCAAAATTAGGTACTTGAACCCCCTTCTCTGAATCATTTGACGGAGAAACAATACGGTCCGTAGATCAATCTACGGTCCGTCGATTGCAACCTTGGTTCCATACTTAGTCAAGAATTCCCTAATCTCCTTTAATGTCTTGCTTGCCCATCTACGACACCTATCTACGGAGCGTGAATGGACCTACGGTCCGTGGATCACCTCCGTAGATGCTCTTTTCTGTAAATCCTTCAGCTCTGTCTCTCAATTTCCACGTCCGAACATATTTCCTGCAAATATGATAAAAATACATAAAATTCACGACAAAATGGCCCTAGACACACACAAATATTAAGTGAAATATATTAAAAATACCGTAAACTCACGGTATAACAATACCCTCAACTTAAATTTGTTGTTTGTCCTCAAGCGACACACTAAGACTCTAAACGACACTTGTATAGAAGCAAGCATTTCAAGAACAAGCAAACACATGGCTCTCTACCCAACTCTCTTCTCAAGTGCAAATATTTTCTCTCAGTCTCAACAAGGTAACTTGTGTGGATCCAAACATGACAAAGACCGACCAACCAACACACAACATACACTGTTTTACTATCACCAAGGAACTAACTTTCTGACAATGTAACTAGTGCCCTTACGTCAAATGAAATCCCTTTATCACACAATGAATTTGATTTTGAGTATAAGGATTCATTCAACATTCACACTCAAAAGTAACTTCAAGTACAATTAGTGCTCAATACGATAGGCTTTCCCATATTTTCACTGCTTATACTCTCCGAAGTAGGTTCTAGGATCACTATAGGACTTTCTTGGCATGTAAAGTAGGCCCAGAATCAGGTGTGGTACATTTGGGTACTTTATAGTGACTTTCTACCCTCTTTGACATTACATTAGGCTTTCTACCTCTTTTTGTCCTATTTTTGACATCCTACCATTTTACCTTCTTTCCCTTGATTCTTTTCAACCATGGATGTGACTTTAGACTTTGTAGCTCTTTATTTTTCACTTTCATCTTTTTCTTGCGTTTTATTCTTTCCTTTAGCTTTCAACAAGTCACGTCCTTTCCTCTCTTTTCTTTTTTCTTTTTTTCAACATCAATTTTTTTTATACCCAATTTTCTTTCGATTTCCTCTTTCATAGCCACCCTCAACTTATGGATTTTCCATTGGTTGAGGTGCACAATACCCGATGTCGGATCAGGGCCAAGAGTGAGATTACTTTTTACATTAGCCATCCTAAACTTAGGCTTTTGACCTAAGTCAAGAAGCACATATCCAAGGAGGGACTGGGGCCAACATAGTAGATTATGGGAAGGTGAGTTAGGGGTTTAGAAAGAAATGGTCTAATTTAGGCTCAAAGAATTTGGATCAAAGGGCGCATTTATTTCATTTGGTTGGATTCTTCTTTTAGGCAATTTGTGGACTTATCAGAACAAGGTCCTGTGATAACTTCCTAGCCTTTAGAGTATATTGTCTTAGTAGGATTAACCGGACAAGTTCTAGATTGGCACAAAAACTGTTTGAACAATCAACTATTCTCACACACTCTTGGCATATAGTTTCATTATTAGATTATCATATTACCCAGTTCAACTTTTAGCTTAAGTCATGCCATCAAGTTGGTTCATTATCATGTCATACTCAGAGCCAACACATTCAACTAATTCTAGCCTACAAAATTTAGCAAATATCATAAATATTTTGGATGGGTATCATTTTTTCAAAAAGCTTTGCCATCATGCTTCATTCTTTCTCATGCCTTCACACATACAATCCTAACACATGCCGATTCAACAGAAATTAAGCAGTCTCATGGGGGAAAAGAACACAGGCAAGAAAACCCCAAGAGAGGATTATGAGTTGAGTTACTCAGACTTCACCCTATCACTCACAATCCATTTACCCCACCCCCAACAAAAAATAGGTGAATTGTCCCCAATGCACACAAAAAGCAGCAAAAAGTAATGGATTTGGGTGAAGCAAACCTGTGGCGTATAGCATCGATGAACTATCAACAAACGTGTGGTTCGGTTTCCCGAAGCCCGCTATAGCAACATTGGGGCCTCCCTCAGTAGTGCCTATGTCAGCAATCACAGCACCCTCAGTAGTGCTATCAATCATTCTAACCGCACCATCAGTGGTGCTCAAATCATGACCCAAAGTATTTGGAACATCCGAAATAGGTATAGAACTTGATGCCCCAGCAACACTCTCACGAACCCTTTCCTGGTGCAACTGCTCATCGAATATCGAAGCCTTCATAGCCTTCTTCTCTTGCTTGTGCCCCATATTCTTGGCTCTTTCATCCTTAGTGGCCTCAGATGTGTGTCTATATCTGTGCGTCTTATCTCGGGCTACTTCTCTGCGTCCCCACTGAATTATGCACTAAGGAACGTATCGTTAGAAAAAGCAGTAGGTGTAGCATATGCATCAACTTTGCAGGTGTGGCAAAAATGACATCAACATCGGCTTGGAGACTAGCTAACTCTGTTCGGAAAGAGGATAGATATGTGGTTGGGGCCGGCCACTCAAGGACTCTCAATTCAAAGGCATCGAGGTGCTTATTAATGACCTGGACCATCTGGTCCATCATGCTCTCCATCCTTCGCTCTATTCTTGCCCCGGACTCTACTATCGACTTCTATATCCATGGTCGAACATGGTGGAGCAGCATGGCCATCTGAGCCTCCAATTTCTAAACCCTAGCGAATGGTACAATAGCAGTTCCTAAAGGTGGGGTGGATCTGAAGGCCGGGACATCATCAGTATGGGCTGGAGGGGTAGGATCATCACCATGCATCTGCTCCACATCATCTACTAAGTCTGCTCCCATGGGCGGCACATCAACCTGCAACTCTCTGTGTGGTGCTGCCACATTTGCCTCATCACGAATGAGGCCTATATCCAGTGTCCCCATAGGTCGGATCAACTTGTCATAATTCCAGATCGGCACTCCAGAGTCCCTACATAACTAGAAAATGAGACAAGGAAAAGGGTAAGTGGTGGAGGCTTTGAAAGCCCTCTCATGTATCCCCGCAATGAGCATGTGGGAAAAATCGATCTCGAATCCCGCAACTAATGTTGCTACCATAACCACGTTGTCCCAAGTTAGTGCGTTGTCAGCCTTCATGAGAGAAATCTGATTTCAAACAAACAGCCAAAATAATTTAGCCACAAATGTGAGAGTGGCCTTCTTGATGCTCACGCCCAAAGTGGTGACCCACTTGACTCGCTCTCCCACAGTAGACGTTTATAAAATGTGGTTCGGGGCTAGGACCATAGAGAAACTGGCAGATGGTGGTCTGAGAAATGTTTACAGAAAATCCGCACACTAGTGTAGCATAGAACTCCCTCACAATCTCCTCGCTATAGGTGCTTGGGTCTCGAGCTATCCACTCACACTTGTGACGTTGATAGAGCCGGTGGATTTCTGGTACGTGTGTAGGCTCCCAGTGAGGATTCTGTGCTCCTCTGTAATAAGTCGGGCCGTCTTCTCTTTGTCATTTTTCATCTTGGCATCTTGATAAATTTTCCAATTGCCCCTCAATACACCATCTGTTTGGCTCCCCAGCCACCGAATTAGGGTCGTAACTTCATGGCACCGAGACTTCTCCTAAACTAGTGGCCTCATCAGACGAGGCATCTTTGTCATGTAAAACTGAGCTTGTGGCGGATCCAAAATCTAAGCCGGAAGCATGGGCGGGCTTAGAGCCGAAAGTAGTGGTAGACTCTGAGCTAGAAGTAGAACCAGCCTCAGAATCGGAAGAAGAACGAGTCTGTGACCCAATCAGTATGTTCTCTTTGTCAGACTGGGAGACAATGACTATATCGGTGACCACCTGCCGAGATGTATTCTAGGTAGTTCAAGGTGTAGTAGGAGATGTCCTTGTGGCCGATTGAACATATGTTGGGTCCTTTTCCACGTCCGTGTCTTCATCAATCAACCTAAATGTAGGCACTACAAATTTTGATTTGTCACTTGCTTCTTAGGCGCCATGGTACCTGTGGATGTCTAATTAGTACCAGAAGAAACTCATAACATACTCGAAAAGATTATAGAACTAAGAACGAACAAAAATGAAAACAAAAAAAAATTCAGACAGTGGCTTTAGTGACCACCTACGGTGGGCATCTACGGTCAGCGGATCCCCTCTGTAGATCAAAGATCCCTAAAGAGTTGGTCTCTGATGGGAACCATGAATGTGTAGAACGGTCCGTAGATTCATCTACGAACCATAGTCCACTTCTATGGTTCCATACTTAGTGAAATTCTCATGTGCCACCAACCACAGACCTAATCTATGGTCCGTAGATTGACCTACGGCCCGTAAACGGGGTCTCATGTATGGGATCTGTGCCAAGTCTCAAACATGCTTCGATTGGAAGCTCACATTTTTTCCATATTAAATAATATCCTAGTCTAATCATGTATTTCAACATAAATTATGCTAGTTCTTCATTCCAATTACTCAATTTTACTGGTATTTTCTGCAAGGTAAGGAACCCTAAGTCGAAACTTACATTTAGACTTATATTTCATTGTTTTTTTTTCTTTACATACAACAAGGCAACACAATCACAAGATATCGTCCCAAGGGTGCATTCACTTCTAATTTAGCATACAATTTCATATAATAATTTGCCCAAGGTCAAGACCCAATTCCGTACTTTCTATAGTCAATCGATGAATCAAAATTCAAAGTGAGGGGAAAGTCTATTAACTTACAAGCAACGGGACTAGGATGATTATGTGACGACTCGACGGTTTCAATACCACAACTTTGCCTTTATGCATCGAACCTGTACACCGGACCTCTTGGGGAGTTTTGGGGATGAGTGGATTTTAGAGAGAAGGAAATTTGGGATTGTGGGGGGAAAGAAAGGGGAGATTAATTAGGGAGTTATGGAGTGATTACGGAGTGATTTAAGGGATTGAGAGGTTTAGAAATGGTTTGGGAGTAAATGGAGGGAAGTGGGAAAGATTTGAAATTGAGGGATTTTAAATAGGAGGGGTCTAGGTCAGGTGAGGCAAAACTAGGGTTTGGACCCACGGACCCCATCTACAGTCCGTGGGTCGATCTACGGTCCATAGATTAGGACCGTAGATCACTCTTAGACTTGGAAAATTTTAGAGACTTAGCTAGGATCTATGGACGCCATTCATGATCCATAGGATGAACTACAGACTGTCGATAGGGTCCGTAGACCGCTGCACCAGACCTTTTTCTACAGATTCTGCTTTTCGCCCCTGCACATGTAGCAACCATTAGCCCTTTCTTTTTGCCTTTTCTGGACACTTTTTAGACACGGACCCTATGCTAAGTCTAGCAAACACTAAAACAAAAATAAAACAACTATCTTTTTTAGTACAGAGAGGCAACTAAACAAAGAAAACTACTAAATGGAAAACAACAAGCTATTGTTGGCTAGATTTTACATCTTGGGTTGCCTCCTAAGCAGCGCTTGATTTAACACCGCAGTACGATGCAGGCCTCTTGATTAATCAAACGTCATCAAGATAGTAGGCCTCAATAACTTCTTGCACACTTTCTGTGTTTTCCAAATAGATCTTGATCCTTTGCCCGTTTACCATGAACCTTGTTCCTTCAATGTTCTCAAGCTTAACCGCTCCTTGAGGGAGCACTTTTGTGAGAAAAAATGCTCTAGTCCATTTGGACTTGACTTTTCCCGAAAACAAGCGCAACCAAGAGTTGAATAGATGGACAAGATCACATACAACAAATTCTCGCTTTTCAATTCTTTGATCATGATATCTCTTCATCTTATCTTTGTACAAGGTTGAACTTTCATAAGCTTTTAGGAGAAACTCATCAAGCATATTCAAGTCATTCATTCTTTGATTAGAAGCGGCTCCCCAATCCAAATTTATCTTCTTCATCGCCCACAGAGCCTTATGCTCTAGCTCTACCGGTATATGGCAAGACTTCCCATATACAAGTTGGTAAGGAGACATATATATGGGAGTCTTGTATGCAGTTTGATAGGCCTATACAACATCATCAAGCTTCCTTGACCAATCTATTCTATTAGCATTCACAGTCTTTGCCAAATCAGCTTGATCTCTCTGTTGGACACTTCAACTTGCCCAGTAGTTTGTGGGTGGTAAGGAGTGGCTACATTGTGACGGACAATATATTTCTCAAGTAGCGTCTTGAACAACTTATTACAAAAGTGGGAACCTTCATCACTGACAATCACCCTCAGGGTACCAAATCTGAAGAAGATATTCTTTTTCAAGAATGCGGCGACACTTTTACATTCATTGTTGGGTAGTGCAACTTCTTCCACCCACTTCGATACATAATCAACTGCAACAAGAATATACTTCATCCCACATGAGCTCACAAATGGACTTATAAAATCAATGCCCCATAAATCAAACAACTCTAACACTAATATAGGATTCATAGGAAGCTCTTGCCTTTTTGAAATCCCTCCTTCTCTTTTGAAACGGTCACAAGACTTGGCGAAATCATGAGCATGTTGGTAGATGGTAGGCTAGTAGTACCCACACTGCAAAATGTTATGCGCAGTCCGAATACCACTGTGATGCCCACTAATAGGCGATGAATGGCATGCCTCAAGTACACTCAACATCTCAACCTCGGGCACACAACAACGAATAATCCCATTAGCACAACTATGATACAAGTAAGGCTCATCCCAAAAGAATTACTTCACATCATGCATAGACTTTTTCCTTCGGTGAAAAGACAAATCATGGGGCACCAAATCACTTGCCAAATAATTAGCCAAGTCTGCGAACCAAGGAATCAGATCATGAGAAGCACCCAATACCTATTCATCTGGAAAAGTATCATTAATTTTAGCCCTATCACCAAGCTTTAGCATGACATCTTCCTCTAATCTGGACAAGTGATCGGCAACTTGATTTTAGGTCCCCTTTCTATCTTAACCACAAAATCAAACTCTTGCAGCAACAATACCCATCTAATCAACCTCAGTTTTTCATTCTTCTTTGCCATGAAATACCTCAATGTAGAATGGTCAGTATGCAATATGACCTTAGTACCAAGCAAGTAGGATCGAAATTTCTCGAATGTGAAAACCACCGCAAAAAGTTCTTGTTCAGTCATAGTATAATTCTTCTGGGCCACATTTAGATCTTTGCTAGCATAGTAATATGATGAAGAATTTTCTCTCTCCTCTGTCCTAATACTACACCAAGCGCCACTCCACTCGCATCGCACATTACCTCTAACGGTTGTCCCCAATCCGGTGAAATAATGATAGGTGCAAACTCTCCAAATTCTCTTAGACAAGCATCATAAAAAGCAAACTTATACTCCTTTTTGAACAGTTTGCACAATGGATGTGCAATTTTAAAGAAGTCCTTGATGAACCTTCTATAGAAATCTGCATGCCTAAGAAAACTTCTAACACCTTTTACAGAGATATGTGATGGAAGCTTTTCTATTACCTCTACTTTTGCTCTATCAACCTTAATGCCCTTCTCAGAAATCCGATGACCCAGAACTATCCCTTTTTTCACCATAAAGTGGCATTTCTCCCAATTTAGCACCAGAATGCAGTTTTCACACCTTTTAATCACCTCAGCCAAATGATCCAAACATTAATCTAAAGAGTCACCTACCAAAAAGAAATCATCCATAAATACCTCAATAGTGTCCTCCACCACATCAGAGAATATCGACATCATACAATGCTGGAAGGTCGATGGAGCATTGCACAACCCAATTGACATCTGTTTGAAGGAGAAAGTCCCATAAGGGAAAGTGAATGTGGTTTTCTCTTGGTCTTTCGGTGCTATACAAAATTGATTGTAGCTCGAATAACTATCAAGAAAACAGTACCAACCCTTACCTGCAAGTCTATCCAACATCTAATCCATGAATGGCATAGGGAAATAGTCCTTTTCTGTCTAAGCATTTAGATTCTGGTAGTCCATGTAAACTCTCTATCCAGTCAGGGGCCGCATCAGAACAAGCTCATTTCTCTCATTAGGAACCAAAGTAATCCCACCTTTCTTGGACACACATTAAACAGGACACACCTAACTACTATCTGCAATGGGATAGATAACTCCACGTCAAACCACTTGATGATCTCCTTTTTAACTACCTCTTGCATAGGCAGATTTAATCTTCTCTTGTGCTCAATACTAGGCTTGTGATCTGGCATGAGTTGGATTTTATGAGAACAGATACTAGGAGGGATCCCAATAATGTCCGCAATCATCCATCCAATAAATCACTTGAACCTCTTTAAAACAGAAACCAAACACTCTACTTGTCACCCATTCAAATCTGCCGCATTGATGACAGGTAAAGTATTATCTTTCGCTAGGAAAATGAACCTCAAATGTTATGGTATAGCCTTAACCTCCAATTTTGGTGCCTCTTCAATAGACGGTCTTGTGGGTGGGGACTCATGATTTTTCATGTCTAACTCTAGTTTCTTTGGTTTCGAACAATATTCGCTCCTATCAAGTGCGGCGACCAACTCATCATACTATTCAATACTATCACTCTCAAAGTTCATCATAACAACTGCTAGTGCCTCCACACCCAGTCTCTCTTCAATCTGCACTTTAGACCTACTCTCAACTCTATATGATATCATGGATATCGATTAGAGCTTACTACTTTGCTTCATCCACCTACAGATAGTAAAAGTTGCCTCTTTATTATTCAGTCTGAACTTCATCTGCCCCTTTTCCATATCAACTAAGGTGTGCCCAGTGGTAAGGAATGGTCTCCCAAGAATGATGGGAACCTCAAAATCAACCTCACAGTCAAGAATCACAAAATCCGCCGGAAAGACTAATGACTCCACTTTCACTAATACAAAATGGAGCACACCAACGGGCCTCTTCACAGTTCTATCGACCATGAGCAACTGCATCATAATTGGTTTTGGATTTCCTAGACCCAACTTCTTGTAAATAGACAGTGGCATCAGATTAATGCTAGCACCAAGATCACACAATGCCTTAGCAAAATGCAACAACTCGATAGTACATGGAATAGTGAAGGCAGCAAGATCTTCTTTTTTCTACATAAGGGACCTTGTAGCAATAACATTACAATGTTGCAATCTATCATCATCTTTGAACTGCCCTCTTCTTTGTCAATATGTCCTTCATAAATTTTGCATACCCACGCATTTGCTCCAAATCCTCTATCAATGGAACATTGATTAAAAGTTGTTTCAATATGCTAATAAACCTGCAGTATTTGCCTTCTTCAGTCTTCTTCAATAACCTCTTTGGGAAGGGAGGTGGAGGTCTAGGTATGGGGACAACTTTTTGAGTTACCTCCGTTTCTTTCTCTATCGCATTCTCGGACTCTCCACTTACCTCGACCACATCATCATCTTTACTATTTTCAATTTCCACACTAGACCACATAGGTGGATCAATGGTGTGCTTACCCCCTCGAGTACTGACTGCCATACAATGCCCATCATTCTTTGGATTCTGGATGGTGTTGCTAGGAAGAGTGCCAGGTTGACGTGGATTTACTGTAGTTGACAACTGAGTCATCTGCTGCTTAAGATGCTTGATTGACACTACATGGGCATCAACTTTTTGACCAATACAAGACAAGTCATTTCTCATCTCCTTCACATTCTCATTAGTTGCATTAAACCTCCTCATCATCTTCTGCATCATATCCTCAATATATGGCATATTACTTCCAGCTTCCCTAGGACCAGATTCCCAATTTTGAGGGGAAACATAAGGTCCAACACGATTATTTTTTTGTCATAGTTGTTCCGGTTGTAGTTATTGTCGCGATTGAAGTTCCCATCCTTGACATATTAACCCTCTCGGTTGTAGTTGCCATAGTTTTGACCTTGGCGCCAATTATCCATATTGGAACATTGGGCGTTTGGTCGAAAACCCCCCGTGTAATCATTCACAGCATAAACATCCTCTTCATAGTAACACTCCTTAACCGGTGGTGGATTCCTAGTCAAATAATTCACAACATTTACCTTCTCCGCACCTCTGCTCACATGCTTCAAAACCAACCTTAGTTTAGTCTTTATCTGAGCCATCTCCTCACGAATCTCCTTTGCAGATTGGTGGTTTGTAGCTTGAATGGCAAACGTGTTCCTCCCAGTCTCCGACTTTCTATTGCTCCAAGCTTTGTTATTTCGAGAGATCTTCTCTAGTTTCTCTAAAACGTCTCAAAAGTGCACTCACCATATGAACCTCCAACAATAGTATAAAGCACTGCTTTACTGTTGTCATCCTGACCTCAATAGAAATATTCCTTCAGCGACTCATCATCAATCTGGTGATTCGAAACACTTTGTATGAAAGCAATGAACCTATCCCAAGAACTACTCAGGGACTCTCTAGGTAATGCTACTAATTTTTTGAGCTTATCTTTGTGGTTCATTTTCTTGGACATTGGAAAGAATCTTGCTAGGAATACATCAGTCAATTGTTCCCATGTATAGATTGAGTTATAAGGAAGCTCATTAAACCACACAGCAACATCACCGGTCAATGATAGAGGAAAGACTCACAATCCAATGACATCCATGTCCAAGTCTGTTCGACCCACACAACTTTTGCAAACACTTCTTAGCTTGGTACGTGCACATTTGGATCTTCGGATGCCAAACCTGCAAACAAGCCCCTAGTAGTAAGCATTTGCATCAAACTGCTTGTCACCACAAATGTATGCCCTGAAGGTAGAGGAGGTAGGACAAGAGGTCCATTAGATTCAGCAGCGTTAAAGTTGACTCTATAATTATCATGCAGTCTTGGCCCTGGTTGATCTTGTACCCTCACAGTATCTCTCAATAGATTCTTAGCTTGAATCTGATTATTCTCATCACCAACCCTCGAAGGCTGCAACCCAACACCAATACCTAACTCTCCTCAGATAGAATTAACTGACAGTCTTTGATTATTCATTCTCCACAAAGTTCTGTTTAGTTCTAGATCGTAGGGAGTAAATGGTTCTTCTTGACTCTGTGTACTTGGTATACACTAGAGTAGGAACCTAAGAGAGACAAAAACAAAAGAGAAAGTAAAATTAGGAAATATTTAATTTAAGTTCAATAACGTAGTTAAACTTAATATAAAAGCCTAATTCCCCGGCAGCGGCGCCAAAATTTGATACGCTTAAATTACATCTCCCTAAAGAAGCATAAGCGATCGTTATCAAGTAAAGAACCCAACTTGTAGGTTGGGGTCGATCCTACGAGGAGTATGGTTTAGACTTAACTTTAACCAACAATTATATCTGTTTAGTCAATGCATTTCCAAAAACAAGTAATTAAAGGGGGGGGGGGGGGGGGAGGGGGATTTGTGAAACAAATTCAGGAAATTCTATAAGTAATTAATGAGCAAGATTTAAACTTTAGTTGTTATCAACATGAGAAAATAACTAGGGTGTACGTGTTCCCCATAAGCTCATAGTGCGGTAATCCTAGTAATAGCAATCCTTTCCAAGTGTATTTCATGCAAAGTGATAAGTTAGGTATCTCTAAATTCTTGGTCCAGCATCTAGAGAATTTCAGCCCGCAATTTGGTTCGGCTACATGTGTATAATTTACTAACCCTTACCTTTACCTCATATTAGACATCACATCAATGTATGACTTAGTTTTCACCCTTGTACCAATTGACATTAGACTATTAAATAGTGTCACACTAAATCTATGTTGATAATTCTTTTCTCGTTAATTGCCTCCTTGGTCTGGCAAGTAGTAACGAGGCAAATTCTAAGGTTCGGCACCATTAAAAAGATTTCTAAGCGAAAGAATTATATGCAATAACACTATTCAAGAATTACTTAGTTACTATTCATACATTGTTAATCGTTTATGGTTCCCACAACCCTAGTTATGGATTTAGTTACCCATAATAGCAAGAACACAATTCATATTTTTAGATGAAAATATCAAGAACTTACATAATAAGTAGAAGAAACCTAGAATCTCAACTTGAATTGCAAAGTCAAAATCTTCAAAACGAACTTAGTAAATTAAGAATTACTAAAGTTGCAAGTTAATCTCCAAATCCAAAAACTAAAACTAAAATAATAAATTCTCACCCCTAAAAATGAGATTTACATGCCCTATATCTAGAAAAAGAAGTCCTAACTAAAAAGGAAATGAAATAAGGAAATAATGTTTCAAGACACGTCATAAATCTACGACACTGACCTACAGACCGTGGATTGACCTCCAGTCTATAGGTCCCTTCTGTGACACATGACTTAGGCAAATTTTCAAATTACAAAACATCATATCTGAAGCAAACTACGGATAAACAGTACAGATCGTGGTTTGATCCAGGTTCGTATATCCTCTTTCGTAGCTCCGCACTTAGAATCTTCAAAATCAAGTACTGGAACCTCTTGTCTGAATCATTTGACGGAGCAACAATATAGTTCGTAGATCAATCTGCGGTCTGTCGATTGCAATCGTGGTTCCACACTGAGTCAATAATTCCATGATCTCCTTTAATGCCTTGCCTGTCCATCTACAACACCCATCTACGGAGCGTGAATGGACCTATGGAGCATGAATGGACCTATGATCCTTGGATAACCTCTGTAGATGCCCTTTTCTGCATATCCTTCAGCTATGTCTCTTAATTTCCACGTCTGAACATATTTCCTGTAAACATGATAAAAATATATAAAAACCACTACAAAATGGCCCTAGACACATACAACTCATAAGTGAAATGTATTAAAAATACGGTAAACTCATGGTATATCATCACCCAGGCCTCAAAATTCCGAAACTGTATGTTAAATCTCAGCATTAATAAATGGTGCTTGTAACTGAATCGCGAAATAGATTCAAAGTGTGGAATGTGCATTAAACCAATAGCTACTTAGTAGGCATCATAGGCCGACTAAGTAAGAAAGGTAAATGCAATATGAAATGCTAGAATTTAACACAATAGACGTCAAAGTGAGGAAATCTAAAAGAAATGAACACAATTGTACAAAGAATAGAAATGAAGTAACTAACAACTAACTAAACCCAACTAGAGTGCCCATTAGCTCATGAGGTACACTTATACGCAAGTTATAGTAAAATCCGAACGAACCTTGAAAGACCGATAGGTAAAGAGTTAAGAACTAAGAAAAGAACTTGAAGATGTTTCTAGAACTCCCACAGCCTTCCACATACATTAACCATGATAAAGGCACCAAGGACCCAGAAGAATCGTGACTTGAAAGAGATCAAAGGGATAAGTATACAAGAGAGGAACTAAACCAAATGAAGAGATTTAAAATGAAACCTCAAACATGATCAATAATAAGGTATATGGGCTCAAACCATAGAAACTAAACTCCAAAGAGTAAAATATCCTTTTCCAACTCAATATAGGTCCAACCTGCAGCACAGGACAACCCAAGATTCATTAGGGACCCACTCCAACTCCTACTTCAAAAGTCTATGTGAAATCACCAATAAGCAAAAAATAACTCACGTACATGCCGAGTAATCATGAGAATAAAGTCATGGAAAAGGGCAAGCTGAACTAAGTTTTCACCTAACAACGAATCATACTACCTAGCCTGAGTTTGCTATATCAGTCTACAGGATGCTAATCCATTTAAAGCAATGCTACAAAGATTTTAAGGCCTATCAACTCCAAACTATGCAAGTGGATAGAAATAACTAGTCTATGACTAGACTAAGGCAAAAAATTCTCAAAATCAATTAACAACAACAACCAAAACACACCAGAAAGTAAGGATGACCTTAGGCAACAAAACAAACATGTTATAAGGCCTCAAAACCAGATAATATAGCCTAAAACATGATTTTTAACAAACTAAAAATGATTAACTAGATACCCAACCAAAATTTACACAAATAAACATAATTTACATAATCAAGCTCAATATAATGAATAGGAAGTCGTAGCCTACCTTAAAGTAGACAACACATACTCCAAATCAAAACTCCAAAGCTTTTCCCTTATTGTAAGCACTCCTAATGCTGCCAATCTATCAAAAATAGAATCATACAACGTTAAGACGGTTGATTAGAAACTAAAACACAATAAATGGAGATGGACCAATTTTGGAGTACAAACCAGATATATGGGACCCCGTAAAAAAATTCTAGAATTAACTCCATCAAAAGTTCCATTTAACTGCCCAAACTTGTATCCCAGAACTAGACACAATTCAGGGATTGGAACAACCCAAAATGAGTACATGCAATAAATCACCAATTAAGCTTAAAAGAAAAGGGGCCGACAGCCTCATTAGAGCCATTTTTACCTCAAATGAAGGCGCTCCCCAACAATCACTGAATGCTCAACCATGTAGCCCCAAACTATCTAAACATGCTGGACTTTGAATCACATCAAACAAATCTCTAGAACATTAATTTTGCTAGTGTATTTAAGATTCTAATGATCTGCTGTTTATTTCTCTATATTATTTTTGCCAAAGTTGAAAATTCTATGAGGTTTTCACTTTTAATCTCTTCTTTTTTATATTATCTTTGAGGTGTATTCACATATTTCTTCAGATAGATACTTTTGACCTAATTTTTTTTTGGGGTTTTCCTTTTGAGTTTTAAAATTTTACGGGTCTAAAGTTTTGTTGATGAAAAATTTAAATTTCCTATATGAGCTAAATATGTGGGTCTTAATTTTTTTTTTTTTTTTTTTTTTTGATTTGTGTGACTAAATTTTTGTTGGTAGCTATTTCTTCTTGTTATATTTCATGCGCTAAATCTGTGTGGATCTAAATCTGTTAGTAGCTTTAGTGATATATTTAAAATATATTTTGAGATATCAAAAATAAAATAAAAAATTAAATAAAGAAAATAAGCTCAAAAAAAAGGAGAAACAGATAAATAGGAATAAAGGTCATAGAGAGGTGGCACATCACCTTAATAACGTTCCTATATATATATATATATATATATACTAGTTTTTCGACCCGTGCTTTGCATGTGATTAAAAACTCAGAAAATATATGTTATAGTAAATAATATTTTTTATTTAAGTGAATATTTGAATAATAGACTTTGTACAACATAATATTGCAGATTCTTTTGTGAATATTCAATGTGAATCATCATATATATCTCTTATTCACGCGAATCAATGAAGATGGTCAATGAAAAATTTTCTTAGTTAATTGCAATCATGTATATATTTATTTCAATTTGATGAGGTTCAATCATGTAATTAGTCGTATCTCAGCAATATTACCTTATAGACGATATTTGTTGTGTATTTTTCTTGTCATCTAACCAGATGTGCTTGACACGTGTATTCCACGTTAAACTTTTTAGATATCATATGAATAGGTGAAGAGAACA
Organism: Solanum bulbocastanum; assembly: GCA_037074985.1. Lineage (NCBI taxonomy): Eukaryota > Viridiplantae > Streptophyta > Magnoliopsida > Solanales > Solanaceae > Solanum > Solanum bulbocastanum. The sequence goes on from CM073605.1 coordinate 38,953,372, forward strand.
ACTACATTTTATTTTTAGAACTAATCTTTCTGTATTAATTTTTATTTTATAACTTATAACATAATAAATGACGTTCTTGTTGTTAGCTCTCATATTTGACTTCTCGATTGACTGTATACATAAATCAAAGATAGTTATTTGACCATCCATAGCTAATTAAGAAATGTTTCCTTTGTATTACCAAAAAAACTAAAAAATAAAATTAAAGAATATATTCTATTTGTGAAATCATAAATATAATCACATGTTTATCTTACCCCCAACAAATATGTAGTTCATGTTCTTGTAAACGATTTCCATTTATTCAATAAAGCATGATTCATCTCAGGAAAAATAACAAAATCGTGTTATCACATATATAGGGGCAGTGTAATAATATGAAAAATTATTGGTCAAAAGTTAATACAAGAAAATATGAAAGATAGAAATAATTAATGTAATAACTATGAGAATTCATAATATTATAACTAAAGAATATTAAAGAGTGTGAATAACGTTTGTAATAATTAGTAATAACTAAGACAATTTATAAATTTATAACTAAATGATTAGTGTGCAATAGATGTATTTCTAATAAATTTTATATGTATATAAATAAATAAGATTGTTAATTAATGTTACTATTTTTTCTTATATTTATTAGATTTTAATTTAGTGTAGGGCAAAATGAAAGTATTTATTCCATATCACTAAATATAAAATTTATTTTGTAATTGATAAATTTTTAAATGATTCATATATGTTCACATATTTTTACTCTTGAGAAGTTTAATAATTTTAAAAAAAAGATGTTCAGAAGCATATATTTACATCACAGGAGAAATTTTTAACAAAAACAAATAAAGTTAGACTACATCATGCTAACTTCATTTATTGGAACACTACATACTAATGTATATATTATGGAAACAATAAATATTATATCAACAAAATTATTTTCCTCAAGTACTCGAGGTTATGAAATTACTTTCTTAGAGTAGAACGATTTACTTCATCAGAATAGTGGTATCTCATATTTTGCTAAACTTCGAACTCACCCAACGACAATAAATCACACGAAATTTTATAAAATGCAAGAAGAAGAGTAGGAGATTAAAAAAAATTGTGGTTGAAAAATGAGAGGAAGCGGCTCTATTTATTGTCAAAACAAAGAGTAGTATAAACAAGTGTTTTTTGTGTCTTGTCTGAAAAGTCATTACCTTTCTGAGAAGTCACAACCCTTTGAAAAAGTCACAACATATTGAAAAAGTCACAACTCTTTGGAAAAGTCACAACCCTTAGAAAAAAGTCACAACTTATCGGAAAAGTCACAACTCATCAACAAAGTGATCTTTCCTAGAAGGCACAACCCTTTGGAAAATTCACAACTTATTGAAAAAGTCACAACTCTTTGAAAAAGTTACAACTCATCGAAAAATCACAGCCCTTTGAAAAAATTCACAACTCATCGAAAAAGTCACAACCTACGTTAGGGATATTATAGTAATTTAACATTCAAGTTAGAAGTTCATGTTTTTAAGGTAATATATATATATATATATATATATATATATATATATTAGACCAGTAGGAAAAAGAATGCCTACAGAATAACCTATTAGACTACAAGAAGGAGGAAATAAAGGAAAAATATTAAACATAGCTGCACATGATCCACAAATGTGAAATATAGTAATAGATTTATGGAAAGGTATAGTAGTAGCAGACTTTATTAAAAATTATCAAGAAACTGATGCAGAAACTATGTATAGATATTTAGAAACCTTTTTAGGAGAATCTTGTAAAGAAGTATGAGAATCATATAAACAGACTTACCCTCAAGAATTTCAAAATCTAATCGAATTAGGACCAAACCCATATAATTTTACAAATAAAATACATGTATTATTAACAGGAGAAGACCCCAATAGTGGCTTAGTAGCATTACAAAGAAATGTTGTAATTAAATTAGAACAATTAAGTGTATCTAATTGGATGCACATAAAGAATTTTCTTAAAGACTATTTTTACTATTCTACCATTAGTGGAAATACATTTAATGAAGAATTAGGTAAAAAATTATTTAATAAACTACCAGGAGCTTTAGGAAGAGAAATAGAAGAAAGATGGTATAAAAGAGAAGGAGTGGTGCAAAACCTCACACTCTTATGACCTATAGGACAAAAAATAAATCACATAATGGAAATGCTAACAGAAAAATGTACTAATATACAAATACAAAAGCAGTTAAAACAAAATAATGAAATGAACATTTGTAAAACAATGATATACACTACCCAAAGTTATGACAAATAACCTAGTAAAACAAGAAAATATAAAAGAAGAACAGGATATAACGAAAGACCCTATAGATAAAGCAACGCATTTTTGCAACCTAGATTGCCAAGACACAGCTCCGCTTGCAAAACTAATCAAGTAGCTTGAAGTAGACTTATGAGTATCAACATCACTGGCAGTATCTAAATCCATCTAACCACAAAGAATAGGATTCTCTATATCAAAACACAAACTCAGACTAAAAGTGCCACAAAGATATCTCACAATCCACTTGACAACATTCCAATGCTCTCTTTCCATATTAGAAAGAAAGCGGATAACAATACCAACAACATGAGCAATATTTGGTCTTGTGCACACCATTGCATACATCAAAACTACTAAAAAATTTCTAAAACAGACGGACAAAAAAGCGACGGACGGCGTCGCTCCAAAAAGCGACGCCATTTGTCATGTTGTCCATTGCTTTTTAATAAAAAAATTATTTTTAAAATTATTTTTCAAAAAGCGACAGATGACATTTCTTAGTCCGTCGCTTTTTTTTTCATGGATTTTTGCGTAATATATATACATAATTAATAATTAATTGATTAATTATTTTTTTAAAGGAGCGACGGACAACATCTCTAAGTCCGTTGCTTTTTGGTCAACATGACTCGTGAAACATTTAAGAAAAGCGACGAACATCGTCTCTTAGTTCGTCGCTTTTTTGGTCAAAATTTTTGTCAACTATTTTAAAAAAAGCGATGGACAAAGAAACACTGTCCTTCGCTTTTCTTAAAATATCTTTGACCCAGATCGGGATTTTCTTATTTTCTTCTCTCTCTCTTCTCTCTTCTTCTCTCTTCACTCTTATTCTGTCGCTTCTCTCTATCGATCTCCCTCCACTACATGCCGCCTCCACCTCCACCACCGCCGTCGTCACTGTATTTGCCCGTCACCGTCCATCATCGTCTGTCCTTGCCTCTCCTCTTTGTTAAGGTTGGTGTTTAGTTTTAAGGTTTTTTTTTTTTTTTTTCAATTCTAGTGATTATAGTTGATTGTTAGTTAGTATATTATTGTTTTAGTTTGTTGGGTTGTGTTATTGTTAATTTGATTTGATTATTGTTAGTTCGGTAGAGAATTGGAGATTTTTTATTTTAGGGTTTTATTTTAAATTGGGTATTGTAATTAGTGAATGAATTAGGTCTTTTTGATTTAGGACTAGTTTGAACTTGAGAATATGTAATTTGATTGTGAATTGAGGTTTTTTTAAAATTTGATTGATATATTGTTAGTTAGTAAAGTGTTACTTTGAAGTTAGAAATTAGTAATTGAAGTGTATATGATGAATGTTTGAATGCCATGACTATATCGTGGTGAATGTTTGAATGTCATGAATATATATTGATCGATGAGGTTTTTTTAAAATTAGAACTTGAATATATAACTAATTGTTGGATTAGAAGTTTATATATAACTAGATGTGAACTTGAATTTAGAACTTGAAGTTGAAGTTGAACTTGGAACTTGAATATAACTAATTAATTCTTGGATTAGAAGTTTATCTATAACTAATTTTAGAAATTGGATAGGAATTATTAAATGTAATTAGAACTTGAATTATTGTAGGATTTTAGAACTTTAAGTTGTAAGCTTTAGAGAACTTGAATTTTTGTAGGGTGTTAGAACATTAAGTTGTGAACTTTAGAGAACTTGAATTTTTGTAGGAACTTTAGGTTATCAAACGTTAGAAATCTTGAATTATTGTAGAATTTTAGAACTTTAAGATGTGAATTTTAGAGAACTTGAATCTTTGTAGGATTTTAGAATTTTAAGATTGGAATTATTGTAGGATTTTAGAACTTTAGAAATCTTGAATTATTGTAGGCTTTTGGAACTTAAATTTGTGAACTTTAGAGAACTTGAATTTGTGTAGGATTTTAGAACTTTATAAGGCTGTGAGTGTTAGAAATCTTGAATTATTGTAGGATTTTAGAACTTTAAGTTGTGAACTTTAGAGAACATGAATTTTTGTAGGATTTTAGAACTTTAGGTTATGAAACATTAGTAATCTTGAATTATAGTAGTATATTAGAACTTCAAGTTGTGAATTATAGAGAACTTGAATTTTTGTAGGATTTTTGAATTTTAAGTTGTGAACTTTAGAGAACTTGAGTTTTTGTAGGATTTTAGAGCTTTAGGTTGTGAACTTTAGAAATTTTGAATTATTTTAGGATTTTAGAACTTTAGGTTGTGAACTTTAGAAAACTTGAATTATTGTGGAATTTTAAAACTTTAAGTTGTGAACTTTAGAAATCTTGAATTATTGTAGGATTTTAAACTTTAGGAATCTTGATTTATAGAATTTATGAACTAATTATTAAGTTGAAATTTAGAAATCTTGATAAATGTAGTCTTTATGAACTATTTGTAATTTTGAAACGAATTTTGAAAGACTTTATAAGTCTTTATATTGTGATTTAGATATTTTTGAATGTTAATTTAACTTTGTTGTTTTATATTTTGTGTAGCTTCTTTATAATTTTTTGTTTTTGATTGAGGTTGAATTGAGTTGAATTGCTTTTGCACAGTTTCTGCTGCCAAAAAAATTGCAGAATAAGCGATGGACAGGGTGGTTTTGTATGTCGCTTTTCTGGATTTTTTTTTTTTAAACCAAGAAAAGCGACGGATAGGGTCCTTTAGTTCGTCGCTTTTTTAAAATTTATTTTTTTAAAAACCCAGAACGGACAGCGTCCTTTAGTTCGTCACTTTTCTGATTTCTTCAAAATTTTATTTCCAAAAAAGCGACATACGGCGTCTCATTGTCTGTCACTTTTCAAGATTTTAAAAAAATTAAAAATTAATTAAAGCAACAGACTTCGTCTCTCTTTTAAAATTAAAATAAATAAATAAATGAAAAAGCAACGGACGACATCGCATTCTTCAAAAAAAATATATTATTTTTAAAAAACAAAAGCGACGTAGTCCGTCACTTTTTGGCGACGAAGTCCGTTGCTTTTGGAAAAGCGTCGAGCCAAAAAGCGACGAGATTGACTGCGTCGCTTTTGGCCGAAAAAGCGACGCAATCCGTCACTTTTTGGCTATTTTTTAGTAGTGCAAACTACCAACAACTGAAGCATAAGGAACTTTCTTCATATCTTCCTTCTCACCATCACTGGAAGGACAATGTTTAGTACTTAATTTGAAGTCCATAGCTAAAGGTGTACTGACAACCTTAGCTTTGTCCATGTTAAATCTACAAAGTACTTTCTGAATGTACTTCTATTGTGACAACCACAATTTCTTGGCATCTCTATCACGGACAATCTAGGTGCCAAGAATCTACCTTGCTGGTCCCAAGTCTTTCGTAAAAATAGACTTATTCCACCCTTGCTTGAACTTTTTAATCGTGTAAGTATTATGACAAACAACAAGCATGTCATCAATATAAAACAAAACGACAATAAAGTCATCATCAGAGAATTTTATCACAAAAGCACAATGGTCTCAAGAAGTCTTCTTGAAGCCCTGCTGACTCATAAAAGAACCAAACTTCTTGTACCATTGCCCAGGAGCTTACTTTAGACCATACAAGATCTTCGTCAACTTGAAAACATAATTCTCTTTTCCCTTTACATCAAACCCTTCCAGCTGCTTCATATAAATTTCTTCATCTAAGTCACCTTGGAGAAAAGCAGTTTTTTAACATCCATCTGTTCAACCTCTGAGTCTAGACTTGCAGCCAGGCCTAGAACCACATGGATGGATGACATCTTCACAACTAGAGAGAATATCTTATCAAAATTAATTCCCTTTTTCTGGTTAAAACCCTTCACAACTAATCTAGCCTTGTACTGTGGAATTGGGTTACCCTCTTCATGTTTCGCTCGAAAACCCACTTGTTTTTATAAAGCTTTTTGATCTTTAGGTAACATAACCAAATCAAGGGTATGATTATCATATAGAATTCATTTCATCCTCCATAGCATCAAACCACATTTCTTTTTCTTCATTTTCCATGGCCTCATCAAGGCTTTCGCGTTCTCCCCTGTTGGTCAAGAGTACATACCCATTGGGAGAATAACAAGATGAAGGTGTTTTCTCTCTAGTAAGTCTTCAGAGAGAACTCTCTGGAGCATCAATAATAGTTGGTTGCTGACCAACTACATCGTCTTGCACTGGAGCATCAATGGCATATTGGTCATTCTGAGTATGATCACCATTTTCAATATCAACTTGATTTTCATCATCTTGAAGAATTTCACCTCATGGAATAGTCAAAAGCACTAGATCAACATTAACTAGGCTCTCACTACTCTAAGAATCAACATTGTTTGGTCTTCAAAGAATACAACATCCCGGCTTCTAACAAGTTTCTTCTAAACTAGATCAAAGAAATGATAGCAAAATTCATCTTGACCATAACCAACAAAGATACATTGCCTAGTTTTAACATCCAACTTTGACCTCTCATCCTTAGGAACATGTACAAAGTCTTTACACCCAAAAACTTTAAGATGATCAAAAGAAACATTCTTACCAGCCCAAACTCTATCAGGTACATCACCATTCAAAGCAATAGTAGGTGATAAATTGATACTATAGGCAACGGTATGAAGTACTTATGTCCAAAAGGAATCTAGCAGCCTAGCATCTGAAATCAGACATCTAACCCTCTCAACAAGAGTTATGTTCATCCTCTCCGCTAAACCATTTAGTTGAGAAGTCTTCGGAGGAGTTTTCTGATGCCGAATACCCTACTATCTGCAATATCTATCAAAAAGACCAATATACTCACCACCATTATTAGAACGGATGAATTTCAAGTTCTTCCCTGTCTGTCTGTCAACCAAGGCCTGAAAATTCTTGAACACATCAAGTACATAATCCTTGGAGTTCAAAGAGAATGCCCAGAGTTTGCATGAATGATCATCAATAAAAGTCACAAAATAAAGTGCACCATGATGACACTTTACCTTAAAAGGACAAGACAAATCATAATGTACAAACTCCAGTAAATCAAGCTTTCTTGAAGAAAGATGACTCTGAAAAGATACTCTTTTCTGTTGACCGGCTAAGCAATGAACACATTTGCTCAAATTTGCTTGTTTCACTGCAGAAAGCAAATTCTTCTTAGCCAAATTGTCCGTCCTCTTCTCACTAATATGACCTAGTCTTGTATGCCATAATAATGATGAAGTATCATTCTCCACCACATTTACTGTGCCTCTGCAAATGGAGCCTTGAAAAATGTACAAGTTAGACAACCTGTCACCACGGGCTACAATCATTGAACCTCTAGTAAGCTTCCACTGGCCAGTACCAAACGTATTGACATAACCCTTATCATCAAGGTATCAAACAAAAATCAAATTCAAGTGAACATCTGGATCATACTTGACATTATTCAGAACCAGTTGGAACCATTATTACTTTCCAAACAAACAATCCCAATGCCAAGAACTGCAACCTCATTATTATTGCCCATTTTCAACATCCCAAAATGACCTGATGTATAAGAAGAAAGTAATTCCTTCCTAGGCTTGACATGAGAAGTAGCACCAGAATCCACAAACAAGCTAGACTCATCACAAACAAGATTGACGCCATTTTAATCACTAGAAACAAGAAGGTCATAGTTAGCAACAACAACAACAAGATTTTTATTTTTGCCTTCTTTCTTTTGTTGTTTCAAATCTCTCTTGTACCTGAAACAATATATCTCGATATGCCCATTCTTGTTGGAATAGTCACATGTAACATTCTTGAATCTAGACTTTTACTTTTCTCTACTTTTATCTCAGTCATTGTGACCTCTAAACTTGGTTCTTCCCCTATCTTCACAACCAAAACATCGGAGCGTGAAGTAGAAGAAGAGGAGCCTTGAGATCCTCTTCTCATTTGTTTATTCAAAACATCACTCTTAGTGTATTCCATGGTCACAACACCATTGGGAGCAGAATTATTCAATGAAACTCGAAGAGTCTCAAAAGTGTCTGGCAGAGTATTAAGAAGCCATAGTCCCTGAATTTCTTAATCAAATTTTACCCCCATTCCGGACAGCTGATCAAGAACACCCTGAAAATTATTAATATGATAAAAAATAAAGTGCCCTCTTTATACTTGATGTTCATTAATTGTTTCAAAAGAAACAATTTGTTATTTCAAGTTTTCGAAGCATAAAGTGTCTCAAGCTTATCCCATCAGCTTCTAGCATGTGTCTCATTAACAATGTGATTTCTCACATTATGTTAAACCCATTGTGTGAAATAGCCAAAAACTTGTAAGTGCTCAAATTCCCAATCCTCATCATTCATAGATTCGGTTTTATTAGAAGCAAACATAAGTAGATGCAGTTTCTTGACAAATAGAAGATCTTTCATCTTGTCTTTCCAAGTATGATAATTACTACCATTAAGACAAACCTTCTTGCTCATATTTGACTCTATCATCCAAATATATAATCAACAACAACCTAATGCTCTGAAACCTCTTTGTTGGGAAAGGCAACTACAAAATAAATGTGTATGATAAGGCTATAGCGGAAGAAACCCAAGTCAAAACTTTCCATTCTATTTGAACCAAGAGAAGACAAACTAATGCAAGAACAAACATTGTTTGGGCAGCAAACAAATCAACCAAGCAAGAAAAATAATTCAACACATGATACACAAAATTTAATATGGAAAACCTATTCAATGTGAAGAGTAAAAACCACAAGGCCAAAACTCCAGTATAATCGACAAGAGTTATAGAAGTGTTCTCCAAAATGGTCACCAACAAAGTGCCAAACAATGAGAAACACAACTACAATATAGCACCAAAAGCTAGAGAAATAAAAGAAGCAAAAACACCGAACAAAGTGCCAAACAATGAGAAACACAACTACAATATAGCACCAAAAGCTAGAGAAATAAAAGAAGCAAAAACACCGAACCTGCAACTAATATTTCACGAGCTAAACTTTGGAGATACAGGACTCCAAATAACCCTCTATTAGTTCCCAATGAAAGATCAAGTTGAAAGGAACAAGCTGTCCAAAAATCAGCTCAATTGGATAAGAAACAAAGCAGGAATCACGATTTGAAGTTGGCTGCTAGGGCTTGTGTGAAAATCTGCACTTTCTCACTTTTCTTTCTATATGACTGCTCTCAATCTCTTGTAATTCTTCTCAAATAAGACTCGAAAGAAAATCTTACATATGCATCATAATATTGGGCTTATGGGCAAAGTAGGCTTGTCAAATTAGCTAAATTTATCCACAAAGGAAAGGAAGGAACACCCAAAACCTTAGACTTTTATTTATCCACATAGGAAGGGAAAAAGGCCCAAAACCCAACAATTATTTGTTGGGTTTTATTTGCCTTGATTTCTTATCATAAATAGGTTTTCCTTTTAGGAAAAAAGTTTTAATATTTTGATTAGTCCTTTTCTTGTAGGAAATGTTTTAGGACTCTATAAATATAAGTTTGTTCCTTCTAGCTTAATTAACATTCACAATGTAGTCCTAGGGTTTTGAGAGTTTCGGTTATAGAGGAGAATTTGTGAGCCTACATGTATTCCAATGAATTGGTTAAGGTTATTTCTCTCTATATTTTGTACTCTCATATTTGTAGTGGATTGTTCATCTCCTTTGTGGACGTAGGTCGATTGACCGAACCACGTTAAATCTTTATGTCTTTTGGTATATTTCCCGTTTATCTTCTTTCTCGGTCTTTCGAAGTCTGCTTTGCTAGCTTCCACATGACACCTGCTTATTTTCAAGCCAAAGGGGAGATTTGTTGGGTTTTATTTACCCTGATTTCTTACCATAAATAGGTTTTCCTTTTAAAAAAAAGTTTTAAAATTTTGACTAGTCCTTTTCTTGTAGGAAAGGTTTTAGGAATCTATAAATATAAGCTTGTTCCTTCTAACTTAATCAACATTCACAATGTAGTCCTAGGGTTTTGAGAGTTTTGGTTATGGGGGAGATTTTGTGAGCCAACATGTATTCCGAGTGAATTGGTTCAGGTTATTTCTCTCTATATTTTGTACTCTCATATTTATAGTGGATTGCTTATCTTCTTTGTGGACATAGGTCGATTGACCAAACACCGTTAAATCTTTGTGTCTTTTGGTATATTTCTCGTTTGTCTTCTTACTCGTGGTCTTTCGAGGTCTGCTTTGCTAGCTTCTGCATGACACTTGCTTATTTTCGATCCAATAAAACATGCAACATGTTCAAAAGTTTGTGTCTCCTGTATATTTACTTAAGAAAATAGTCTAAAAGTGCGTAGTTCCTACATGGTTCAAAAATGTCATTTTTTTACATGCTCAATTAGTTAAGATTGCTTATTAATATTGTCTAAATTTAGAATTCTTAACATCTATTTGTTTATCTATGTTTTTTTCTTATTTAATAAACCTTGAAACTAGATGTGTTCTTAAATAAATTTTTTCATTTTTTGATAATGGTTTATGTGACTTTTTTCTTTTGTTTTCTCATCGGTGTTACAACTATTGTTGTTTTGTTGTTCTTTACTAGGGATTCAATATATGCCTTCTAGTTTTAAGCAACACGTGTATTTTTGTCTCTTGAGACTGCTAGTTCATTATCTTTTTGTATGCTAAAGTTATCATTATTGATTGTTTAATTTGAAGAATTCTGATTTACAATTTTATGTTAATGTTGCTTTTGTAACAATTTTCTGCAGCAGAAATTCCTTCTGAAAGCTCTACCATTTATTATATCCAACTAGCCTTTGTTTGTTGATCCTAAGAATTTGTGATCTTATTATTGATGAGTCAAGGACTTTTGACTCATTTAATACTTGGAAAACATAATTGAAGTTTAGCATTGCCCAAGGTTACTTGGCGCATTGCCAAGTGGATAAACCGTTGCTAAAAGTCACAGTTGATAACCCATGAGTCTATCTCAGTTTTTTAGACAAAAGGTAGTGGTTGGCATATTGTTTTAATAGTTCAGTGAAAGTCATTGATCTTGCCAAAGTAGCAGTCTCTTGAAGGAAAAAGTTCAAGTTGTGAAGTCTAATTGATGAGGAATGCCTACGGTGATAGAGTATTCATAGACCTCCAAGACTGATTATGAAAGGTTGGGTGTTGAATTTAGCCTACAACCATAGTCTCGATAGTTGTCCCATTTCATAAGTTATAGTATATCGAGTAGGTGCTCGTGTAGATGACTAATGTGGTATCCATTCGTGATACTTTCATGATTGGCTTCAATGTGTCCTAGCCCACTAATGAACCCGATGCACCTGCCTTAATATCAAGAGATGAATAGGGCATTGATGCTCTAGATGAGGGCCACACCACTTGGCAGGATTTCTTCTCTTTTATAGCCTACTAGAGGGACCTTCACACTCTTTTTATGTTTTTGTGCTTATTTATATGGCATTGAGGACAATGCCTTATATTTTGTGGAGGCTATAGCATAATCAAAACATCATTAGGCTGACATGCAAATCATGCTCAAATGTACATAATCATGGGAAATCGATCCAATTAAATCAAAATCTCAAAAATCAAATTTTCATAGGCATGCTTGCATAAAGAAACATGAGAATCACTAAGAAATGATGATGAATTATGAGGAACTAAATATGTCAAACTAGAGTAGGGTTAGAGGGAAAGAGAAGGGAATAACAGGACATCATATCGGCCTCGGCCTCCTAAGTAGCAATCTTAACCAGTTGATTTCTCCACAATAATTTTACAGATGCAACTTCCTTGTTCCTCAAATTTTTAACTTGCCGGTCCAAAATCTCAATTGAAATTTCTTCATAAGAAAGGATCTACTTTATACAAATAGTCTTCAATGCTATAATAGTCGGCGGATCACAAACACATTTCTTCAATAAAGAGGCATAGAAAAAGGAATACACCGATGCTAAATAATTAGGGAAATGAAGGTCATAAGCACCTTAATCAATGCCATCCAAGATCTTAAATGGGCCCACAGTAATGACCCAGGGGTATACCCTAGAAGTAACACGACGTACTTGACCCTAAAGGGGTCTCATACAAGCCCTTAGCATATCATAATATAAGATAATAGAAAAGTACGGAAATTTTTAAAACTTTATCCATATAATTGAAGTCTTTTCAAAAGCTAGCGGAAGTCTTTCTACACTTTTGTTTCAAACTATATAAACTCAAATTGAATTAAAACCTTTATGAAATAGCCCATAGAATAGTCTCAACATGAAAATAAAAGACATAAAGGTAATAGTGGGTTTTGTCCTCGAAGCTATGAGGACTCACCAAGTCTTCAACTCCTTTGCTCCTTAGAAACCTAGCCTCAAGATTGAAACTCAAATCTCCGAACCCTACATTTGATTAGAATGTAGGCAAAGTATGTGTTAGTACAAAATGTACTAAATATATTAGCTAGAAGAACATCATAAGAGCATAATATAAGGGTTAGTCAATATAAGGCATACTCCATAATCATAACAAACACTCCATAAAACATAAACTATAAGCATAAGAGACAACATCATAATCATAAGGAAAGTCTCCAGCATAAGCATCATATAGGCCTTATTCAACCCTTAGTCTTTCATACCATAAGTGAATTACTTCTCAAGTAAACTCAAAGCATACTTTTACAATGAATGAAAAACATCCCATAATACCATCCAAGCTAAGTATCCCTTTTTGGTCGTCTTAGACATAGTCTATATGCATAGTCAAGTCTTAGGCTTTCATATCACAAGAGCACCATGCTCCTAAGTAACCTGAAATCATACTTGTGTAATGCATGAATAGCATCCCATAATACCATTCACACTAAGCATAACCTTAGATTCACCATATGCATACTTACTATTCATTTTCTCTCATTCTTAGTTTACTTCACAACCAAGGGGATCTCTCACCTTTAGGCAATCATAACATAACAAGGAAGGCAACTATATCACAATCCTATCTAAGCATACATCATATAACAAAAATTGTTCATGAGTCACCTTAAGGCAAGCTAGTGCCATGCATGACCAAGACCCCATAATCCTACCCATGCTAAGCTAGACACTTTAGGTTCATCATTCATGCTTATCATCTCTTAACATCATAAAGACAAGGTGAATCACCTCTGGTCATACATGTGTTTGAGGGCCTTATAAAGCTACAATCCAAACTGGTTATGCTCATGTTCAAAAATCCAAGGGGGAATCTCCTCAAGACATATATGTTTAGTTCATCATGAAGGACAAGGGAAAATCACCTCAAGCAATGTATATAATGGAATTATAAAGAAAAGGGTAATCACCTCTAGTCATACATACTAATGAATCATATAGACAAAGGTAATCACCTCTAGTCATACATACTAATGAATCATAGGTATTTGCCTCCATTGTAACGACCCAGAAATCTAGTAAGTGAAACTAGAGCCTAACGAGTGCGTGATTGAGTTTATAGGGTTTGAAGTTGTTAACTGACTTCCCGAGCTTAGATTGAGGGGTTTAGGGGTTAAAAATCAAGGTACAATCCCCCAAGGACCAACCAAGAGTCCCTGAGGGGACCCTAATGCCTAACCCCAAGGCTGCCCCAATTGAAAAATAGTTGTTAAAAACCAAAGTGCTACGGATTGGACCTACGCCCCGTAGGTTTATCCATGCCTATTGGATGGCTTCAGTAGGTGAAGGACCAAGTGAGGGGTCTCTGAACCGAACCACGGAGATGAAGTACGGGGTGTCATCCCACTCACAGTCAGTGGGATGGTGTCGTGAGTCCCACATGTAAAAGCTGTCCAATTCGGCCAAATGTAAGGGTAGGTTGGTAAATTCCTAATTAATTAGTCATGAGTTGGGGATGGTTATTATTGAATTATTAGAATTATTTAAGGCTTTTAAAAGCATTAATCTCCTTTTCAATTCATTATTCTCAAAAACACAAAATTAGAAACTACCCTCCTCTCCAAATATTCTCTCTCTAGAAACCACCATTGGAGAGGAAGGAGTCAAGGTTTGAAGCTCAAGATATCACCTTTCTCACCCAATTTTCATGGAGTTTCTTCCATAAAGGTATGGTAGTCTTCATCCTTGATTAAGTTTCATTTAAGGAGCCATGTCAAAAGATGATTTCAAGTTTTCAAAATCCCCAAAAAAACTAGTGTTTCAATCCAAGCATGAGTTCAATTCCAAAATGTATTCAAAGGTTTATATGTGATGAATTATGAATAAACTATTGAGTTAATGATGAATTATGATGAATTTCTCCTATGACCCTATGTTTTCCCCAAAATACTAAATTGGAAGTTTGTGATTTGGGTTGATTGATTATGGGATCATGTTGAATTGTTTCTGTCTATATTGAATTAGTTATTGAATCTTGATATTTCCCTTATCTAATGTAGTATTTTAGATATTTGGGTTTATATTGATTCATAGCCTTGAAGGGAAAAGTATGAAGGATATATGTATGATTATGATGTGAAGTATATGCATGTGGTTACAATGAAAATATTATGGTCATCTTTAAAATGCAATTATGTTATTATTGAAAGCTTATTCTCAATTAACACTTATGAATGATGATGATAGAATGTGAATGGTTTCTATAATGTGATGTTACATCTTGGATTGGTAGGCTTAACATCCTCTTCTTATGTAAATGAAAGTAATGTTGATTGATGTATCTTGAAATGGTAGGCTTAGGCATCCTCTTCTTGTATAAAAGAATGTAATGATAAACCTCAAATTGGTAGACCTAATGTTACTAGCACTTTCATAAATGAATGATGAAGTATTCTAGGCTATATCTTTAATCGGCAGACCTAATGATGGTGGCCCTTTATGATCCGTCTAGAAACTAATGTGATGATAAACCTTGAATCGGTATACCTAATATTGGTAGCCCTTTCATTTGTGAAATGATGAACCTTGAATCAACAAACCTAATGTTGGTGGCCCTTTCTTGAGTATTCAATGAGCTATCTTAATAATGTACCTTGAATCGATAAACCCAATGGGGGTGGCCCTTTCATGTGTAGTGTACTTTGGGTCGGTAGACCTAATGTTTGTAGCCCTCTTCAAGTACATTAATGTTAATGTGAATGAACTACTCTATGGGAATGGAGGCTAAGTACCGATTGGATATGGTAAGATGGAAGCTCTCCTTACGTTAGGCCGAGTATCAATGAACATCTTTCTTATCCCATAACTATGTGCCCACATAGGTTATTAGCTAGTGGATTCACCTAAGCTAAAATGTTACCGGCCCTACCTTGGGAAAGTAGACCACTTCTTTATGGTGTGGGGTTATGACACCAGATTCCATGTTAAGCTCACATGGTCTATGTCTGTTAATGCTTATTCCCATCATGTGAGATACATGCTATGGTTGTGCGAGAAGTTCTATGAAGTGCTAGTGGTAGTATGAGATGCCATCCATGCGTTGCACAAGTAGGCTTTGAGAGGACTATGGTGTGATTCTCCAATGTTTTAATGTCTAATGAATAAATGTTCTCTAAGTGGAGCTAATGAAGAATGTTGACTTATATGCCTAATGTGATGATGCATGCTTTACTTGGATTGTATTATGAGTTACTTCCCTTGTCATGACTTTTGAAATGTTTATGTTCCTTATGAGTGGGTTTGTCTAAAGATTAAAAGGAGGAATAGTAAGTTCATCTAAGGTGACCTCAAAGTGGTACTTAGTGGGAATAGTAGTATGGGATGCTATTCTCACATTGCACAAGTATAACTTCGGGTTGCTTGAGGTGAATGTTCTAATGTGATGAAATGACTTGTATGATGATTATGCTTTTATATTATGCCTCTTATACTTATGTTCATGACATTTCTCAAAATTGGCATTTAGCATGATTTTCAAATAAAATTTCCCTTTTAAGCATGGTTTTTACATGCCTATCATACTTAGTACATTAAATGTGCTAACCCATATTCTTCTATTATTCAACTATGTGTAGGTTTCGGCATTTGAGTTGATTCTCTCTAGTTCAAGGGCTTGGATTGAGCTCTTCCAAGGCTAGTGCTATGTCCTCATGGATTTGAGGACAAGTGCTTTATTGCTTTTTGTTTTCTTCATTGTACTAGACATTTCTTAGACTTCTATTGTAAATGGTCGTGACCCTACTTTTGATTCAAAGATTGATTTTAGATGGCCATGTGAGACTAGTAGACTTCTGCTATTTTAGATGATGTTTTTGATTGTATGGATTAAAAGAGTTTAAATTTCGTACTATTTCTATTATCTTATGTGATGACATGCTATGAGGCTTGTAGTAGATCTTTCGGAGTCTTGTACGTCGTGTCACAGGTCGTGACATCCATGTTCATTATTAATGGAATATAGGTATTCGCCTCCATATTTATTTTAATGTGTATTGTAGGTATTTTCCTCCAAATCATCACATAATGATCATAGGTAATCACCTCCGTGATCAACATAAAGGCAATGGGTAATCACCACTTGCCTTGGGAGTCATTCAAACATAAAGTGTACTCACCTCATACTACCCATATCATGACATGGCTAACTCATGTTTAACTAATTAGGAGTAAGGGAACTCACCTCACATTCCTATCATGTAAAGGCCATTTAGGGGAATCACCACAAGCCTCATCATATTTCATAGTCCTAGGACTTAGATTCATTTAAGATGAGGATAGACTTTCAACCTAGAATCATTCTATGTGAGAGAACCTTTCATGTCATATCATACTCTTGCATGATATCATATCTAGAATTCTACATTAGACATGGATATCATCATGACTCAAGTGATTCTATCACTTCATACTTCAATCATTCATGAGGTAGATTAGGTAGGTAAAGGTCTTCCACCATAATTTTATCCATTAAGCTTCTATTCTATAGACTTTACTCTCAAGGCCTTAACATACCTAGTTCATCATATTGGTTTTACTCTAAAACCATAGTGATCAACTTTCATGACTACAAGCCTTACACTTAAAGCTTTACTTCTTATAAACTTCATTCATACCTAGATTTCAAGGCATTCTAATCATATTCTTCATTATTAGGTGATTCTATTCACAATTCATTATAAATTTTAAACTTCAAGCTCTACTAGTCAAGATCCATCATATATACCATAATCTAGTTCAATTCATGTTTAGAGATTCATATTCTTTAACAATTACTAATCATAACATCAATTCTAGAAGATCATCTCAATGTCTCCAATTTCACTTCACAAGGCATAAACTGACATAATTCAATTTCATCAATTAAACTAGGTTAACCATGGAAAACACGTAATATCATCATAATATCATAATTAGATACTAATACAATAATAATTAAGTATTATCCATTCAATTGGAATTATACTTAAATGCTACCCACAATGTAGGAAGAAACCCTAGCTAAAGTTGGGTTTCTCTTCACAATTGGGGAATTTCTAGGGGGCACTATGGATGCAAGAACCCATAGATGAATAAGATAACATACCTTGATTCAAAACCCTCACCAAGCTTGCATCAATGGAAGAAATCTTCCCTACCTTCTTCTTCTTCTTCTTCTTCTTAAAAGCTACCCCACCCACAAGACCTCGATGCATAGACTGTGGGTTGGTCTACAGGCCGTACTACACTAGCTAAGGATTAACATGTAGGGGGAAGCAAGGCCTTGACCAACAACCCCTTCCCACAGGGCGTGGCTCCATCCATAGCTCATGGATGCCCTTCATGGGAGGCTGCTTTTTGACAGTTTTTGGGCTGTTTTTAGGATCCTCCTCAAGGACCCTTTGGTTGGTCCTTAGGGGGTCGTACATTGATGCCCTAACCCAAAAACCTTATTCTAAGCACAGGAAGTCATTTTATGAGCTTAAACCTTATATCCAACTATAAAACTCTCATGCAAGGCTCTAGAACTCTCTAGTTTAACTGACTAGTTTTTCGGGTGTTACAATATCTCCCCTTTGGGATCATTCGTCCTCGAATGAAATTTGTAAACACTTCTTAAAAGAAATTAATCTAGACTAGCAGCCCATAATTGTCACAACCCGAGCCTACAGCCCGGATGTGACATAACATACAAGGCTCCGAAAAGCCTAATACAAGCCTCATAGCATTCATAACAGACGACATATGAAATAGTGTGGAATTTAAAACTTTTCTTTAATCAATACAAATAAAAACATCATTTAAAACAACGAAAGTCTACTAGTCTCACATTACCATCTAATACATTTGAGTCAAAACTAGGGTCAGGGCCTTTAGAATAGAAAGTCTAAAAAGAGTCCAATACAATGAAAGACATGAAACATCAATAAAGCACTCGTCCTCGGATCCATGAAGACATACCACAAACTTGATGAATAGTCAAATCAAGCTTGAACTAGAAGAAATCAACTCACATGCTGGAAGCTACACTTTGTAAAAAAAATAGATGAAAAATGGGTTAGCACACAAAAATGTACTAAGTATGATTGCCATGCAAAAATCATGCTTAAAAAGGACATTTTGGTTAAAACCATGTATTATGCCAATTTCTTTAGAAACATCATGAACATTAGTATAAGAGGCATAAGATACAAGTATAATTATCATACAAGTCATTACTTCACATTAGACCATTCACCTTAAATAACCCTAAGCTATACTTGTGCAATGTAAGGATAGCATCCCATACTACTATTCCTACTAAGTACCACTTGAGGCCACTTTAGATGAACTTACCATTCTTTATTAGTCATCTTTAATCAATACTCATGCATAAGGAACACATACATTTCATAAGTTATGACAAGGAAGGTAACTCATAATGCAATCCAAGTAAAGCATGCATCATTACATAATCATTTAAGTCATCATCCTCATTTTCTTCATTAAGAGCACTTCCATTTATTACGCATTTAGACATTGGAGAATCACACCATAGCCCTCTAAACGCCAACTCGTGCAATGCATGAATGGCATTCCATACTACCACCCACACTTCATAGAACTTCTCATGTAACCCTGACATGTATCTCACATGATGGGAATAAGCATTAACCGACATAGACCATGAGAGCAAACTATGGAATCCGGTGTCCTATCCCGACACTGTAAAGATATGGTCTACTTGCCTAGGGTAGAATCGGTAAGATTTTATCTTAAGTAGATCCACTAGCTAATATCCTATGCGGGCACATAGTTATGGGATAGGAAAGATGTTCATTGAAACCCAGCCTAACCTAGGGAGAGCTTCCATCTTACAATATCCACTCGGTACTTAGCCTCCGTTAACATAGAGTAGTTCATTTTCATTAATATTGTTATACTTGTGAAGGAAACCACCATTAGGTCTATCGAGTCAAGGTACATTTATACATGAAAGGCCACCACCATTAGCTCTACCGATTCAAGGTACATTATAAGGATAGCTAATTCAATCCTCATGAAAGGGCCACCACCATTAGATCTACCATTTCAAGATCCGTCATTACATTGGTTCCTAGAGTCATCATGAAAGGCTACCACCATTAGGTCTACCAGTTCATAGCCTTAGGATACTTCATTAATCATTTATTAAAGGGCCACCAACATTAGGTCTACCAGTTCAATGTTCATTAAGTCAAGATACATTCATTTACACAAGAAGATGATGCCCTAAGACTACCAATTCAAGATGTAACAGTACATTGAAGAAACCTTTCACATATCATCATCATTCATGAGTGTTAAATTTATAATAACCTTTCAATAATAACACAGTTGCATTCTAAACATGTTCACATTACCTTCATTGAATTCACATGTACATACATAGCATCATAATCATACATCAATTCTTCATACTTTGCCCTTCAAGGCCATGAATCACATTTCACCAACAAACCTAGATTACTACAATTTAGGCATGCATAATGACATAGTTCAATAAACTTAAGCAATATAGTATATTTTATTCATATTCTTTCATAATCAATCAATCCCAAATCACAATTCACACTTTAGTATTTTGGGGGAATCATGGGTTCATAGGAAGATTCCATCTTAAAACAACATTAATTCATGAATTCAATCACAATTTATCATAATTCAACCTTTGAAAACGTTTAGAAATTGAACCCATGAGTAGGAGTGAAAACCCTAACTTTTGGGGGATTTTGGAAACTTTGAAACCATCTTTTGAAGGGGCTCCTTGGATTGAAACTAACCAAGGATGTAAACTACCATACCTTAAGGGAGTTTTCCTCGAAATTTGAGAAGAACACTCCTTTTTCTTCTTCAATGGAGGTTTCTAGAGAGAGAAATATTGTGAGGGATACTCTTTTGGGTGTTTGGGAAAAATAAAGTAAATGGGGGTGTTTAAAGACTTCAAACCATTTATATATGTGACATAAAACAATTAAAAAAGACTCCATAAAATAACTAATTAAATAGGAAGTTACTAAATGACCCTCGATAAGGCAACCCACTCTCAGGCACCACGAGAGGGTTTCACGAGTCGTGGTCCTGCCCGTTGTCCATGGGTATTGACTATGGTTTGGGGTGTTGGCCAAAATAAATTGGATGCATGACCACGAGTCCTCCCATGATCCGTGGTCAAGACCACGAGTCATGGTGAAGGTTGTGGTCTTGAGGCAGTATCTATGCTTCAAAGCTTTGCGTCCACATGCCTAAGGGGTCTTCACGAACACCCTTTATGATCCATCAAGGGCACCAAGGCTCGTGGTGATGCCCGTGGTCCCTTGACCAGTGGCTCCTTCAACACACACAACTCCCATAAGGCTAAGTTAACCCCACGAGCCTTACCAAAGTCCGTGGGTATGACCACGAGCCGTGACGTGGCTCCTGAAGGGAAGCCTTGGCATAGCCACTTTGGAGGGCACACTGCCTCACAAACCACGGGTGGCACCATGACTCATGGTCGCCGCCAAGGGTCGTGAAGACCCTCGTGGTCATGGTAGGCAGTGGCTAGGCTTAGTTTTAGGCAGCCTTGGCCCCCTAGCCATGGCCTTCACCCAAAACACTTGGCCCTTACCCTTAACCCTTGACATTAACCCTCACATTTAGGCTCTAGTTCAGCCTACTCTTATCCGAGGTGTTACATTATCTCCCCCTTGGGAACATTTGTCCTCGAATGACACATTAGACACCTTACAAAATTATAGAGTCAAGACTAGAAGCCCATCATGCATGACACATCAATATAATGCACAAATCATAGGAGGAAATATCAACTTCACGTCAATAAGCTCAATGCAACACAAGGAAGTAGGAACTACATCTACAAACTCATTATGCACGTAAACATCAACATTTCTCATTTAATTGGGGGAATTTCGTTCTCCAACTCACATCATGCTCATCATAACATCATTAAGCACATTATGCAATTACTTCTCAAAATAATATTTAAGCATGTTCAACAATTCAACTCATGAAGCATTTAGGCAACTCATTATAGATGCACATCAACATGAGGAATATAAATCATGAAAACTCAATTTCTCATTAAACATAGATTCATCAAGAAAATGCATATCATAAGGAGATAATGGAAACACATAATCACACATGACTCCAAAACATGATACAAGATAAAAAGGAGCTCTTTGTCTTAGGTTTAAATACGAATAGAAGGAAAGAGTAAGGATATCAGAGCTCTCAACAACTTTACTATCCAAACATACCATCTCCCCCTTGGGAGTAAACCCATACTAAGACTAACATGAAAATAACATAGGGATCTTAATAGAACATTTACAACTTTAAGGAACTATCAACATATAGGAGCCTTCATGCGGAAGGGCTCCTTTGTTATCTCTAGCCCGAAGTGCATAGAAGCAATTATTCTTTGGAGCATTAGGATCCGGGCCATTAAGAGAATCTTGTTTGGCCTCCCTTCCTTGGGCTGTAAGAGTAGGGCAATCTTTCACTTGATGATCAATCTTTCCACAACCATAGCACCCATTAATATCGGCTAGGCATTTCCCATGATGCCTCTTTCCACAATTGGTGCAAGTAGGTTTAGAAAATGGAGGTCCATCACCTTTCTCTTGGTTAACCCCAGAAGTGCTTAAAGAATCTTGATTTGGATCTCTCTTTTTGAATCTTGGTTGACCTTGCTCATCAGATATAACTCTCTTCATCTCCTTATTCTTCCTTTTAAGTTTGGACTCCTCAATAGATTGATCATATACCACAAGCCTAGAAATGTTCATGTCATCATGGAGCATTGCCGTACGGAATTCTTTCTCAACTAGGTAGGAAACTCCCGTTACATATCTACTCATCTCATCCCTCGGGTTCGACACCAAATATGGAGCATACTTGGACAATAGGGTAAATTTCAAAGAATACTCTTGAACATTCATATTACCTTGCATAAGATTGATAAAATCCTCCACCTTAGCTTCCCTCTTTTAATGGGGAAATAACCTACCAAGGAATGCTTGCTTGAACACTTCCCAATATATAGGCCCCGCTCCTACCGGCCTATTACTCTTCCATTGAGTGAACCAAACTTGGGCAACATCCTTCAATTGATAAGCAGCTAGTTCCGCTTTTTCTATAGAAGTCACCCGCATAGGATTAACTACCTTATACACCTCATCCAAAAAATCTTAGTGATCCTCTACCACCTTGGAACCTAGAAACACCGGAGAGTTCATCCTCACAAAATCCCTCAATCTAGAAGCCATAGTACTCATAATAGGTTTGACATGAGTTTCAACACACCTATTAGCTTGGGCTTGAGTAGTTACGGCTTGAGCCATCATCAAAAGAGCCGACCTAACTTCCTCATTGGTCATGGCCGGAGGATTAACCGTAACTTGATTGCCTTGAGGACCTTGAGGCTCTTGGGGACCTTAGGGTCCTTGGAGAGGAAATACCTCATTCACATTCTCCTCTTCCATCCTTCTTCCATTCGCTCTTCTTGTATTCATATCCTATAAACACAAGAGAAGGGTTAGGGAAAGGACTTCATATAGTTAAACCTCTAAGGCACAACTTTAAGAGTATGAAAGAAGTGAAATTTCCTAATGTCTTATAGCCTCTCATTCACAAATGTGGCGCACTTTACACTATGAACAAGACTCTACTCGATATGACTTATGAGACATCAATCCTAAAAACCATCCTAAAATCTTGTGCTCTGATACCATTTTGTCACGACACGAGCCTACTCGGACGTGACACAATGTACAAGGCTCCAAAAAGCCTAATACAAGTCTCATAGCATTCATAACATATGACATATGAAATAGTGTGGAATTTAAAACTTTTCTTTAAATCAATACAATCAAAAACATCATTTAAATCAATGAAAGTCTACTAGTCTCACATGACCATCTAATACATTTGAGTCAAAACTAGGGTCAAGGCCCTTAGAATAGAAAGTCTAAAAAGAGTCTAATATAATGAAAGACATGAAATATCAATAAAGCACTTGTCCTCGAATCCATGAAGACATACCACAAACTTGATGAATAGTCAACTCAAGATTGAGCTAGAAGAAATCAACTCACTTGCCAGAGCCTACATTTTATAGAAAAATAAAAGAAATATGGGTTAGCACACAAAAATGTACCAAGTATGATAGCCATGCAAAAACCATGCTTAAAAAGGACATTTTGGTTAAAACCATGTATTATGCCAATTTCTTTAGAAACATCACGAACATAAGTATAAGAGGCATAAGATAAAAGTATAATTGTCATACAAGTCATTACATCACATTAGACCATTCACCTTAAAGAACCCTAAGCTATACTTGTGCAATGTAAGAAAAGCATCCCATACTACTATTCCTACTAAGTACCACTTGAGGCCACTTTAGAAGAACTTTCCATTCTTCATTACTCATCTTTAATCAATACTCATGCATAAGGAACACATACATTTCATAAGTCATGACAAGGAAGGTAACTCATAATGCAATCCAATTAAAGCATGGATCATTACATAATCATTTAAGTCATCATACTCATTAGCTTCATTTAGAGCACTTCCATTTTTTAGCTATTTAGACATTGGAGAATCACACCATAGCCCTCTAAAAGCCAACTAATGCAATGCATGAATGACATCCCATACTACCACCCACACTTGATAGAACTTCTCAAGTAACCCTGGCAGGTATCTCACATGATGGGAATAATCATTAACTGACATAGACCATGAGAACAAACCATGGAATCCGATGTCATATCCCCACACCATAAAGATGTGATCTACTTGCCTAGGGTAGAACCAGTAACATTTTATCTTAGGTGGATCCACTAGCTAATATCCTATGCGCATACATAGTTATAGGACAGGAAATATGTTTATTGAAACGCAGCCTAACATAGGGAGAGCTTCCATCTTACCATATCCACTCGGTACTTTGCCTTCATTCCCATAGAGTAGTTCATTTTCATTAATATTATTATACTTCTGAGGGCTACCACCATTAGGTCTACTGAGTCAAGGTACATTTACACATGAAAGGGCCACCATAATTAGGTCTACCGATTCTAGGTACATTATAAGGATAGCTTATTGAATCATCAAGAAAGGGCCACCACCATTAGGTCTACCGATTCAAGGTTCGTCATTACATTAATTCCTAAAGTCATCATGAAGGGCACCACCATTAGGTCTACTGGATCAAGACATAGCCTTAGGATACTTCATTAATCATTTATTAAAAGGCCACCAACAATAGGTCTACTGATTCAATGTTCATTAAGTCAAGATACATTCATTTACACAAGAAGAGGATGCCCTAAGACTACCAATTCAAGATGTAACATTACATTGAAGAAACCTTTCACATATAGCATCATCATTCAAAAGTGTTACATTGAGAATAACCTTTCAACAATAGCACAATTGCATTCTAGACATGATCACATTACCTTCATTGACTTCACATGCACATACATAACATCATAATCATACATCAATTCTTCATACTTTGCCCCTCAAGGTGAAAGAATATTCTAATAAACACATAATGAAAATAATGTGAAAGGATTTTCTCACAATATGATGATTCTAAGGTTGAAAGGCTATTCTCACCTAATTGAATCTAATGTTAGATGTAGTCATGGATGGTGAAAGGTTATTCTCAAGCACATTCTAATGAGCTATCTTAATGAAACAAGTTATGACTTAACAAGTACTCCGTGGGATAAATGCTTAGGACCGAGTGAATATTGAATATGAGATGGAAGCTCCCCCATTAGAAAGGTCGGGTTTCTAGGAGCAATCTCTTGAGATGGAAGCTCCCCCATGAGAAAGTCTGACTTTCTAGTAACAATCTCCTTATCCGATAAACTATGTGCCGCCATAGGTCTTTTAACTAGTGGATCCACATAAAGCTAACAAATGATTGTCTTACCTTTGACAAGTAGAACAACCCTATTCAGTGTGGGTAACTCCAGATTCTACGTTAGGGCTTATTCCCACTATGACAGCAATATGAACAAGAATATGAATTATGAACTACAGTTACTAGGATGATGCCTCATAAACCAAGTCTAGTAGAGTCTTGTTTATGAGTGTGAAGAGCTCCACATTTATGAATAAGAGGCTACAAGATGATTAGGAAACACTTCTTTCATTACTCTTAAGTCATTCCATAGAGTTTAGCTCTATAAAGTCTCTCTCCTAATATTTCTATTGTGTCTTCAAGATATGAATATATGAAGGGTCTAACACTAGAAGAATGGAGGGGGAAAATGTGAAGAAAAAGCTCTTCAAGCCAATCAAGCTCCGAATAATTCTTTGGCTATGTCGGATGTGGAGGTTAGGTCGGCTTTCCAAGTGTTGGCCTAAGCTTTAACGACTCAAGCTCAAGTTGTGACGGCTTAAGCAAATGGAGATGTTGGGACTCATGTGAACCCTAATATGAATTTTGGGGCTTCTATAGTGAGGGATTTTGCAAGAATGAACCCTCCCAAGTTATATTCCACCAAGGTGGAAGAGGATCCTCAATGGTTTATCGACGAGGTTTATAAAGAACTTGATATTATAGGGTATCTTTGGAAGAGAAGGTGGATTAAGCCACCTACCAACTAAAAGATGTGGCTCAAGTTTGGTATGATCAGTGGAAGGATGAGAGACCCGTAGGAGCGGGCCCGATAGAATGGGAATCATTGAAATCAACATTTCTTGATAGATTCTTTACCCTATAGTTGAGGGAACTACAGATGCAAGAGTTCATTAACCTTGGTAAAGGAGGTATGATTATGAAGGAGTATTCTCTTAAGTTGACGCAACTATTGAAGAATTCCCCAACCCTAGTGACGGATTCAAGGGCTAAGATGAATAAATTTGTGATGGGAGTTTCCGACTTAGTATTCAAAGAATGTCAAACAACAATGCGTATCCCAAGTATGGATATTTAACGTCTCATGGTGTATGCCTAATAAATGGAAAAGTGAAAACTTAAGAAAATGAATAGAGAGATGAAAAGAGCTAGACCGGTGATGGGAATTTCTCCAATGCTAGGTCCGATGGACAAGGTCAACGAAAGTTAAAACAAACGTTATCCAACCAATGTTCCTCAAATGCTTCCCGAAGGGTCAACAAGGATAGGGTGTCTAACTCTAAACCTCAAGGAGGCAATGATAGTGGATCTTCTATGGCTAGGCCTACTTGTGCTATGTGCGGTAAGAGTCATGATGGTAAGTGCCTAGCCGGCATGAATGTTTTTTTTGGTTGTGGTAAGGGTGGCCATCAAGTGAATAATTGCCCAACACTTACGGGCAAGGGAAGAGAAGGAAAGCAAGCTCCTTCTAGCGGTTCAAACTCCAATGCTCCAAAGTAAAACAACATTTATGCTTTTCAATCTCGAGGTGACAAAAAGAGCTCCTCGGATGTGGTGAACGGTATGTTAAAAGTCTTTTATATTGATGTATATGCCTTGTTAGATCCCAGTTCTGCTTTGTCCTTTGTGACACCTTATGTGTACATGAAGTTTTATATGCTCCCCGAAGTTTTATTAGAACTTTTTTTTTGGTTTCTACCCTGATTAGTGAGTTTGTGGTGGCTAAGACAGTTTATAAAAGATGTCCCGTAGAGTTACACTTGTTTACTTGGTAGAGCTTGACATGTTAGACTGTGATGTGATTCTTGGTATGGATTGGTTGCATGCATGTTATGCCTCTATCGATTATTGAACTCGGGTGGTTAAATTGCAATTCCTAGATGAGCCTATCTTAGAGTGGAAAGGAGGAAATTCTATGCCAAGAGGTCAATTTGTGTCTTACCTTAATCCTAGGAAGATGATCACAAAAGGTTGTTTTTACCATATTGTTATGGTAAGGGATGTAGATTCTAAAACCCCTTCTCTTGAGTCGGTTCCCATGGTTAATGTGTTCTCGGAAGTTTTCCCCAATGATTTGCCCGGTATTCCTCCAGAGCTGGAAATAGATTTTGGTATTGACCTTTTTTCGAATACGCAACCTATCTCTATTCCTCCTTAAAGAATAGCTTCGACTAAGTTAAAATTATTGAAAGAGCAACTAAAGGATTTTCTAGACAAGGGTTTTATTCAACTGAGTATCTCTCCATGCGTTGCTCCAGTGTTGTTTGTTTAAAAGAAAGATGAGTTTCTTAGAATGTGCATCGATTATTTTCAATTGAACAAGGTGACCATTAAGAAGAAGTATCCCCTTCCAAGGATATATGACTTGTTTGACCAACTTCAAGGGGCTAATTATTTCTCTAAGATTGATCTTCGTTCAGGTTATCACCAATTGAGGGTGAGAGGGGTTGATATTCCCAAGACAGTTTTCTGGACAAAATATGGTCACTATGAGTTTCTAGTAATATCCTTTGGTTTGATTAACGCTCTGGCAGCGTTCATTGGCCTAATGAATATAGTATTCTAAAAAATACTTAATCATGTTTGTGATTGTGATTATCGATGATATTTTGATCTACTCAAGAAGTGAGAATGAGCATGTGGACCATTAGATAATTGTATTGCAAGTTCTTAAGGACCATCACCTTTTTGCAAAATTTAGCGAGTTTGAATTTTGGTTAAGGTCTGTAGCTTTCCTTAGTCATATTATGTCAAGTAAGGGTATTGAGGTAGATCATAAGATGACAAATGTGGTAAAGAGTTGGCCTAGACCTCTATCATTGACTATATTAGAATCTTCTGGGTTTGGCTGGTTATTATAGGATATTTGTTGATGGTTTTTCTTCCATTGCTTCTCCTTTGATGGCTTTGACTCAAAAGAAAGCTAAGTTTGTGTGGTCAGAAGCTTATGAGAAAGGTTTCCAAGAGTTGAAGGATAGACTTACTTCCACTCCATTGTTGACGTTCCCTGAGGGTACAAATGATTTAGTGGTGTATTTTGATACTTCTAAAGTATGGTTGGGATGTGTGCTCATGGAAAATGGTTAAGTGATTGCCTATGCTTCAAGGAAACTTAAAGTCCATGAAAAGAGTTATTCGGCGGTTGTATTTGCCTAAAAAATATGGAGGCATTATTTGTATGGGGTCCATGTGGATGTTTTCACTGATCACAAGAGACTTGAATCTTCGTCAGCGAAGGTGGTTAAAAGTATTAACTGATTATGACATGAATGTCCTTTATCACCCGGCAAAGCTAATGCGGTAGCGGATGCACTTAGTAGATTATCCATAGGTAGTGTGGCTCATGTAGAGGATGAAAAGAAAGAATTGGTTCGTGATGTGCATAGGTTGGCTCAGCCAGGTGTTCAACTAGTTGATTCCACCAAGGGTGGTGTGATAGTTCATAATGGTTCCGAATCGTCCTTTGTGACGGATGTGAAGTCTAAGCAAGGCCTTGAGCCTATATTAGTTGAGTGGAAAGAGTCGGTACTCAAGAAGTCAGTTAAGGCATTCTCTTAAGGAGGAGACGGGGTGCTTAGGTACCAAGGTCTATTATGTGTTGCAGATGTTAATTGTTTGATGGAAATTTTTTTAGAAGAAACTTATAGTTCATGGTATTCTATTCATTTGGGAGCCACCAAAATGTACCATGATCTACGGGAAGTCTATTGGTGGAGCAAAATGAAGAAAGATATTGCGGGATTTGTGGCCAAATGTCCGAATTGTCAACAAGTTAAGGTTGAGCATCAAAGGCCGAGAGGCTTATCTAAAGATATAGCAATTCCCACTTTGAAGTAGAAAGAGGTGAAATATGGATTTTACTGTGGGTATGCCTTGCACCTGAAGGCAACATGATTCTATGTGGGTCATTGTAGATAGGATGACAAAATCAGCCAACTTTATTCCCGTTAAGGTTTCTTTTTCACCGGAAGACTGTGCCAAGTTGTATATAAGAGAGATAGTGAAGTTACATGGGGTTCCTTTAGCTATTATTTCAGATTGGGGTACCCATTTTACTTCACACTGTTGGAAGTCATTCTAAAAAAGGCATGGTACTAAGGTTAAGCTTAGCACAACTTTTCATCCTCAAACTGATAGACAAGCGGAGTGTACCATCAATACATTAGAAGATATGTTAAGGCATGTGTAATAGACTTCAAGGGTAATTGTGATGACCACTTGCCAATTATAGTGTTTGCCTACAATAGTAGCTACCACTCAAGATTTGGTATGGCTCCCTTTGAAGCCTTTTATGGTTGGATATGTAGGTCTCCGGTTGGTTGGTTGGTTTGAGGTAGCTGAAATTGGTCTTATTGGTTCTGAATTGGTTTATAAAGATATTGAGAAAGTTCAGCTCAATGTAGACAAAAGTCTTATGCCTATGTGAGAAGAAGGGATCTAGAATTTAAAGTTAATGATTGGGTGTATTTGAAAATCTCACCCATGAAGGGTGTGAGGAGATTTGGTAAGAAAGGGAAACTTAGTTCCCGGTATATAGGCCCATACCGAATTTTGAAACGTATTGGGAAGGCTGCCTATGAGTTGGACTTGCCAAATCAGTTGGGTCCATTTCATCCGATATTTCATGTTTCTATGCTTAAGAAGTGTATTGGAGATCCGTAGTCCATTATTCTCCTAGTAGGGTTGGGAGTTGCCGAAAGTCTTTCATATGAAGAGATTCTGGTAGAAATCCTAGATTGATAAGTCAAGAGATTGAGAAACCAGACAATAACTTTTGTAAAGTTTTTGTGGAGGAATCACTTAGTTGAGGGAGCTACATGGGAGGCCAAGGCTGATATTAAATCTCAATATCGTCATTTTTCCTTCTACTCCTATTCAAGCTTGAGGTAAGTAGTTCCTCTAGAGTTTTCTAGTTTTGGGAGTCATGTGTGATATATGTGTTTTCCATGATTTCCGTATGTTATGCATGTTATTGATGAAATTCATGTTTAGTAAGAAAATGAGTTTTTACGATTGATTTTCCTCATGTTGTTGTGCATTGAGCAAGATTTGTTTATTTGACTTCACGAGATTAATTGATGAATAAGCTTTAGTATGCTTTGAGAGTAATTGGATATTAGCTCCATGATATTGTGTTGAGCATACTTTTAGTTTGAGAAGGTAGTTCCTCCTATGATTATGAGAAATGTTGAGTTTTATGCAAAATGGGTTGTTAGATATAGTTCATACTTCCTTGTATTGCATTGATTATGTTTGGAATGGAGTTGAGGTTTCCTCCTTTATATTTTGCACTATTTTTGATATTGCATGCATGATGGGCTGCTAATCTTGAGTCTTTATTTCCATAAGGTTTCTAGATTGTCATTCGAGGGTGAATGTTCCCAAGAGGGAATTATTTGAAAACTAGTAGGCTAAAGTAGAACTTAACATGAGGGTTAGAATTGTAAACGTACCTCCTCGTACCTAAAAATATAGGGTTTCATGTTAGAACGTCAAGTTATGACCCCCAAGGACCAACCATGGGTCTTTGAGGAGGACCCCAAAAATCTGCCTGGGCAGTCACCCACGGAGGGGACCTAGGCCTCGTAGGTCGAGCCATGCATCATGGGTGAGGTACCATAGGTCAAGGTCACAAAAACCAAATCCCAGAACCAAAACCATGGTTCACCAGCTGTAACGACTCGAAAAACTAGTAGGTGAAACTACTGCCTTACGTGTGTGTTGTTGAGTTGTTGTGGGGTTTTGTGTTGTAAAATGAGTTCCCGAGTTTAGATTGAGGTGTTTAGGGGTTAAACGTCAAGGTACGACTCCCTAAGGACCAACCAAGGGTCTTTGAGGAGGACCCTAATGCCAAAACCCCAAAGCTGCCTAAGAGCCCAAAAACTACCCAATTTCATGACCCACTGATCAACTTACGGGGCGTAGGTCCCTCAACGCCTCATGGGGGAGGATTTGTGAGTCAAGGACCAAGCTGCCTAGTTGCATAACCCACCCACGGACTTGAAAGACGGGGAGTGAGTGGACCCATGGTCCGCGGGTCAAGGGGCCTGAGTCAAGTCTACAAAAGTTGTCCAATCTCGGCCAGGGCATAAAAATATTAGGTAATTCCTTTTTAATTAGTTTTAAGTAGGGGTCGTTTATATGGACTTTATACACTTACATAAACTATTTTAAGTCATTAAATACCCTTTACAACTCATAATTTCCCCAAACCCCATAATAGAAACTACCTCCTCTCCAAATATTATCTCTCTAAAAGCATCCATTGGAGAAGAAGAAACCAAGGTTTGGAGCTCAAGAGTTCATCTTTCTCACTCAATTTTGTGGAGTTTCTTCAAGAAAGGTATGATAGTCTTCATCCTAGGTTAAGTTTCATCTAAGGAGTCCCTTCAAATCTCTATTTCTTAAAGTTGAAATTCTCCGAAACCTAGAGTTTTCAATCTATAGCATGGATTCACTTTCAAAACGATTTCAAAGTTTTTATTGTCTTATATTATGATCAATTTGATGAATTTATATTGTTTTCATGATTAATTACCTATGAATCCATCAACTCCCCTATTTTGTCAAATTGGATCTCAAAGTGTGATTGATGATTGATGTGGGTGGATTGTGATACAATTATGCATGTACTAGTTAATCTAATTGAAATATGTGAATATCCATGTATAGAATAATGATGCAAGATGTGAATCATGAATTGTGATTTAGGGTTCTTGAAGGGCTATGAATGAAGAACCTATACATGACTATGCGAATTATGCATGTGCTTTATTGAAAAGTAAGGTTTCTATGTTTATGAAAGTAAGGTGATCATGTCTAGAATGTAATTGTGTTATTATTGAAAGGTTATTCTCAATTATACACTTATGAATGATGATGAAGTATGTGAAAGGTTTCTTCAATGTAATGCTACATCTTGAATTGGTAGGCTTAGGGCATCCTCTTCTTGTGTAAATGAAAGTGATATTAATTGATGTATCTTGAATTGGGAGGCTTAGGGCATCCTTTTCGTATAATGTAATGATGAACATAAAGCTATAGTCCAATGGCATTCCTTTCATAAATTACTAATGAAGTATTCTAAGGCTTCTCTTGAATCAATAGGCCAATGGCATTCCTTTCCTAATGAGCCAATGAACTAATGTAATGACGACTCTTGAATCAATATGCCAATGGCATTCCTTTCATAATGAGTCAATCAACTAATGTAATGATGAATCTTGAATTGATAGGCCAATGGCATTCCTTTCATGAGGATGCAATGAGCTATCCTATTAATGTACCATGAATCGATAGGCCAATGACATTCCTTTCATATGTGCAATAATTTACCTTGGGTCGATAGGCCAATGGCATTCCTCTCAAGTGTAATAATGTTAATGAAAATGATCTACTCTATGGGAATGAAGGCTTAGTAATGTGCGGATATGGTAAGATGAAAGCTCTCCCCACGTTAGGTCGGGTTTCAATGAACATCTTTCTTATCCTATAACTATGTGCCCACATAGGTTATTAGATAGTGGATCCACCTAAGCTAAAATATTTCCAGTTCTACCTTAGACTAGTAGACCACCTCTTTACGGTGTGGGGGTATGACACCGGATTCCATGGTTTGCTCTCATGGTCTATGGCAGTTAAAGCTTATTCTCATCATGTGAGATACGCGTATGGTTGTTTGAGAGGTTCTATGATGTGTGGGTGGTAGTATATGATGCTATCCAAGCATTGCATGAGTAGGCCTTAAGAGGGCTGCTTCTCCAATGTCTTAATGTCTAACGAATAAATGTGCTCCTAATAAAGTTAATAAGAATGTTGACTTAAATGCTTAATGTAATTATGCATATTTTACTTGGATTGAATTATGAGTTACTTTTCTTGTCATGACTTATGAAATGTGAATGTTCCTTATGCATGAGTATTGTCTAAAGATGATAAGGAAGAATGGTAAGTTCATCTATGCTGGCCTCAAAGTGGTACTTAGTATGAATGGTATTATGGGATGCCATTCTTACATTGCACAAATATAGCTTACGGTTACTTAAGGTGAAGGTTATAATGTGATGTAATGACTTATGTGATGATTATACTCGTATCTTATGCCTTTTGCTAAAGTTCATGATGCTTTCTCAAAATTGGTATATAACATGGTTTTCAACCAAAATGTCCCTTTTAAGCATGGTTTTTGCATGGCTATCGTACTTAGTACATTTTGTGTTCTAACCCATATTTTTACATTTGTACAAAGTGTAGGGTTTGGAGACTTGATGTTCTATTCTTGGAAGATAGGTTTCTAAGGAGCAAGGTGTTAAAGATTTGGTGAGTCCTCATATTTTCAAGGACAAACCTGCTATTCCCTTAATGTCTTTTATTTTATGTTTAGAGCTTTTGTATGGGCTATGTCCCAAAGTTTTATTCAAAGTGTTGTAGATGGTTTGAGACAAAGTATAGAAATACTTCCGCTTGCTTTTATGAAAATAACTTCGATTCTAAAGAAAACTTTTAAATTCCGCACTATTTTCCTATGTTCTTATGTTATGAATGCTATGAGGCTTGTAAGAGGCTCTTTGGAGTCTTGTACGCTGTGTTACGTCTGGGGTGTATGCTCAGTTCTTGACACTAGCATGGTCCGTCAGTGGTGGGTCGTGGGTGAGGCCTGGAACTGCTTTTTAGTAGTTAAGCAAGGGCATTATGGGGTTCAATTTTAATTAATATTAACTGATGTCGTTTTATACTAAATTAGATCACCTATATAAGGATTTTATGTCACTAAATTAAGTCATCCAAGCCATTATTTCTAAAAATCCAAAAGAACTCATCCTCTCCAAAACAATTTCTCTAAAACTTCAAGTAAGAAGAAGAAGAATGTTGGAGCTAGGATTTGAAGGAGCAAGGTTTTCTACTCAATTTCTTTGGAGATTCATAGCAAAGGTGTGGTAGTGCTTCATCCATGGAGTCACTCCAAACACAATTTCAAAACTAGTAATTCCCCCAAAGCGAGGATTTGACTCCAAGTCATGGATTCCTTTCAAAAATAATTTTGACGATTTAATTAATCTATATTATGATCGAATTGATGATTTATTGTTGTTATTATGTTGAAATCCCCCAAGAATTCATGAAATCCCTGTACTCTCAATTTATGACCTTGTGATGTGGGTGAATTGATGAAAGAAATATTATGAGATTATGGTTGTAGTAATTGAATTATTTGAATTATGTTATTATCCATGTCTAATATAGTAAATCCATATGTGTTCATTCGATACGAGCTTTGACCTTTGAAAAGGAAAGATATGATATTATGCATGATTTATGAAAGTTATGTATGAGCTCTAAGAACACTTTGAGAGTGAAGTGTCCATGATTATGATAATGTTATTGTGATGATTGAAAGGATATTCTCATGAACACATAATTAACATAATGTGAAAGGATTTTCTCAAAATATGATGATTCTAAGGTTGAAAGGCTATTCTAACCTAATTGAATCTAATGTCATATGTAGACATGGACGGTGAAAGGTTATTCTCACACTTGATCTAATGAGCTATATTAACGGAACAAGTTATGACTTAATAAGTACAATGTGGGATAAATGCTTAGCACCGAATGGATATTGAATATGAGATGGAAGCTCCCCCATGAGAAAGGCCAGGTTTCTATTAAAAATATCCTTAACCCATAAAATATGTACCCTCATAGGCCTTTTAGCTAGTGGATCCTCCAAAAGATAACAAATGATGGTCTTACCTTAGGAAAGTAGGACAACCCTTTTCAGTGTGGGTAACACCGAATTCCATATTAAGCTCACGTGGTTTATGTCGGTTAAGGCTTATTCCGACTATGAAAACTATATGAACAAGAATATAAATTATGAACTATGGTTACTCAAGAAGCTGTACTTAGCATGGGTGGGATTATGGGATCCTATTTATGCATTGTACAAATAGACTTTGAGGGTACTTATGGTATGTTTCTCCTATGGCATGATGATCTATGTAATGAACATGCTTATGACTTATGCTTTACTATTACCCTCAAAATGATGCTTTAACTTAGTAAATTGCATGCATTCATCGAAAATGTCCCTTTTAGCATGTTTTCAAGGTTTTCATGCATGACTATCATACTTAGTGCATTTTTGTACTAACCAATAATTTTGTATACTTTTCCCCAAATATAGGGTACGATTCTTAAGGCAGTCATCAATTGGTTAAAGGGTGGATTAGACTATTCTCCTAGATTGTGGTGAGTCCTCATGATTCAAGGACGAATATGTCACTTGTAGTTTCATTTCTGGTATTTCAATTTTGGACTATGTTGTAGAGGCTGTGTCCCTTTTCATTTGAACTATTGTAATAGATGGCTATAATGAGAAAAGTCTAGACTTCCGCTTTCCTTTATGAAAATTTTGGACTTGAAATGTGTTTTCTTCTCTTTATTGTTCATGCTTATGTTATAATATGCTAAGTGTCTTACATGGTGACTTTCAGGGTTCTATGTGCCTTATTACATCTAGGGTGTACCCATGGGTCGTGAAATATTATTCCTTGTTATCATACTTAGTACATTCCATGTACCAATTTATATTTGTGTTAATATTGTTTCACTAATGTAGGGTCTGATGCTACTATCTCGTACTCATGGCTAGTCGATCCCTAGGGAATTTGAAAATAAGCGAGTCCTGATGATTCGAGGGCCAATATACTTTTAAAGTTTTATGTCATTTCAATTCTCAGACATTGTAGATTGTGTATGGACTATATCCCAAGCACTTATTTTGAGTTCGTAGATCGCTTGTTGAGACATATGTTAGACTTCCTTTTTGTCAAACTCTTTTATGATATAAGACTATTTCATTTGAATTCTTTATTTTTAATATGCTGTATGATGTAAACTAAGTGGCTTGTGTAGCATTCCTTGGAGTTCTATACGCCATTTTGCACCCAGGGTATACTTTGGATTGTTACAAACTTGGTATTCAAAGCACAAATTATAGAAAAGGTCCTAGGATTTATCATACTGCACGTTGAGTAGGAAACTCCACTTCTTTCATTTCTCATAAGTCCTGCCATAGATCTTATCAATAAAAAGATCCTTCGTCTTAATCGTGTTCGATCTTTTTTAGGATATGGACCCCAAAAATTCTTATGTGAGAATGACTGTGGGTAACAACAAAGTGGAACCCGAGGTTTCTCAAGTTTCGGATGATGCTTCTGTCTAAAGCTAAGGAAGAAGAAGTAGGGTTTCAGTTCAAAATCTTCAATTTGACATGGCTATTGGGCTTTGATTACTAAGGTACGTTAATATTCACCTATGGAGTTCTTTTCAACATAGGGCTCCCATGATCTTCAAATTTTATAAAGACAAATTCTCAATTCGAAGTTATGGTTTTATTCAATCTTTAGGAATTTCTTTCAATCATGATTCAATTGATTATTTTCTATCTTTTAATGCATGAATTGAAGTATTTACATGATTTTTTAGTTGAACTCATATGAACACATTCTCGATCCATGATTTTTGAATATGAACACATGATGAAGCTTATTAAGTATGAATTATAGAAACTAACATGTTTTATGAAAGCAATGTTTATGACTCAAGTAACTTTATAGATGAAGGTATCTATATGTTCTATGAAGCTTTGCCACATGATATGAATGACAAAATTAGTCATCAATGATTATGAATGAAGTTTTCAAAAACTATTGTCATTAGTAGTATGCCAATTTTAGTATGAAGTTAATGATTATGGACCTTATAAAACTGTAATAAAAAGATTGTGAATGGGGAAAGTTATCTCATACAGGGTTCAAAGAGCTACTCTATGATTTTCTAGATTCTATTAGTATCTTAACTATACTTTTCCATGGAAGATAATATGAATATGATTAATGATTTTACCTAGCACCGTGTGGGCTTTTGGGATAAAGGTTTTTGTTTAGCGTCAATTGACCTTGAGTAGAAATCCCAGAGTGCTAGACTATGTGGCACCATAGGATACCGTATCAGATATACATTAGCTAGTGGATCCACCTTAACTCAATCTCATTGTCCTTACCTTGCAAAGTAGGACACTTTCTTTTTAGTATGGAAGAACTATAGTGGATTCGCTGTAATAACTCACATGGTCTATGTAGGTTAATTCTAAACTTTCTACAATAATGAACTAAGGCCACTTTTAAAGTATATCACAAGAATTTTAAATATGTTAAGTTTGCCTTGACCATCATTATGACGCACATTTTCTAACAATTTCATCTTATGATTTAGCTATTTCATTGCAAGTCATGTAAATTCCTTTTCAAAATGATTTCTTAACTCTTGTACATTACTATCATAATTAGTAAATTTCATGTACTAATGCATACTTGTTCATACATTATTTCATCAATGTATGGCCCGGCACTCCTACCTCTCACACTCGTGGCTAGTTGATTCGTTGGATATAGGAAGATTGGTGAATCCTTATGATTCGAGGGCTGCGACACTATTATAGCTTTATGTTATTTCAGTTTTCAAACTTTGTACATTGAGTATGGGTTGTGTCCCAACCACTTATTTTTAGTAAGTAGATGGCTTTTTGAGGCTTATGTTAGACTTCTTCCTAGTCAAACTCTTTTATGATATAAGACTATTTCATTTGAAATATTTATTTTTTATTATCTTTTATGATTTATGCTAAGTGACTTATGTAGGGCCTCTTAGGGTTTGATACGCCATGTTACGCCTAGGGCATACGTCGGGTCATGACATGGGTATTGCAGTTTGCTCTGTTTTATTGTTGATCATTCACGGATTTGTCCTAATTAGCATGTGATTAAATCATGGGTTAAGGTTGCAAACTTAATTTGAATATACATATTATGTGTATGCTCAAAAGAGATTGATTGATCAAGTGGATAATTAGTCAAATGCAAACAATTTAGGTTTGATGTCCATGATTTGCGTGAAAAAAAAGTTATGGGTCAAATCTATTTTCCCCAAATATGCTCAAAAGAGAGAATGAGACTGAAAGGAGATTCTATGAATTGATACTATTAGATCAGAAGAAAATTAATGTCATTGAAGATGGCCCACCCTATCCATTAGTGTTTAGCACTATTGAACAACACAATTGCTTTTAAATTCATTAACTATATTTCATGAATTATATGACATTGCTTCTCCAAGCTTTTAAATGTTAAAATATTTGTCATGCATCACATGTTTAAGCTATTAATTTCACCATGTTTAGCCCGTACTTAGTACATTTAATGTACTAATGCATAATTGTACCTACTTTCCCTCATTAATTAGGGTCTAATGCTCCTACCTCTCATTCTCGTGGCAAGTTGATTCTTCCAGATTTTAAGAGTTTGATGAGTTCTCATATTCCGAGGACAGAGATCCATTTACTTGTTTATGTATTTCATTAGTTTTTTAGACTTGTGTGTAATGTATGGGTTACGTCCTTATCACATTCCTTATGATGCAATATATGGCTTATTGATATTCATGCTACACTTTTGCTTTGTCAAAATGCTTTTATGATATAAAACTATAATTTTGATTTCTTTATTATATTATCTTGTATGATGTATTCTAAGTGGATTGTGCAGGGCATCTAGGGGTCATAAACACCATGTTTTGCCTAGGGTATACTTTGTGTTGTGACAAACTTGGCATTCAGAGTACAAGGTTTAAGAAGTTGCTAAGATGTCTTATAAGTCATGTCAAGTAGAGTCTTATTTATGAGATTGAAATGCACCACATTAATGAATAAGAGACTACAAGATGTTTAGGAAACTCCACTTCTTTCATAATTCTAAAGTCGTGCGATAAGTGTAGCTCTATATGTCTCTCTATTATTCCTTATACGATGTTTTTTAGCCCCTCGAAGAGTATATGTTAGGAGAAACATGAATGATAATGTGGAATGAGAAGCCCCTCAATCTCCTCAACAAGATCCTTA
Source organism: Solanum bulbocastanum (assembly GCA_037074985.1). Lineage (NCBI taxonomy): Eukaryota > Viridiplantae > Streptophyta > Magnoliopsida > Solanales > Solanaceae > Solanum > Solanum bulbocastanum. The sequence continues at coordinate 38,992,838 of CM073605.1, forward strand.
AGTTTCGATCGACCCTTTGGATGAATAATTGACTAATGCAGAGTTTTGAGCTGCTTTGAAAGTGTTAGCTCAAGCCATGAAGACTGAAGCCAATAGGGAGGATGTGGTTGCCGTGAACCCAAATGTGGGTACGACGACAACTAGAGAGAGGAACTTCATTAGCATGCTTCCCCGGAGTTTCAAGTTTCCAAGGTTGAGGTAGATCCTCAAGATTTCATTGATGTGATATATAAATTTTTGATGATCATGGGGTTGACAATAGTGGAAAAGGTGGAATTGGCAACTTATAACCTAAAAGGTGCTACTCAAGTTTTGTTTAACAAATGGAAGGAAGAGTGAGCGGATGATGCGGGTCCTCTTAATTGGGAAAAGTTTAAGATTGCTTTTCTTGATAGGTTATTTCCCCTTTATATTAGGGAGTCTAAAATAATTGAATCCATTAACCTTCGTCAAGGAATATGAATTTGAAGGAGTATGCGATGAAATTTACTCAATTGGCTAGGTATGCTCCGACTATAGTTGCCGATTATAAGTTTGTTTTATGTCTGTTTGAAATGGTGGTGAGGAATTTCATACCACCATGATCATTAAGGAAATGGACATTTCTCATTTAATAATTCATGCTCAACGAACAGAAGAGGAGAAGCTTAAGTAAAGATCTAGGGAGGCTAAGAGGGAAAGACCAGTGATGGTGACTTTACACATTCAAGGTACGATGGACATGGCTGTTTTAAATTTCGACAAAGGATTTTCATGTCAAGGTTCGTCCAATGCTCTGACTACTAAGTTCAACAAATATAGGGTGTCTAACCCTTTTCCCCAAGGAGGAAATGGTGGTTGAAATGGATCTTCGATTTCTTCATGCCATTAGTGTGGCAAGAGTCATCCTGGAAAATTCTTGATGGGCACGATTAATTGTTTTGGTTGTTGCAAGAGTGGTCACCTCTTGAGAGATTGTCAATCTAGACTTAATTTGGTAAAGGATAGTAGGAGAGCTATGTCTAGTAGCTCGGCTCCAATTGCTCTAAAGAAAAACCAATTCTATGCACTTCAAACTCATCATGATAAAAACGGTTCTCCTGATGTTGTTACAAGTATGTTCAATGTCTTTCATCTTGATATTTATGCTTTACTTTTTCCTCATGCTACTTTATCTTTTGTGATGCAATATGTGGCTATGATATTTCATGTTTCTCCGAAAGTGTTTCTAGACCCTTTTTCTGTATCTACTTCTACTGGTAAATATATTGTGGCTAAAAGATTATATAGAAGTTGTCTCGTCTCATTATCCCATATAGTCACTCATGTTGATCTTATAGAGTTTAAATGGGTAACCTTAATGACTAAGGTTTAGCTTATTTCTTGTCTAAAAGCTAAAAAAGTGATTTCTAAGGGTTTCATATATCATCTCTTTTGGGTTAGGGATACAAATTTTGAAATCCCTACTTTGAGTCAGTCCCCATTATAAATGAGTTTTCGAAAGTGTTTCCTAATGATTTATTAGTTGTTCCTACTGAAAGTGGAGCAGACATCTGAATTAACCCTCTCCTATATATGCAACATATCTCTATTCGTCCTTACTGTATGAATCTGGCAAACTTATGAAATTGAAACAACAATTGAAGGATTTGTTGGAGAACAGTTTCATCTGACCGAGTACCTCTCTATGTGTTAGTCAAGTTTTTTTAGTTCGTAAGAAGGATAGTTCACTTTGCATATGTATTGATTAGATAAAATTGATCAAGGTTACCATTAAGAATAAGTTTCCTCTTCCAAGGAAAGATGATTGATTGATCAAGTCCAAGGAGCAAGTTATTTTCGTAAGATTGACCTCTGGTCAAGTTATCACTAATTGAGAGTGAAAGAAATTGATATTCTAAAGATGACCTTTGAAACTTAGTATGGTCATTATGAGTTTTTGGTTATTGCAATTTGTTTAACTAATGCTCTAGTCGCATTTATGGACTTGATACATAGGGTGTTTAGACAATACCTTGCTATGTTTATGATTGTTTTTATTGATGACGTATTGATTTACTAAAGGAGTGAGAATGAGCATGCCGATCATTTGAGGATTGTGTTTCAAGTCCTCAAGGAACAAAAACTATTTGCAAAGTTTAGTAAATATGAGTTTTGGTTGAGATCCATGGCATTTCTTGGTCACATTGTTTCCGGTAACGGTATCGAGGTAGATCCTATAAGAAGACAAAAGTTGTTATGAGTTGGCCTAGACCTCTATCCCATTCAGATATTCGAAGTTTCTTGGGTTTGGTTGGTTATTATAGAAAGCTTGTGGAAGGGTTTTGTCACGACTTCAAGTATACCCTAGGTGTAACATGGCGTATAGAACACTAAGAGGCCCTACACAAGCCACTTGGCATACATCGTACAAGATAATAGAAATAATGAATTCAAAAGATAGCATTCCATATTACACAAGAGTTTGACAAAGCGGAAGTTTAACGTAATTGTCAATAAGTCATCTAATACATCATAGGAAAGTGATTGAGATGTAACCCATACATTGAATACAAAGTCTTAAGACTGAAATGACAGAAAGCATTAAAAGTATCTTGGTCCTCAGAACATGAGGACTCACTAATGTTCAATTCCAACGGAAATACAGTAGCCAGGAGTATGGGAGGTAGGAGCGTCGGACCCTACATTAATGAGACAATATATTAACAATTATGCATTGTTACATGGAATGTACTATGCCTTAGGCAATATGCATAAAATAGGCATGATAGTGTGAGTAGCTTAAAACATGTAGACATGATCATTCTCTGAACATTTAAAGACTTAAAGAAGTAATGACATGTAAATCATGAAATCTGGTCAACATCATACAATCAGAGACATAGGAAAAGATTTGAAGAATCGTAGTCATTTTGTGGGATATTAGTTTTGACTGACAATAAGACCATGAAAGCTATATAATGAAATCTAGTATATACCTCACATCTCAAGAAGGGGAATCTAATTCCCAAGGTAGAATCTATACGTATCATCTTTTGCTAAAGTTGATCCAAAATCTAGGTCATTTAAAACAATCCTATGGAGGCTCTTAGTCAGGGAGTAGAGGTTCTATTAGAGACTAACCTATTTGAGCCTCCACCTCAAAGTCCTCTCGGTGCTAACTCTTAATCAGAACAGAATAGATGAAATTCAAATATCTATATACCATATTAAAGGCAATGATCAATACCAACCCACATATTAAAGAACAAAATATACAATACCGCCTTAAACATAGTTCAATATGGATGAGAAACCCTTTCACCAATGTGTATCAAACTGTGAGAATTACCTTTCACAAGTCATGATCATATTCCAATGTGACAAAATCTTTCACAAAAAAAAAAAAAAAAAACATTCGTGCTTTCATCTAAAAGGACCTAATTATCATAAGTATCATTTTCACATAACATGCATAATTCTTCAAAGGTAATAGATCACGGGTTTATAAGTTCATCATATGTTCATTGTTGAAAATCGCAGATTAGGCATGGGTCAACATAATTTAAACTAAATCTCATGTACTAACATTGAATCATGTATATGAAGACTTAATTTACAACAATTAATCATAATTGAATGCCACCCATAAAGATGGAATTGAAACCCTAACTTGAACAATTGAATTTGAGATTGAGAAATTGGAAACTTTGGGGACCTCATGGAGGAATGGACTCCATGGCTGAATAGCCACACACCTTGCTATTAAAAGGCCACAATTAATGGTGAATTAACTACTTGAATTGAACACAATCTCTTATTCTTCTTCCTTAGGTTGAGAGGAAATTAGGGAGTGAATATTGTTAGGTTTTGAGTAATTAGGAGAATAATGTTGAAGTGGGTAATTTTAGGAATTGAAATATTTATATAGGGCATAGTGTAGAACACAAAATGACATTGTAGTGGGTTAAATCAATTAGCAAAAGACCAAGCCTTCTATAGTTTGGACCGACGATATGTTGGTCAACCACAGAAAGATTCAACAAGCTTTTACTTGGACCAACTTTTGACGGGACTTGTCTACGTCTCGTAGCTCTTCCTATGATACGTAGACACCAAGCGTAGAAACAAATCTTGTCCTTCAAAATTTCACTTAGTTTGAGATCTACCTACGAGAACTATCTATAACTCGTAAATCACTTGACAGACTATACTAGTGAACCATAAAAGAGGTACTGGGACTTGGTTTAAAAGATTTATTTCCCCCCTTTCTATGAGGCTTGTATACGACCCGTATAAAGGCTTATGAAAGATAGATTGGTCTTGTAGTCATGATCCTACTGCTGTAATTTCATGCTGCCTTTTCTTTTTTGAAATCCAAAGTGTTACATTATCTCCCTCTTGGGAACATTCGTCTTTGAATGGGACTAATGGCAACATAAGAAGGGTAAAGGAAGAGATTTACCAGCCCCAAATGAATGCACCATCATCAAACACACATAATCGAGGAGCGTAGACTCCAAGCTAAAACATATTTAAACATCATTTCATAACAATTTCATGCAAATCATGCTTAATTGTAGATAATCATGAAGCAATTAATCAAGCTAATTCATAATCTTAAAGTTAAATGCATGCATAAGGAAACATGAAAATGACTAAGATATAAAGATGAACCATGAAGAACTAAATACCTCAAGCTAGAATAATATTGGAGGGAAAGAGATGGGGATATTGGGACATCATATCGACCTCAGCCTCCCAAGTAGCTCCCTCAATCATTTCATTCCTCCATAACACTTTTAGGGATGAAACTTCCTTATTTCTGAACTTTTTAACTTGTTGATCCAAAATCTTAACTAGAACTTCTTCATAAGAAAGACTATCCTTTATACCACGACACTCCAATGGTACAATATATGTTGGATGACCAACATATTTCTTTAACAAAAAGTCATGGAAACTGGATGCTCTGATGCAAAGTCATTAGGCAAATCAAGTTCATAAGCAACTTTACCAATACGCCTCAAAATATGATATACGCCCACATAACAGGGACTAAGCTTCCTTTTATTTACAAATCTCACCACACCTTTTTATGGGTGAAATTTTCAAGTAAACCCAATCATAAATATCAAACTCAAGGTCTCTCCATCTAACATCGATATAGGAATTTTTTCAACTTTGTGCCATTTTCAACCTTAATCTAACTAGCCAAACTTTATCCATAGCCTCATGTATCAAATTATGACCAATCAAAGCAATATAACAAACTTCAAACCAATTTACATGAGATCTACCATAAAGAGCCTCGAATGGAGTCATACCAATGCTTGAATGATAGCTATTATTATAAGCCAAATTAATCTAGGAAAATGATCATCACAAATTATCCTTTAAGTCGATTACGTAAGCTCTCAAGATATCCTCCAAAATTTGGATAGTATGCTCTTCATGTCGATCGATTTGAGGACGAAAGGTTGCAGTAAGTTTGACATGAGTACCAAGCCATTTTTGGAAGGGTTTCCAAAATTTAGAATTAAATTGGGTACCACGATTGAACATAATGGATAGGGGCACTCCATGTAACCTAACCATATTTGTTAGAGCCAACTTAGCATAGTCTTCAGCCAAATAAGAAACCTTGGTGAGAATGAAATAAGTTGACTTCATCATTCGATCTACAATAACCTAAATCGAGTCATGTAGTCACTCAGTGTGGGGTAAACCAACAATAAAGTCCATATTATCATATTCCCACTTCCAATTAGGAATATTATTATCTTGGGACAAATCTCTTGGTTTTCATGCTCACCTTTCAGTGGTTCACAATTTGGACACTTAGCATTAAATTTTGCAATATCCTTCTTTATCTTATTCCATGAATTGACCTCCCACAAGTCATAGTACATCTTGGTTTCTCCTAGGTGAATTGAATATTGAGAACTATGGTCTTCAAATTAGATTTTCTCTCTCTAGTCATTGACATTGGGAACAGACAAAGTACTTTGATATCTAAGCATACCACTTTCTCCTTGGGATAAAGCCTCAATAGACCTTTTAAGAACCACTTCATTTAACTCAACTAAAATCAGATCAAGACCTTTCTTGGCTTTCACATCCAACACAAAAGACAATTTTGAACAATTATGATCAATAACACCACCTTCATTAAAATCAACCAACCGAACACCCAATCGTGTAAATCCATGAACAACATTTCCTAAACTTTGCAAAGTAGTTATTGGTCCTTGAAGACTTGTAACATAATCCTCAAATGATCGACATGATCATCCTTACTCCTTGAGTAAATCAAGATGTCATAAATAAACACAATCACAAAATGTCTAGATATTGTCTAAACACTCTATTCATCAATTCCATAAATGGGGTCGAAGCATTAGTCAAACCAAATGACATAACCAACAACTCCTAATGGCCATACTGAGATTGAAAAGTTGTCTTAGAATGTCATCTTCCTTCACTCTCAATTCATGATAACCCGATCAGAAGTCGATCTTAGAGAAGTAACTCGCTCCTTGAAATTGATCAAAAAATTACTCTATCCTTGGAAGAGGATAATCATTCTTAATAGTGACCTAGTTCAATTGTCGGTAGTCACTACACATGCAAATTGAACCATCTTTCTTACGAACAAACAAAACTGCATAGAGATTGGTCTTTCAATTCCTTGAGATGTGCCTTAGCCATTTGGTAAGGATGAATAGAGATAGGTTGCATATCTAGGAGAAGGAAAATACCAAGGTCTATTTCCTTTCCGGGAGTAACATCAGGTAAATCATAGGGAAACATTTCCAGAAACTCATTTACAATAGGGACTGACTCAAGAGTAGGTGTTTAAGAATTCGTATCCCTAACCCGAACAAGATTATATATGCAATCCTTAGAAATCATATTTCTAGCTTTAAGGCAAGAAATAAACTAACCCTTAGGCATAGAATTTCCTTATCCCACTCTAGTACATGATCATTTGGAAACTTTAACTTGATTACTTAGGTTATACGAATAATAGTTGCATAACAAGAATTGAGTCAATCCATACCAAGAAAAATATAAATGTTTAACATATCAAGCTCTACAAAATCAACATGAGTAACTCTATGGGATAAGGCGACGAGTTAATTTGTATAGATGCTCTTAGCCAAAATAGATTCACCAATAGTAGTAGAGATAGAAAAATTGTCTAACAACACATCCAGAGAAACATCAAATGTCAACATATAGGTACAAATATTTGAAGAACCCTCTTGATCATGACGAGTTTAAATTGCATAGAAGTGATTTGTCTTTGGAGCACTTGAACCCAAACCACTAAATAGAGCTTGCCTACTATCTTTTGCCTTGTCAACTTTCAATGGACAATCCCTCAAGCGGTGACAACTCTTTCCACAACCAATGTAATTATCACTGCCCATAAATCAGTTTCCACGATGATTCCAAACTTTTGGCATATGGAAACTGAAGATATATTTCCAACACTATTTCCTCCTTATAAAATGACTATGTCCATTGGATCTTGAATGGCAAAAGTCACCATCACTTGTCTTTGCCTTCTTTGCCTCCCTAGACCTTTCCTTAAGCTTCTCCTCTTTAATTTGTTGAGCAAGAATCATTAGATGAGAAATGTCTATTTCCTTGATAAGCCTGGAGGTTCGACATTTCTTAACCACCATTTTAGACACTTCTGACACAAACTTGTTCATCTTTGCCCTAGGATCAGCAACCATAGTAGGAGCATATCTAGACAATTGAGTGAACTTCAAGGCATACTCCTTCACACTCATATTTTTTTGACGAAGGTTGATGAATTTAAGTACCTTTTCCTCCCTCATCTCAAGGGGAAAGAACCTATCAAGGAAAGAAATTTTAAATCACTGCCAATCAAAAGACATGCATCAACCACCCTCTCTTCCTTCCATTGGTTGAACCAAGCATGCGCAACACCCTTAAGTGGATAAGTGGTTAATTTTGCCTTTTCCATCAAAGTAACTCCCATGATCATCAAAAACCTTTTATACCTCATCAATGAACTTTTGAGGATCTTTGTCAACCTTCAAACTATGAAAGTTTAGGGGATTCATCCTAGTAAAGTCCCTCACTCTAGTTATTGCAGTACACATATTTGGGCTCACGGAGACCACAACCTCTATATGGTCCTCAGCCGTCAAGGTTTGAGCCAACACTTTAAAAGCAGCTCGACATTCCTTATTAGTCACTTGTTCAGCCAAAGGGTCGGCTTGAACTTTAGGAGCTTCTTGTACCATATTTTCACCAACATTCCTTCTAATGTATGATCTTCGAGGTACAATATTTTGAAAAGCAGCGGATAAGGATTATAATAGAGACATATAGAGTTAAACTCTTTCATACAAATTTAGAGTGATGAAAGAAATGGAATTTCCTTAGCATTTTTTAGCCTCATATTTATAAATCCGGAGCGCTTCAAACTCATAAACAAGAGTCTACTCGATGTAGCTTATTAAACATACTATGGCCTTTCTAAGCCTTGTATTTTGAATAACAAGTTCGTCAAGACCTAAAGTATACCCTTGGAGTAAAAATCTGTATAGAAGCCCTAAACAAGTCACATAGTATACATTATACAATATAATAGACATAAAGAATTCAAAAGATAGCATTTCATTTTCAAAAAGAGTTTCAAAAAGTGAAGTCTAACATAAGTCTTAATAAGACATCAAATCCATCATACGAAAAGTAATTGGGACATAGCCCATACATCATATACAAAGTCTGAAAATAAAATGACATAAAAATTATACAAGTATCTCAGTCCTTAGAATATGAGGACTCACTAATCTTCGATACAGAAGGAAATCAAATAGCCACGAGTATGAGAGGTACGAGCGCCAGACCCTACATTAACAAAATAATGTAGGCACAAGTTTGTAACACCTCGAAATCTAGTAGGCTAAGCTAGGGCTAAGAGAGAGAGCAATTGCCAAGAAAGGAAAGCTTGGGCAAGCCTACACCAAGCATTGCCTCCCCATACTCGTGGTAGGCTAGGTAGTAGATAGGCTACATTGCCTCAAAACAAGACCCTTTCCATGAGCCACTAGATGGCTTGTGAAGGCCACCACGGTCCAGGGTTGGGGCTATGCTCATGACTAATTAGTTTTCAGGGGAAAAGAGGGTGGCAACATATCAAGGGACCACATGCACCACTATCTATCGTGTGACCCTTGACAGGCTGTGGTGCCCTTTGTGGCAATGAGTTGGCAGTTATTAGTTTAGGGGTTTGCAGGTATTTTTTGGTAATAAGTGAATCAAAGCTATAACAGCTTAGAACTTATATGATTTGAACATCAAAAATTTTGGTGAACCACAAAAAGGTTCACGAACCGTGAAAGGAACCACTATCTGTTGACCAACTCATGGTTCACACCCACCTAGAAGTTGTGGACTACATAGCCTTTAACAAGCTGTGGACCTCAGACGAGCCGTGGTATGGCTCGTGAAAGCTAGACAGAACCACCCGATCTCAAGGATCAAACCATAGTGCCTAGCACGGGCTGTGGTCTTGATGACGGGCCAGGGATGGGTCCATTATCTTGAGCCAGCAGATTCATAGCCCCAAGTGAAGAACCACGGTAGCGTTCACGGTCCATGGTCCTTCATATGGTCCTTGAACTGGACCGTAGTCAGGGGACCAAGAACCAATAGGATGTGTCTAGCAACCATGACCCACTTGATGGGCCATGGTCCTTTTTGCTGTTCATTAGTGGCTCCATGGTCGACATTCACCAACTTTTAAGTCAAGGTCTTTTTGGTCCTGTCCCCTATGCATTAGGTATTTAAACTATGCTGTTTTACTCAGTATAAGCCTAATAATCTAGTCAGAACATATCAAAAACATATATTTTTCAAAATTTCACCAAAACATAGTGCAAGAAAAGAAGAAAGAGGTGCGAGTTTTCCCAAGAACAGTCAGAAAGTTTTCTTCAAGTTTCATCCCTTAAATGAAAGGACTTCTCCATAGATTTCATCACCAAGTATGTGGGATTTCACTAGTGGGTTCCTTTGATCCACTAGGTCCCTAGAATTTAGTCAGATCCTTGATTCTACATATCCTGCATAGAGCCATGGCTTGTAAAATCTTGGAGAATTGTTATGATTTCAGTTGCATTAGTATCACTAATATAAATATCATGTTTTCTTGGAAACATTGTTTAATTCCTTATATGAAACTCAGAAACCTAGTTGGTGCATATTCTCTTAGTTCATGAATTGCACTTTCTAGGTCAGTTAAACACATAATAATGCTTTAGTTTTTGAATGTCACATTATCCGTATAAAAATGTTGCATTCTCAATTACCATGCCAGTATATTGAGCTATTTAGTATTTAATTACATTACGATCATATACATAATCAGTTGAGAGTAGACTTAGCATTGAGTTTGACTATGGTTCAGCGTACTGATGAGTCCACAAATTGGACTCATTCAGGGTTATATTTTAATAGAAATTATATCCTCAAATTCTTATTTTATCTTAATATCTAATGAAAACCCTTAAGTTTCAGGTATTTGAAGATTGAAAGAAAGCATGGACACTACATCGCAAAAAGGAATGAAAAGGCTAAAAAGAATGAAGAAATGAAGGCCTGACAATTTCCGGGTCCACTTGGCAAGTCGACGAAGGGTTTTACTTTGCCTTTTGTTCCAATGTGCTAAGCCCTGAAGGAAAGGATCAAGTCGGCAGAAAAAAGGGAGCAATTGGCGCATCACCAAGAAGTTCCGCGAAGCAGTACCATTCGCCTAATGACCAGAGCATGATGATGCTACAGGATGGTGCAAGACAGCGATGAACTACAAGGAGGCAAATCACTGATTTGATTGGTGATTTCAACTAATGACGCCGAATGATCCGCTGCAGCACAAATCTGTGAAAACTATAAATACTTATTAGGGTTGTAGTTTTAAGAGTGAAACAATTATTATAATTTTCATATAGAATAGAAATTTTTGATATTTTTTCCCTAAGTTTGAGAGTGTTTTGAAGACTTGAAAAACCAATGGGGTTCATCTTCAAGATTTGGATTTGGGTCTCTTGGACTCTTCAATTTTGGCCTGTGTCAGGACTTAAATATTCATACCTAGTTGAATGAGAGAACAATTTGGTATAAATTTCTATCTTTTATACATGTGTGGCTAAAACCCCCAATTATTGGGGTGTGATTTTGTGAATATGAGTTAGATTAGTTGTTGGGTCTTGCTTGCTGATAGTCTATTTGTAGTTTAAATGTTATTTCATTTAGCGTTTGTGGATGAACTTAATGAGGTTGTAGTTGCAAATATAATCTCATATATGTGATTTTGGCTTGCTCGAGAGAGGGGTCGTAAAACTAAGATCACTAAATTGATGGCTAGTGCGAGTGGGTCAACATGAGGTTCAACTCGATAGAGTGAACCCTAGTCCCATGTCCATACACTCAGCTTGAGAGAGTGAGTGGGTTAAGGTGGAGGCTGTTATTCATGCGGCAAGTGGGTGTTTGAAAGGAACCCGCTTGAAACAGGATAAATTTCTCGAGAGAGAGCTTATCCACCTTAAAGTCTAGCCTAGTCATAATTACTCTATGAGTTCTCTATCAAAAACATGTACCCAATGATTTATTCTATCCCGTATTCAATTCACCTCCCAATAATCCCCCTTTAATTTATTAGATCTCTTTGTTAATTTTGTTATTTTGCTTACTAGTGACAAAACCCTATTGTTAATTGACACTCTTGTGTCCCCCTTTAATTTACAATGTTTTTAATAGTTAATGACTTTAGCTACGACTAGTTAGAACAAAATTTTATTCTTCTATTAATTCTCAAAACCACTCTCTTGGGAATGATCCCAACCATTGGTTGGTTTCCTAAACTATTTTACGATCATAGACACTTGCATCGAAAGTTGTGTCTTGATTACGAAAACATCACGTACCCTCATAGTCCCGAAACTACGTGCCTCCATAGGAGTATAAGCCCCTTATGTTGGGCATTAGATTTATTGATCATACCTTTCATTCATTTATACCCATGGAAAGGTATATTGGGTCCTCTTGATAGGGCGGATACATCAGACTCTATGTTTAGCTCACGTGGTTTTATGTCGGTTAATATAGCTCCCACAGTTAGACTCTTAGTGCATTTGACCAGGTCTTCAGTATTCAGTTTAGCATGTCATGTTCATGATTAGTACTTTGTCATTACATTTTGTTTATCTTCTCACTAATCTTTTCAGTATTTACATTCTTGCTTAGTTCTCACTATTACATAGTTATGACTTGTTCAACTTATATGTGCTTGTTCATCTTAATATATATATCATATATGCTTAGTATATTCAAAGTACAGACGCATACCCTGTGCTACATATTTTCATGATGTAGGTTCAAGTACTCATCATCCAGATCGCGCTTAGATCGATTCTCGGTCACACTCAGTATCTTTAATGGTGAGTCCTCATATTCTGGGGATAATATACCTACTTTAAATTTATTCTTTACTTTCAGTTCTCTGTTTTATTAGAGTTAGCTGGGGAACATGTCCAACAACTCAACTCAGTTTGAGACCTTTACGACATAGTAGTAGAATCAGCAAATGAATTGTTAAGTTTAACCTTTTAGTGCTATTAAACTCTTAGTATAGTTTATACGTTCAGACTAGTTAGGTATTCCCCACTTTTAGTTATCTATTGTTTTAGCTTCCACACAGTATATGTTTTATTTAGTTATTCTTGTATGCTTGATATATGCCAGACATAGGGTTAGCTTGGGGTCACTGGTGATCCTAGGAGATATGACTCATGAGACTAACATTCCTACATGGAAGTGTGAAGTGATAATAATGGACTTCATTACGAGTTTACCTAGTATTCATAGACAACATGACTCCATTTGGGTGATAGTGAACAAAGTTACTAAGTCCGCTCACTTCGTTGTTGTCAACACTAAAGATTCAGCGGAGGACTATGCCAAAATCTACATCCATGACATAGTCAAGTTGCATGGGGTTCCCTTTTCTATCATCTCATATAGAGGTCCTTATGTTACCTCTCATTTCTAGAAATCGTTTCAGAAAGGTCTTGGTACTCAGGTAAATTTCAGTACAACATTTCATCCACAGGCGGATGGTCATGTAGAATGTACCGTTTAGACCTTAGAGGACATGTTGAGAGCCTGCATGACCAATTTCAAGGGTAGTTAGGATTGTCACACAGCTTTCATAGAGTTAACCTACAATAATAGTTTCCATTTGAATATTCAGATTGATCCTAAGAGGCAATATATCGGCGTAGATGCAGGTCCCCGATTGGTTTGTTTGAAGTAGGTGATGCAACATGGATTGGGCCAAATTCAGTTCATAAGTCTATGGAGAAAGTTCAACTCACCAGAGATAGACTAAAGACAGCCTAAAGTCGTCAGAAGTCCTATGTAGATGAGAGGAGAAGGAACTTAAAGTTTGAAGTTGATGATTGGTTTTTTGTGAACGTGTAATATATGAAGGGGGTGATGAGATTTGACAAGAAAGGGAAGAAGAATTATCAATGGTTCATCTAGTCTTTCACATTTCCTTGTTAAAGAAGTGTTTGGATGATCCAACATCAATAGTACCATTTGATGAAGAGGTGCGATTAGTGATTCATGACCTTCAGGTTTGTCACTTGAGAAATAAAGAAGTCACTTCAGTAAGGGTTTTATGGAGGAGTCTGTTCGTATAGGGAGCTACTTGGGAAGCAGAAGCAACCGTGAAGGCCAAGTATCCTAATCTCTTCGCTTTCGATTCTATTTCAGCTTCAGGTAATAGTTCTTCTCCAGTCTATTAGTTTACTCTTGCATAAATTCAGTATCAATATCTTGCTCCTTCAGTTGTTCTTGCATTTTAGCATATTTGAATGTTCTTGGATCTCAGTTCATTTAGATATCAGTTTCTAGTACATAGTGGTAGGGATTGCAACTCTTTCCCTCCATTTTCAGCCCGTTTAAACTTCATTCAAGGATGAATGTTCCCAAGGGGGAGATATTGTAACACCTTAGAACTTAACAAACCTGAACAACAGAAATTTTGGTGAACCACGAAAGGGTTAAGAATTGTGAAATAAAGGATTGTGAAATGAACGATGGTCCGTCGACCTACTTGTGGTTCACACCCACGAAGATGTGGTGGACTAAGGAGCCCTTCACAGGTTGTGGATCACCACACGAGCCATGGTTTGGCACATGAAATCAAGACTGAACAAACTAAGATCACACATCAAACTACGGAGCCCACCATGGGTTGTGTCTTGATAATAGGCCGTGGATGTATCCGTCATCTCTAGCCAGACCCCTAGGCCCAAGTGATGAACCACAATGGCCTTCACCGTCTGTGGTCCTTCACACGGTCTATGAAGCGGACCGTAGTCGAGGGTACCCATAATAAGTAGGCTCGGGCCGACAACCATGACCCACTTCACCAGCTATAGTCCCTCTGTCGGTCCGTCAATCACTCCGTGGTTGGCCCTCATTGGCTTTTAAGTCTGGGTGGTTTTGGTCTTTTCCCTTATTCAATGGGCATTTAAACTACGTCGTTTTAATTAGTTTAAGCCTAATAATCTAGTCAAAACCTTTAAAAAACATTTATTTTAAAAAATTCACCAAAACTTAAAGCAAGAAGAGAAGAAAGAGGCATTGGTTTTCCCAAGAACAATAAGAAAGTTTTCTTTAAGTTTTACCTGCCTCAAAATCAAAGGATTTCTCCGTAGATTACGTCACCAGGTATGTCAGATTTCACTAGTGGGTTCCTTTCATCCAATGGGTCCCTAGAATTCAATCAGATACTTGATTCTACATATCTTTTTTAGACCTAGGTAAGTTGCTATAGTATCCATAATCTAACTATCATGTCTTCTTGAAAATATTGTTTAATTCCTTGTATGAACTCAAAACCATAGTTTTTGTAGATTATCATATTTCATGAATTGCATTTGCTAGGTTAGTTAAACAAATAATCATGCTTCAGTTTTTGAATGTCATATTATCAGTATACAAATGTTGCATTCTTATTTAGCATGTTAGTATTCTAAGTAGGCTATTCAGTAATTCAGTTACATTACAATCATATACATATTCATTTGGGAGTAGACTTAGCATCGAGTTGGACCAGGGTTCAGCATAACCTCATAGTCCCAAAACTACGTGTCCCCAAAGGAGTGTAAGTCCCCTCTGTTGGGCATCAAATTTAGTGATCTCCCCAATAATTTCTTTATAACCTGGCAAGGTATATTAGGTAATCCTGATAGGGTGTATATATTGGACTCCACATTTAGCTCATGTGGTTTTCTGTCATTTAATAGTAGCTCTCATAGTCAGACTCTTAGCGCATTTGACCAGGTCTTCAGTATTATAACACCCTATAAATTATTAAGTTGAACTAGTGAGTTCTAGAGCCTTTCATATGAGTTTTGGAGTGTTGTATGAGGATTAAAATCAAAAGAAATTATTCCCGTACTTGGAATAGGGGTTTTAGGGGTTAAACTTCTAGGTACGACCACCCAAGGACCACCCAAGGGGTTCTTGAGGGGGACCCCAGAAACAGTTCCCAAAGCTGTCAAAATGTGTGACCTACATATGGCCATCTACGGCCAGTAGATCCATCCACGCTCCATAGGTCATGGGGCCTAGGTCAAGGCATGTTATGTCCTGCAAAGGTAAGCATCAGATGCAACCTATGACTTGCTAGCACGGGCAATAGACCCATCAACGGTCCGTGGATGGGTGGGCGTAGGTGCTGCCAATTTTTAGAGTTTTAGTTTTAGATAGGGGGTTTGAGAATTAATTAATTTATTAATTAGGGGTTAAGGTAGGATGGTTAGTTAGTTAATTAGCCACCTATATAAGTCTAACACACCCCTAAACTAATTTATTTAAGTCATTCATGTAAGAACCCCTAAATACTCTCCAAATATTCTCTCTCTAGAAGTGAAGAAAAAGAAAGAGAAGAGAAGGGAAGAGGGCAGCAAATAGATCGAAATTCTCCATTGAAGAAAGTTTTTAGGGCTTTGAATCAAGGTATCTAAAGCTTAATCATCTATGGATTCTTCTACCCATAGAGCTAACATAGTTTCCCCACTTGTGAAATCAAAAGCCCAATTCCAGCTAGGGTTGTGCTTGCATTGTGGGTAGGGTTTGAGTGTGATTCAAATCTAGTGGATAACACCCAATTATGATTTATTTAGCTTTGAATTATGATATTATGATGATTTCATGAGATTTCTATGGTAAATCCTAGCCTAAGTTGATGAATGTGATATTTGTGGGTTTATGCCATTAGATGCAAAGTTGAAGCTTCATAGGTGATATTCCTAATTCAATGTTATGTATGGTAATTTATCAAATTTAGGATCATATAATCGTGAATTGAACTAGACTCTATTTTATATAATTAATCTTGACTTGTAAAGTTAGAATTGAACCTTTATGATCAATTGATACTTCGATTACCTAGCAATGAAAGATGTGATCAAATTACCTTGAAATCTAGGTATAAAGAAGTGATTAAGAAAGAAACCTTGACAGTAAGGTTGTGATCATGATAGCTAGGGCTTTAGGGTGAAGCTAATGTTACTAACTATTGATGCAAAGGCTTAAGAGTAAAGTCTAAAAGAGAATAGAAGTCTAATGGGTTGCAGTATGGTGAAAGACCTATACTCACCTAACCTACTTTATGAATGCTTGATAGAATCACTTGAACGTTGATGGATTGTGAAAGACATCCTTCCACAAGAGATGAGGGTTAAGCAAGGCTTAACAAGTAAATCTTAGGATATATGCTTGGCTCCAAGTGGATATTGATAAACTTGGTAACAAAGCCTAAGGTTTAGAATGGTTCTATGATTGTCTCAAACAAACTCTAGTAGAGTCTTGTTCATAAATGTGAAACACTCCACATTTATGAATAGGAGGCTATTGAATTCTTTGGAAACTTCACTTCTTCATTCTCCAAGACGTGCCATAGATCTGTAAGCACTCCCTCTTATCCCTTATCTGATGGTCTTTTTGATGTGACTATTAGAAGGGTGTATGCTACAAGGAGTGAGGGAGAAAGGTTGGTTAAGATGCCAATTATGGATATGTGACTTGGTAGATTTGAGATGATAGACTTTGATGTTGTCTTTAGTATGAATGATGCTTAATTTTTGCCTTTATGTTATGATAGATGTTTAGAAGAATATGTGTAGGCCTACTCCCAAGGGGGGGAGATAGTGTTCCCACCTAGCAAGGTGAAGTGAGTTTATGTTTAGTTGTCAGTAGAACCCGACATAGTCATGATAAGTTTCAAGGTATGTTGATAGATTGGTGGAATAGGGTGTTTAGGTAATTCTTAGATGGGTTGAGTGAATAGACTCCTCTAAGAAGGGTAGAAGTGTAATTCACCATGGTTTAGAATCATTTTGTGTGATGATATGAAATCTAAGTGATGACTTACTCCGACCTTAGAAATGAAAGAATTGATGCTTAAAGAGTTTGTTTAGGCTTGCTCCCAAGGCGGGGGGGGGGGGGGGGGATAATGTGCTTAGATAGAAAGTTCATTGAGTATCCTTGATGTTCATGAATTAGGGCTGCTAGAAAGTTTCACCTTGTGAGGTGTAGTAAGTATGAGAAGTGTAGTCCCGATTTATTAGGCTGATGTGAGATCTTGAGTGGTGTTAGTAAGGTTGCTTGTGAGCTATAGTTGATTAGTGAGAGCCTCTCTAATTTAGAAGTACCGGTAGCGGTCTTAGATCAGCAAGTTAAGAAATAGAAGAACAAAGAAGTTGTTCCATGAACTAGTGTGGAGCTTTCTTTAGTAAGGAGTTTGGTTAAGAGTGCTACTTGGGAGGTCAAGGGCCATTGAGATTTCCCAATATCCTCATTCTTTCCTTCTACTCCTATTCAAGCTTGAGATGATAAGTTCCTCTTAGTTTGCTCTTATGTGAAGTCATGTGTCAATTGTATGTTGCCATGATTTCCTTATATGCATGTTCATGAAAATGCATAGGTCTTGCTAGAAATTACTTATATGCATTTTTTCCTCATGTTGTAGTGCATTTGCGTAGATTGCATATAGACTTCATGAGTTGAGTTATGAGCATGCCTTAGTTTGGAGTTGAAAGATTTCCTCTTTGAATAAATGCTTTTTTAGAGTAATTTGCATTTAGGCTCCATGAGTATGTGTTGAGCATGTTTTAGTTAGGAGATGTTAGTTCCTCCTTTAAAAAGAGTAGATATAGAATTTGATGGATTTCTGGGTTGGTAAAACTAGTCCCTACTCCCTTGTGTTGCATTGAATGAGTTTCGTTTTGAATTGAATTTTCCTTGCTTGGTTGTGTGCATATTAGATGTAGTGCATGCATAATGGGCTGTTAAGTTAGATTAGTGACTTTAAGAGGAGTTTAAAGTGTCATTCAAGGACAAATATTCCCAAGTAGGGGATAATGTAACGCCCCGTAAATTAGTGAGTTGAGCTACTGAGTTCTACAACCTTTCGTAGGAGTTTTGGAGTGTCGTATGAGGACTTAAATCAAAAGAAATTATTCCTATACATAGAATAGGGATTTTAGGGGTTAAACATCTGGGTACGACCTCCCAAGGACCACCCAAGGGGTCCTTGAGGGGGATCCCTAAAGCTGTCAAAATGTATAACCTACAGAAAGCCATCTACAGTTAGTAGATCCATCCATGCTCCATAGGTCATGGGGCTTAGGTCAAGGCCTGCCAAGGGAAGGCTCAGATGCAACCTACGACTTGCCAGCAAGGGCAGTAGACCCATCCATGGTCTATAGATAGGTGGGTGTAGGTTCTTCTAGTTTTTAGAGTTTTAGTTTTAGTTAGCGGTTTTGGGAATTAATTAAGTTATTAATTAGGGGTTAAGGTAGGTCGGTTAGTTATTTAATAGCAACCTGTATAAGTCTAATACACCCCTAAACTAATTGATTTAATTCATTCATCTAAGAACCCCCAAATACTCTCGAAATATTCTCTCTCTAGAAGTGAAGAAGAAGAAGGAGAAGAGAAGGGAAGAGGGAAGCAAATAGGTCGAAATTATTCGTGGAAGCAAGATTTTTTATGGCTTTGAATCAAGGTATATGAAGCTTAATCATCTATGGGTTATTCCATCCATAGAGGTAACATAGTTTCCCCCCACTTCTGAAATCAAAAACCCAATTCTAGCTAGGGTTGTGCTTGCATTGTGGGTAGGGTTTTGGTGTGATTCAAATCTAGTGGACAACACCCAATTATGATTTATTTAGATTTGATTTATGATATTATGATAATTTCATGAGATTTCTATGGTAAACCCTAGCCTAAGTTGATATGTGATATTTTTGGGTTTATGCCATTAGATGCAAAGTTGAAGGTTCATAGGTGATCTTCCTAATTCAATGTTATGTATAGTAATTGATCAAAGTTAGGACCATATAATCATGAATTGACCTAGACTCTATTTTATATGATTGATCTTGACTTGTAAAGTTAGAATTGAACCTTTATTATCAATTGAGACTTGAATCACCTAGTAATGAAAGATGTGATCAAATTACCTTGAAATCTAGGTATAAAGATGAGATTATGAAAGAAACCTTGAGAATAAGGTTTTGATCGTGATAGCTAGGGCTTTAGGGTGAAGCTAATGTGATTAACTATTGATGTAAAGGCTTGAGAGTAAAGTCTAAAAGAGAATATAAGTCCATTGGGTTACATTGTGGTGAAAGACCTATACTCAGCTAACCTACCTTATGAATGTTTGATAGATGAAATTGATAGAATCACTTGAGCATGGATGTATTTTCAAGGACATCCTTCCATGAGAGATGAGTATTAACCAAGGCTTAACAAGTAAATCTTTGGGTTTATGCTTCGCTCCAAGTTGATATTGACAATGAGATGGAGTGTAACACAAGATAGGGTCTGGACTCCAAGAAGAAAGGAGAGCCACACCTAGTTGATGTGAGGACTATCCAAGTTAATGGGGGAACTCTTACGTAGTAGAGTGTGGGTTTTCCCAAAGTTAGGTCTCATGAAATGGGGGCCTTCACATAGTTGAGTTAAGGTTCCTAGTAGCAATATCCATATCATTTGAAGTAAGACATGCTTGAGAAGCATCTCATAGTGTTCAAAAGCATAATTGAACTAAAACTTACTTAATGAAGTACCTCATAGTCTTCAAAGAGTAAAAGTGAACTTAGACATGCTTAAGGTAGTATCTCATAGGGTCCATGTGAAGAAGGAACTTAGACATACTTAAGAGAGTATCTCATAGAGTTCAAGGTATAAAGGGGTTTAGACATGCTTAAGTAAGGATCTCATAGTATCCATGCTAATAGTGAACTTAGACATACTAAAGGAAGTATCTCATAGGGTGCAACCTAATAATGAACTAAGATGTTCTAAGAGAGTACCTCATAGTGTTCTAAATTTAAGAGAGTAACTACGTTCCAAACCAAGAAGAGTTAGTATGAGGACCTAAAAGGTAGTACTTAGCATGTATAGTATTATGGGGTGCTATGCATGCATTGCACAAGTATGACTTAGGGTTATTAAAGAGAATTCTTGAGATAATATTGCGCTATAGTTGCCCTTCCAAGCTATAGTTGACTAAAGGTGAGAGATTCACTTAGTTATGAGAGTTAAACTAATAATGAGACCAAAGAAGGGTAATTATGACTCAGATGACTTCAAGGCTATGCTTAGGGTGGAGGGCAGTATGGGATGTCTTTCATGCATTGCACAAGTGTGTCTTGAGTTTACTTAGGAGTGTGGTTCCCTTATGGTAAAAAAGGCTTAAAGAGTTGACCATGCATGTAGACTATGATTAATATGACCAAAAAGGCATAATTTGCTTGGGTGGTATTATGGGATGCTCTTCTTGCTTTGCACATGTATGCTTTTGATGTTACTTGTGAATGGTGATATTACGGTAAAGAGGACTAAGAGTCTATTATGCTTATATGAGTATGACTATGTCTTATGTTGACTTATGTTTATATGAAGCTTATGTTTGAGACCATGCTATGACTATGATGATTATGTTATGACTACGCTATTATCTCTTATGTTTATGTCTTATGTTGACTAACAATTTGAGATGCTCTTATGATGTTGTGCTAGCTTCCATACTTGGTACATTTTGTACTAATGCATATTGCCTATATTCTAACCAAATGTAGGGTTGGAGACTTGAGTTGATTGGAGGCTAGGTTTCTAAGAGGCAAGAAGACTTGAACGTTTGGTGAGTCCTCATAGCTTCGAGGACGAAACCATATTTCCCTTATGTCATTTGTTTATGTTTTAGACTTTGTATGGGCTACGTCCCAAAAGTTTCATTCAAGAAATATATTAGATTGTTTGAGACAAAGATTTAGTAAAGACTTCCGTTTTCTTATGAAAATGTTTTCGATTTTATGGTCTTAAAGAAGTTTTAAGTTTTCCTTACTTTTATATTACCTACGTTATGATGCTAAAGGCGTGTATGAGATCCCTGCAGGGTCAAGTACGCTGTGTTTTGCCTAGGGGGTACACCTGGGTCATGACAAGTATATACTTCAGTATTGAATTTAGCATGTCATGTTCATGATTAGAATTTAGTCATTTCATCCAATTTAGCTTCTCGGATATCTTTTTAGTATTTTCATTCTTGCTTATTTACAGTATTAGTCAGTTAATGTTTAGCTTATATATGTTTTTTGAGCTTAGTATCTATATCCTACATGCTTAGTACATCCAAAGTACTCACGCATACCCTGCACTGCATTCTTTTCATTATGTAGGTTCAAGTATTCAGCATCTAGATCGCACTTAGATCGATTGTCGATCCGCACCCAGTAGCTTTAGTGGTGAGCCCTTATATTCTGAGGACAATAGACATGCTTTTATTTTAGTATTTACTTCCAGTTCTCAATTTCATTAAAGTTAGTTGGGGAGCATGTTCCAGCAACTCAACTCAGTTAGAGGCCTTTCAGAGACATAGTAGTAGAATCAACTTGAATTGTTAAGTTTAAACTTTCAGTGTTATTAAACTTTTAGTATGGTTTATACATTCAGACTAGTTGGGTATTCCACCTTCAGTTATCTATTATTTTAGCTTCCGCATAGTACATGTTTTGTTTAGTTATTCTTGTATGTTTGCTATATGCCAAACACAGGGTTAGCTTGTGGTCACTCATGATCCTATGTCCCGTGTTACGACGTGGGGGTAGCATCAGGGCCTGACAAAAGCTATGTCATTTTATGAAGCCTAGGACCCCTATATAAGTGATTTTAACCCCAAAACTCACCCATTCAAGTCATTATTTCCAAAACCTAAGAGAAAATCAAAGTTCTTCCTCCCCAAAATATTTTTCTCTCGAGAAACTTGATGAACAAGAAAGGATTAAAGCTAGGATCAAGGTCAAGCCTCAATTCCTCCATTGAAGTTAAGCATTGGGCTTTGAGGTAAGATAGTCTTCATCCATAGATTTCCCAAATTCCTCTATTTCAAAGATTAGAATTCCCCAATTGAGTAAGGGTTTTCTTCAATTATAATGGGCTCTCTTCAATGTTGGTTTAAATTATTGAATTATGATCTCTTATGCATGAATTAATGAAATATGATAATTTTATGATGATTTCCCCATGAACCCATGTAACCCCCATGTTTTCAAGTTATGAATCACATGGTGTTGGGATTTTCATTGTAAAGGAAGAGTTTTACGAAATTAAGCATATATTGCTAGCTTTACATGTATTTATGATGATATCATATCTAACCTATGTTTTTTAAGTGTTGATGATTTAAAGTGGGTTTTGAACCTCAAGAGGTGAATTATGGATGTATGAATTATCTTATGAAATCTATGCAAATATTTTAAGGCAGCATTGAGAGTAAAGTACCAATGATGATGTTGTTGTTGTGTTGTTGAAAGGATATTCTCATAAACACATACTAGCATGATGTGAAAGGTTTTCTCACATAGTAAAGATTCTTAGGTTGAAAGACTTTCTCACCTAATTGAATCAAAGAGTAAGAGCTTTCCTAATGAAACTAGCTTGTATTGGTTATCCTAGGATACCCTTCCATGGATGATGACTAAGCTTGGATTCGCAAGATGAATTGCTCTTTTCATAGATAATAAGTTCAATTAAGAAATGGCTATTCACTTAAGGACTATTACAGCAGATTAGTAGGTATTGGACATGTTGAAGCCATACGAATGAGATTATTTATTCAGTGTTTATCAGGATTTACGCTTGCTTAATACACTAAGCAAGACTTTGGCAAATGACGTACATGAGAAGATATGGCTCTTGACTTTGCAAAGTAATATGAGTTCAATAATGGAGATGAATTGCATATAGCAGATTTACTCAAAGTGAAGAAAATGTCGTATAAATCTTTTCAAGAATATGCCATACGATGGAGGTTAGAAGATTCAAAAATACATCCTTCATTGTCTGATGAGGAATTGATATCACTTTTCATCCATGTTCAAGAAGGGCTATATTATGAAAAGCTTCTTGGAACTTGTGCACACTACTTCTCTGATTTGATTAAGGTTGGAAAAGAGATAGAAAATGGTATTCAAGAAGGAAGAATTGTAGACAATTCAGCAATACAAGTCGTCCACAAAACATTCCAAGAGAAAATGCTAATAAATCTACAAACCAAAATAAAAGAAAACGACTCAATTTTCATGACTATGCAACAATCGCAACACCATCCAAGTGCTCAAGTTTTGCAATCTCATGCTACTTCTAACTATTGCAGTGTACGTCTCCAAGAACCTTGTGAACAATAGTTTCACCAAGAACAAACTAGCTCACAACCACACAAGAAAGTGATTTTTTTCTCCTTCACTCCTTTGGATGAACCATAGACAGTTATATTTGAGAGATTGAGCGCAAACAGACTTCTACAATGAAGAAAAGGATTCTTTCCTCAGTGTACGCCTAAAAACTTTGATCTTTCCAACAATTATTCTTACCACTCAATATTCAAAGATATGACAATGAAGATTGTCCCATCATAAAATTCAAGATTCAAAGCATGATTGAAAATGTCAAGATAAATCTACAAATAGACCCTTCAACCAGCAATAACAATATCACAAACACAACCACAATTGTTGTTAAGGGTGATCCATCGAAATAGGCACCAAATCATTTGAAAAGAAAATCTGCAATCTGTCAAGAAGACTAGTAAGGACATTATTTTTGAAGTTTGAGAATATCATTCTCCTTTAAAGGCACTTGACATAAATATGACACTATAATATACACCATAAGAGAATGATCATACGAATAGAGACATAAGTCTTAAAGCTTTTAAGCATATAAGGTACCAACATAGAGTAGGTGAACGGATAAGTGGAACATCAACTATCTCTTACTAGGCCTCTACTAATCATTGATGTTACTAAGACGAATCCATTTCTCACAAAATAAATCTTAAAACTGAAATATATTAAAGCACTATTAAACTCATAATGGGCATGCCCTCGAACCATAAGGAGTCACCAATTCAAATCAAGCTGAGCAATCAAACTAGCCACTATTGTACCTGTGACTTCCAGGTTCTTGGAGGGATCTACTGTATATAGTTTTTGTATGCTTCCGCCATTTGCTATATTATTGTTGTTAATTTAGTGCTTCCATAATGTTATACCCTTATATCCATTACTTGCGATTCAGGTTTACATGTTGGCTTACCTATTGGATGGTTATAGTAGGTGCCATCATGACTAGAGAAATTGGATCGTGCAAGAGTTACAATTTCTAGATTGGATGTTTTGTATTGTGTATTTATGTATATATTGCTTCTATTCATTTTTCCTGTTATGTTTGTTAAACTACTTTACTATTTTGTTTTGGTTGTTATTCTACCCTAACACCCATTGCTTGTTCTTTTGGGTTACGAGTTGGCTTACTGACATGTTGGTTATAGTAGATGAAATCATGACTCAAGTTTTTATGTCATGCCAAAATAGTATGCAAGTTGTTTTAGAAAACGTTAATCATCTGATGATATAAAAAAGATTTTTTTTATGGCTTGAGTTGTAAACATATCTAGAACTATAAATAAAAGAAATTTCCATATTCATAATTCATAAATGATCTAACATATAATCTTTGAGTGAAGATTTTATTACAACCGACATACATCATGTGAGCTCGTGTTGTTCAACTTATAATCTCAGTTGGAAGAGTTGTTATATACCTTGTCAAGGTATAGAACATCTTTGTTTGATGTGGATCCACTATTGATCCTCTTAGTCTAAATGAGTTGATCATCTAGTGGTGTGCTCAACAATCCTACAATTGCACGTCGTTGTGGGACTTAAATCTTCTAACCGGTGTCTTCTCTGTATTAAATAATTCCACTAAAATAATTTGTATATATTTATTTTCTTATAAGTAAATAAGTTATATGTCTGTCAAATCAAATATGATATACTCATAAATAGGTAAAGTATTTGAGCAAAATATGAGACATTCCTCAATATAATTCTTTATAACTAAACTGAATTGAACTTTTCATAAAATTTGACTATGCTTTACTTGTAAAAATATGCACTTGAAGCTAAATACACTTTTATGAAATGCTTCTTTAAAATCTTGAAACTTAGTTTATTTGTGAAAGTAATGCATGTGAACAGTGCAACAAGTTGTTAAGGTATATTTAGATGAATGAGAACATGTGGTATAATAAGCATGTACTATCAATCAAGAATCATCAATGAATATGAAATACAATAGTTTATGTAATAGAGATCAATAGGTAATTTGAATTAGAAGGAACTTGAATTCATGGACTTTGAGGTAAACACCCTATATTTGGCCTAACTAATTAAAACTGTAGATGTTGAGTGTGAAAAGAACTAAATTCCTTACTATGATAGACTTACATAGCTTAATTGCTTTAAATATCCAAGAAGTTATGATCTTGGAAGTAGGAGAACCATAAACATCTTTTTCGATCCTTTGAGATGAGTTATTTTGAAAAAAATAATTTTTTCTTTTTATTGATCTTTTCATAAAAGCAATATTTTATATTTGTTTCAACTAGTTCTCGAATAGGCGTGTTGCATGTGTAATTTATGCTAATTAGTACAATTTTTTTTAAATATTAGAAATAGGAGGAAAATATTGAGAAGATACGAGAACTCCAAAAGAAGACCAAGAAAAATAAGTCATGTATTTAATGTAAAACAAAATCTGAAGATTGAAAATGCAAGGAATGAACAAAGAGCAAAAGAGAACAAAATTTATTAACAAAAAGACAAAGGTCTACACAACTTAAAGGAAAGTTAATTGGAGAAACTAATATAAAAAGGATATACTTTTATCCCAGACAGTGTTGTGAATATACAAAATTTTGAACATTCTAAATAAAAAGGCATTATATTAAAATGACAATCGGTGAAAGGCTAAATTTATTGGTTTTATATAAGGTAAAAGGATATGAAAAAAAAAAAATTAACTGGTGGGAGCTAAAAAGAAGTAGAAATAAAAGAAATTTATAATGTCATAACACATGAATTAAAGTACAACTCATGGAATTCAAATTATGTTATTATGTAATTAAAATATTAGTATTTAATTATTTTAATTAAGTGGAAAGGTAAAATGGTAATCAAACTTTCAGGTTAGGAGCTTCGTACTTTTAGTAATATGTGATTTAGTTTTTATTTATGAACATTCCACACTCACTCTTCACTTTCTATTATTGGTCACTCCTTTTATACATCACTATATATCTTATCCGCAGTAATTTATGACCTCACTAAGATTATGAATAATCATTTTCTAATATCTGAATTTTAGAAATTCGGTATAGTCACATATATTACAAACTTCAAATATTGTAAAATTATTACTCTTTAATAAATTTTATCTTCTACATATTCTCAATTATATTAGTTGTTCTTTCATATAATAGGCTTCTCATTATTGAATAATTCATCATAGATTAGTCAATGATCACTTTCTCTATTGTTTTGTACATTTGCAAGAAAAGTACAGGATAGTGAATTTGGTTACCCATTATTTATTATTTAGCTAGTAGAAACTAGTTTCCCCTTCTCTTCCATGTCGTTGTCCATAAACACCCATAAATATGTCATAACAAATTAGATATAAGCCCCTCGTAATTTCAAACGTGTGTTCCTTGATTATTCTAGACTTAGTAAATCACAAAAAGATCTCATTAAGTTTTTAACAACTTTTTAAATCATATTTAATAATTTTAAAATATTTTGAAATACATTATTTTTTACCAAAAAAAAAAAAAAGAACAACTAAAGAATTATGAACAAATCAAGTCACATGTTTGTTATTCTAGAGGGCACAAGATGGATAAATATAGGAAATGAAACCAATTACTCCATCAGTCCCATTTTATATGACACCATTTGACATGGCACGATGTTTAAGAAAAAAGGGAAGACTTTTGAAATTTTTGGTCTAAAACAATTCTTATATATTTGTGTGATTGAAAATCATTTCATTAAGCGTAAAAGGGATATTTTAAAGTTAAATTATTTCTAATTATAGTAACGTGATATTCTTTTTGGGACGGAATAAAAAGTTAAGGGTGTAACACCTCACTATTTGAAACAACTAGAATAGGAAAGAAACTATTTTTGGAAAGATTAAATTTTGAAATTTTGGCAAGTTATGGTAAGTATGAGTTTTGGGTCAACTTC
Source organism: Solanum bulbocastanum (assembly GCA_037074985.1). Taxonomy (NCBI): domain Eukaryota; kingdom Viridiplantae; phylum Streptophyta; class Magnoliopsida; order Solanales; family Solanaceae; genus Solanum; species Solanum bulbocastanum. The sequence continues at coordinate 39,020,524 of CM073605.1, forward strand.
AAACGACCATAACCCCCAGTACATGATGACTTAGGTGGGCCATAAGATATCAAATGAAAGGTCTTGGAATTATCTTTCCAACTCCACGGAGTTTTCTAATTTTTGAGCTCATATGAGGGAGATATGCCTGTTTGAAGTCGGGCTGTCCAGTTAAGGAAAGGTACTCGTATTTAAAAGGCGTATTTTGGTCTTTTCCTTACCAAATTAAATTAAAAGGAAAATTTGTAGTATCTAGGGGTCTAAACTGATTTGGATCAGTTTTACAAATCCTAAAATATGTTAGGGCTTTTAGAGAAGTTCAAGAATAGGAGAAAAGGATAAAAAAAGTCAAGCATTCGTCTAGTTATTGAGGATTTTCGTTGCGGATTTTGCCAAGGGTTGATCCCTAAGAGGTATGTGAGCTCAGATAGTGTTGGGTTCACTCACCCACGTGCCAATCATGATTAATTCAGCATAGTTACATTCTTGAGGTATTGATGAATTTTTTTGAAGTTTCCTTCATTATTTTGATTGTTGAGATTTTGATCTGTTCTTGAGATAATCGTATGAGTTTAAAAGTTATTTTTGAGTAGATTCTTGTATACTTTGGTTGGGTATTCGAGTGTAAGTGATTGGAGAAGAATTCATTTGATTCTAGACAAATTAGGGTCGATAAACGAGTAAGTAATTTCGTCAAATTTTCTAGGAAAATGGGTGGGTCACCGCGCCACTCAGTACGCCCCACATCAATGTCTGTAGGAAGGGCTTTGACGTGCCATGCCACTTAGTGAACCCCAACCCAGGTTCTGTAGTGAAGGGTCTGGCACCCTACGCCACTCAGTACGCCAGGGTCGCCAGGTCCTCTACCCTTTCCCACTTCTTTCCATTTGAGTTCCCTCGAATCATACCAATGTTTTCTAGTTGATTTCTACACTCTAAGGTACGTACAAACATCATGAGATCATCCATAACATGAGATCATATCCCTTGAATCCATAATTTAAATTCAAGGTAGATCTAAGAGTCAAGATTAGAGACTTCTTAGAATATTTTCAAAGTCTTTTACAATAATTTTAAACTTGTTTTAATGAATTAAGTATTGAGTTTGAGAAAGAGTAGAGCTAAGTTCATTTCTTTAAAATAATATATGGGAACTAAGTATTCCCAATTATTAATTGTTTTCACATTTTAGATGTGAGGAAACACCGATTTCCAAAAAAGTTTTCATGAGAAGTTTAGTACTATCTCTTTTAAGAGAAAGATCTTTTGAGTAATAATCTCAAACCACGGAAGAGTTATGTTTCTAAACATATGAGCTAGTTACATTTTTTGGAGTAGTATTGAGTACCGATATGGGGACGTGTTCATATAACTCAACTCTCCATAAACCATGTAGCCACCATGGGTAGAAAAGGGTAATACTTTTTAGATGTTTCCATAATGATTTCTACTATAGAATAGTGGATCCACTTAGTAGTAGGTTCTATACCTCGACAAAATATAGGACAGATCTGGTAGGGTGAGTCAAGACGCTCTATCATCACGTAACACATAGTGATGATTGTCGGTTAGAGAATCTCCCATAGAGTTACTTGTATTTTCATACACAAACTAAGTTATTGTTATGCTTTCAATACACTGAGTTTCTATCTACATGTTTTAAAGCTTTTCTTTATATTGCATTTCTATTACTGCCTTATATTGAAATGAGTTGAGTTAAGTTGAGACGAGGTAAGTTTTCTTTAGTTCCGTTTCAAGATTATGTCTGATTTAAAATTCCCTTTACATGCTCGTACATTCCATGTACTGACGTCATTTGGCCTGCATATTTTATGATGCAGATATAGGTAACTAGGATTATCATCGAGTGCGTCATTGTTATTGGTGAACCTTCTTGCTTCCTGAGGATCCCTTTTTCATTTTTTAGTCGTTTCACTTGTGTTAGGATGATCGAGGGTCTTGTACCGACATCCCTCTAAGTATTTTGAGGCTTCATCGATAGTTAGACATTATTTGCTCATTAGTCTTGTTCATTTGAGTTGTTTTGTTATAAGACTTGAGTTGCCTCATGGGCAAGTTGAATGTTCATTTATAACATTCTAAGTTTATTTCATGTGTTTATCTTTGTTGAATAAATCTTTCTGCTGAGTAGTAAGTTTGGCCAATGATTCACTTGGGCCAGCAATAGCTCTCGAGTGCTAGTCTTCCCCAAGGTGTAGGCTTGGGGCATGACAAACTTAGTGTAAGAGCACAGAGTTCTAGAGTCCTAAGGAGTCTATGAAGTCGTGTTTGTAGAGTCGTAGTGATCAGTGTGAAGTGCACCACATCTATAATAAAGAGGCTACAAAATTTAGGAACTATCTCACTTTTTTCATATTCATTTCGTGCGATAGAGTTAATCTCTATAAATTTCCTTCTAACTCATGCTTGTGCATATCTTTCAGTTCATGCCTCCACGAAGAGTTTTCTAAGTTCGTCCTTTTAGGAGGAATGCCGAGGAACAAGGGGTACCTAATGCACTAGAAGTGGAACCCCAAGGAGAGGTCACTAATACAGAGTTTCGAGAAGCAATCTGGATGTTGAGTCAAGTTGTGACCAACTAGGCTGGGCAGCAAAGAGAAAATCAACCAAAAGTTGTTGATACTTCTAGGATCCATGAGTTCTTAAGGATGAATCCTCCAAACTTCACTGGTTCAAGCGTCATTAAGGATCTTAAAAACTTTGTAAAGGAACTACCTAAAGTGTTTGAGGTTATGCAAGTTGTTGATGTTGAGCGAGTGGAACTAGTTACATATTAACTGAAGAGTGTTGCTAGAATCGGGTTTGACCAATGGAAGAAAGGTAGAGTTGTGGATGCACCAAAAGTGAGTTGGACTTTGTTGGAGAGTGCATTCATGGGGCGTTTCGTTCCTTGTGAACTAAGGAAAGCAAATGTACAAGAATTCCTCATTCTTAAGCATGAATCTATGAGTGTTCAAGAGTACAGTCTGAAGTTCATCCAACTCTCCAGCTATGCTCCAGAGATGGTTGCTGACATGAGGAGTAGGATGAGTCTATTTCTTGTTGGGTTGTCTCGTCTGTCAAGTAAAGAGGGCAAGACAACTACGCTAATAGGGGACATGGACATAGCAAGGTTGATGATCTATGTGCAACAGGTCGAGGAGGATAAGCTGAGAGATAGGGAAGATTTATGAAACAAGAAAGCAATGACAGTAAATGAGTCTGGGTAGCACAAGAGTAATGCCAACCGGTCATCTTTCCAACATAAGCAAAAGGGACATGTTCCAAATAATGCTAGTGCACCTGTACCAAGGAACAAAAGTGAGTTCAACATTCACAAAATTTTAGAGCTAGACTTGCGCAATCTAGAGGTATTGTGGCACAACGATGTAATGAGACTTTTGCATGTCCTAAGTGTAGTAGGATCCACTTAGGGGTGTGTGGTGATGGCTCCACAGGTTGCTTCAAGTGTGGTCAGAACATTCACTTTATGAAAGACTGCCCTAAGAACAGGAGAGGATATGGTAATTGAGGCAATAGAACCCAATCTTCTTCAGTTACTCCACCAGACAAGGATGCATCTAGAGGAGCTACTTCAGGGGTAGGCGGAGGAGAAAACCGTCTATATGCTATTACTAGTCTCCAAGAGTAAGAGGATTCACTATATGATGCTACTAGTATGATCAAACTCTTTAATTTTGACTTTTATGCCTTGCTAGATCCAGGAACGAGTCTCTCTTTTGTGAGTCATTATGTTGAGATGAATTTTGATGTTCTTCCTAAGAAACTTATTGAGCCCTTCAGTGTTTCTAAATCTGTTGGTGAGTCTAGTCTAGCTGAAAGAGTTTATCGTGATTGCACCATTTCCGTCAATCACAAAGACACCATTGCTGACTTAGTTGAGTTAGATAAGGTAGATTTTGATGTCATTCTAGGTATAGACTAGCTTCATGCGTGTTATGCCACAGCCGATTGTAGAACTCGAGTATTTAAGTTATAGTTTCCTAATGTGCCAGTTATAGAGTGGAAGAGTAGTTCAGCAGTTCCTAAGGGTCATTTCATTTTGTAACTTAATGTGAGAAAGTTAGTTTTTAAGGAGTATGTCTATCATTTAGTCCGAGTTAATGACTCTAGTGTTGAGACACCACCTATTCAGTCAGTTTCAGTTGTTAGTGAGTTTCCAGAAGACTTTCTAGATGCACTTCTCGAAGTCTCTTCTGAGAGAAAAATAGACTTCGGTATAGATATTCTTCTTGAAACTCGTCTTATTTCTATTCCACCATATAAAATGGCTCTAGCATTGTTGAAAGAGTTAAAGGAGTAGTTGAAATATCTGCTTGAGAAAGGTTTTATTTTACCAAGTGTCTCTGTCATGTCCCGAAGCTACCCCCGGGAGTAAACACGGGACCTAAGATCACGAGTGACCCCAAGCTAACCCTAAGTTGGTATATCAAAAGCATACTTAAACAAATACTGTACGGAAGCTAAAAATATAATTAACTGAAATTGTGGGGAATACCCAATACTATAAAGAAACTATGCATTTAATAACAACTGGAAGATCAAACTAAAATCTAAAAGTGAATCTAACTATGTCAGAATAAAAACCTCTAAATGACTAGAGATACTGGGACAAGACCCCAACTAACTCTAGCAAAACTAAAAACTAAAGACTAAAGGTAAAAGAAAACATGCTTGTTGTCCTCGAATAATGAGGACTCACCACTGATAATGTTGAACTGGAGATTGGGAACCGATATATGCGTGATATGAATGTTAAGGACCTGATCCTACATCACGAAAAGATGTAGTGTAGAGTATGTGTCAGTACTTGAAAGGTACTGAGCATACATGATAGGATAAATCTGAACAATTTATACATAACTGAATAAAGCATACTGAGTAGTGATATAATTTTAACATGATGGAAATACTGAAATAAACTGAACTGAATGCAATGACCAAGTATATAACATGCTAAAACTGAATACTGATATATAATTGGAACCATGTCAATAACACAAGAATCTGAATGTGGGAGATACTAATAACCAACATGAAACCATATGAGATAAAAGTGGAGTCCTATTTATACGCCCCATCGAGAGGACACAATATACCTTGCGAAGGGTATAAAGGCATGACTGGCGTGACCACTAAATATAATTCCCAAAGAGGGGACTTGACAACCTACGGGGGCACGTAGTTTTGGTACTATGAGGGTGACTAACCCTAGTACAACTCGGTATTTAGACTACTCCCAACTGAATATATGTACATTACAACATAAATAAAATATAATGGATAGCTCATTGTTCTAACATGTTAACTAAAAATGCAACATTAATATACTAATAATGAAACATTTCAAATTTGATGCATGTGTTTCTGTATAAACTACCCTAGCAAGTATAATTCGTGAACTAAACAAATCAACACAACTAGGGTTCTGAATTTCATGCAAGGAACTAAGCAATAGTGTTCCAACAACATGAAAATCTTATTAGGAGTATTCTAACAACTATTTCACAACAATTGCTAACTTTCAAGAAACCCTAGGTATAGATGATATGAAGGAAATCAAGAATCTGACTGAATTCTAGGGACCTAGTTCAAGAAAGGAATTCACTAGTGAAATCCCACATACCAGGCAACGAATTCCACAGAGAAATATTTTAATTTTGAGGCTGAAACTGATGAAAACCTGATGCGTTCTTGGAGAGGGGTTTGGTCAACTCATTTTCCTCTCTAAGTTCTAAGTTTACTAAATTTGGGTGAATGATTTGACTAGGGGTTATTCTGATTAAGTTACTAGGCTTAAACTGACAACAACTACGTCATTTAGGGGTTAAACGATGTAGTTTAGGTGTTGAACGCATAGGGAAAATACCAAAAGACCCCTGACTTAAAAGTTTTCGGGGGTCGTCGATGGGCTAGACTATCGAATCGTGGTTAGACTGATGGTCCGTTGTTGTCGGTCATCATTCGAGCTCTCGACCACTGCCTGGAGCATGGTCGTGGTCTCACCTATGGTTCGTGGGTCCTGATGTTGGTCGACCATTAATGGATTTTTCCTGGGGTTCTAGGATGAGGTTGTAAGTGGAAAACCACGAAGCCCACCTACGGTCTGTGGGTCCCCCTAAAATTCGTGGGTGGCAACTGTGGGTTTCACCTGCAACTTTTAAAAATCTACTATTTGGTCTATTTTCAGATATGGGGTGTTACATTATCTCCCCCTTGGGAAAATTAGTCCTCGAATTAAGTCTAAACTAGCTGAATATGGAGGGAAAGAGTTGCAAACCCTACCAATAAGTACTAAAAATTAAAATCTGACTGAACTAAGTTCCAAGAACATGCAAATACGCTGAAAATGCAAGTATGACTGAAGGAACATGATACTGAGACTGAATTCATGCAAGATTAAACTAAGAGACTGGAGAGGAACTATTACCTCAAGCTGTAATTGAATCGGAAGGAAAGAGATGAGGAGACTTGTCCTTCATATCTGCTTCTACGGTTGTTAGGATGATCACCTTTCTCTTATAGAGTTCTCCTACATTAACATTTATCACTCTAGTATTCAGATGGCCCCTTATCAGGCATTGTACGGGTGTAGGTGTAGATATCCAGTTGGTTGTTTTGAAGTAGGTGAAGCAGCTTTGATAGGGCCTGATTCAGTTCACGAAGCTATTGAAAATGTTAAGCTCATCAGAGATTGACTTATGATAGCTCATAATCGTCAAAGGTATTATGGAGATTTGAGGAGGAGGGACTTACAGTTTGAGGTTGATGATTGAGTTTTACTGAAAGTGTCACCTATGAAGGGGGTGATGAGATTTGGCAAGAAGGGGAAGGTCAGTCCGAGATTTGTAGGTCCTTATAGGATCTTGAAAAGGATTAGTAAAGTGGCTCATAAGTTAGAAATGCTAGCAGAACTGGCAGCAGTCCATCAGTGTTTCACATTTCCCTGCTGAAGAAATGTGGATCCAACATCTATAATGCTATTAGAAAGTGTGGCTATGAAGGATAGTTTCACTTCTGAAGAGGTGCCAATTGAAATTCTTGATAGTCAGATTTGAAGGTTGAGAAATAAAGAAGTCGTTTCAATTAAGGTTTTGTAGAGAAGTTAGTCCGTAGTGGGAACTACTTGGAAAGCAAAAGCAGTCATCAAAGTAAAGTATCCTCATCTATTTCCTTCTAAATCTGGTTAAGCTTCTGGTAATAGTTCATCTTCAGCCTTTTAGTTTACTTATGCGTGAATTAAGCTTCAGTATTATGTTCCCTCATACATTCTTGCATTTTCAACATAATTGTATGTTTTTGGAACTAAGTTCAGTAAGAAATTAGGTTCTAGTACTTAGAGATAGGGATTTCAACTCCTTTTCTCAATACTAAGCTAGGTTAGATTTCATTCGAGGATGAATGTTCACAAGGGGGAAATATTTTAACACCTCAGAAATCAGATTTAGACTGTGCAGTACAAAAGCACCATACATAATAAACCACGCCAGGGTTCACGGATCATGAAAGGGACCACAGTCCGTCAACCTACATGTTGATTCATACCCTCCTAATAGTGGTGGACCACGAGGCTTTTCACGAGCCGTGGAAAACCTCCAGAACCATGGCAAGGCTTATGGCAGCCTGGCAGAATGCACCAAGCTTAGGAGTAGAGACCATGGAGCTCTTCACAGGCAGTAGTCCTGAAGGCATGCCATGGTGACGCCCGTGGACCTAAGCCACTAGACCTCAGACCAAGTGAGGAACCATAGAGAGTTTCACGGTCTGTGTTCCTCACATAGGCCCTGGTAGGGCTCGTGGTTGGCCCCTCTCCAGAACCAGTAGCCACTGGGCCAAGGAGCACGACCCACTTGTCGGTCTATGGTTGATTTGATAGCCCATCATAGGGCCCGTGGTCAGCCTCTCCAGGTTTTATGTCACGGTTCATTTGGTATTTTACCTTATGTGTTGGATACCTAAACTACATCTTTTAACCCCTAAATTATGTAGTTTTGGTCAATATAAGCCTAGTGACTTAATCAAAACCTACCCTAATCGAGTATTCCTTCAAGAACCGCAATAAGGTTTCTCCAGTTCCAGCCCTGAAATCAAAATATTTCTCCGTGAATTTTGTCACTAGGTATGTGGGATATCACTAGTGGTTTCCTTTCTTCCATTAGGTCCCAATAATTTAGCCAAATTCTTAATTCCCTACTTAGTATCTAGACCTAGGGTTTCTTGAATGTTACAAATTTTTGTGATTTAGTCGCTAGAATATTCCTAATCAGATTTTCATGTTGTTGTAAAATTGTTGCTTAGTTCCTTGGATGAAATTCAGAACCCTAGCTGTGTAGCTTTATTTAATTCATGAATTACACTAGCTAGGATAGATAAACAGATATACATGCCTCAGTTTCCTAATGTTTCATTATTAGTACTTAATGATGCATTTTCAGTTTTCTTGTCAAAACTATGAGCTATCCATTATATTTCATTTATGTTGTACTGTACATATATTCAGTTGGGAGTAGGCTTACCACCGAGTTGGACTAGGGTCAGTCACCCTCATAGTCCTAAAACTACGTGCCCCTGTAGGTTTATAAGTCCCTTCTGTGGGCACCATATTTAGTGATCATGCCAGTCATGCCTGTATACCCTTGGAAGGGTATATTGGGTCCTCTCGATAGGGTGTATACATCGGACTCCACATTTAGCTCATGTGGTTTTATGTCAGTTATTAGTAGCTCCCACGATCAGATTCTAGTGAATTTGACAAGGTTCCTAGTTACATTTCAATATTCAGTTTCATCATGTTATGCACTAGGTCATTACATTCAGTTCAATTCATTTCAGTATATTCCAATATTTCCATCATGTTCCTATTATATTATTGATCAGTATGCTTTATTCAGTTATGTATGTATTGTTAAGATTTATCTTGATTTGCATGCTCAGTACCTTTCAAGTACTAACTCATACTCAGCGCTATATTTTCTCAAGATATTGGTTCAGATCCTCAGCATTCAGATCACACATAGATCAAATCCCGATCCCCAGTTCAGCAGTATCAGTGGTGAGTCCTCAATCTTCAAGAACAATAGACATGTTTTCTATTAATTTCAGTCTTTCAGTTACAGGTTTGCTAGAGTTAGCTGGGGCATGTCCCAGCATATCTAGTCAGTTAGAGGCTTTTAATCAAACATAGTTAGATTCAGTTTTTGATTCGATTTTGATCTTTCAATTGTTATTAAACTTATAGTTTATATATTAAGGCTTTATTGGGTATTCGTTATCATTTCATTAAATTATGTTTTAGCTTCCGCACAATATTTGCCTAAGTATGCTATGATATGTCATGTCAGGGTTAGCTTCAGGTCACTCATGATCCTATGTCTCGTGTTTACGTCAAGGGGGAGCCTCGAGGCGTGACAATATAAGTGAATATTCAAATATATGCAACAACTACTTTTACAAAATTTCACACCCAAAATCATCAAGCTAACATGCAAGGATCTATGGATGACATTTCATTACACCTTGTGCAACTAACAGTCTTTCAATCAATTAAACACTTAGAAAATGCAAACGTCGTGCACTCTCTTCAAAGAAGTCGCTCGAAAGTGATTTGGGACTAAAATATATGATCACTCACCGAAAGAACTTCTTATAATGAAAGTACACATACTATAGGCTTGCCCTTATTTTCTATACCTTATTTATCAAATAACCGAAATAATATAACTATAGGGCTTTATTATCTTGTAATATTGGTTTGGGTTAGGGAATGGAATATTTTGGAATATTAGTGACTATACGACCTTGGTCTCCTAAAGTTACTTTTTGGCATCCAATTTTTTCTTAAGTATTTCCGACATACCTTTCTTTCTTACGATTCCTTTTAAGGTTTTGTCGCATTTCGGCACCCACGTAATTTTCTATTCTTCTTTTTATTTTATTTTCCTCTTTCTTTTTCTTTTTCTTTTTCTTCTCCTCTTAATATATATATCCACCATCTACTTGTACTATTTTTATGTTGCGTTGTTGTTTCGAGCCTTTGGAAAACCCAAGAATACGAAGGTGATCAATTTTTTCTTCTTCATTTGACTCATACCCACCCTCAACTTAGGGTTTTGGCCTATGTTATGGCATCATTCCTTGGAAGAACCAAGGATACAATATCAAATATGGGTGACAAACAAAACTCAATTTCAATGCTCAAACAGGGTTCAAAAGGTTCAAGATTTAATATGGTAGATGTTTTTGGCTATTGTGGGCTATACAACAAACTAAATGGTAGGTTTTCCTGTTCACCCAACTATTAGCAATCTTGTCAAGACTACATGGGCAAGTTCTAGCTTATATATAAGTGTTAGACTACAAAAAAAAAAATACTCACACACTCCTAGCACATGTTTCCACTCTCTAGCATTCAGTCAACAAATTCATGTTCTAGTTAACACTGATCAACATGTAGGTATATCAAATGACCTATAAAGAGCCTAGACAGTGAAATATCCAATCAAATGTTGGTTCCATCATACTTAACCAAAAAACACTTTCCCGCCTCACATAATTGATCAATTTCATAGTACTTATACGAGCCAAACAACATACTACAACTAATTAAACAAAAAAACTACAACTAACTAAATGAACACACAACAACTAATTAATGGTAGGTTTGCCCGTTCATCCCCCCCCACTAAAAAAATATGTTTTCTCACAAAGTACAATTTAAAGGGTTGTGAGAAGGGGTCATACCTACGACGCTCTAGGTGACAATAGTAGGAGTGATGGTGGCACCCGCATTAGCTAGTGCCTTCTCTAGTGGAAGCTCTTTCTCTGGGACGCGACTTTTGGTAGCAATGGTAAGATCTATTAGTGGCTCACTAGTTATGGTCATAGGAATATCACTATCGGAGGCTCCAGTCCTCAATTCATCAAATTAATGCTACTCTTGTGCCCTTTTCCAACATGTAGCTCTCCTAGAAGCCTTTGAGCTTGATGAGTTCTTTTAGCCTTTACTCGTGGGAGTCATCTAGGTGGGTGTTTCACGCTCTCTTTTCTTTTCGTTCCTCTTCTTTACTGGCCCCAATAGATAACCCCAAATATCACCCACTGCCTCTATTTCTAGGGAAATGTTGAACAAATCTATTAGGGAATCTGTTGCTAGAGTCGGAGCCACCTCTTTTAGTATATAAGTTAATATTTCATTAATAGCTTGCATCAAATCTTATTGAGTCCACAATGAATCAGCATCAAAAGAACTCAAGTCATCTATTTTGCCTATATGGTCTGTCTCCATACCATTAATACATCATCTTATCACAAACATCTTCTTCTAGAGCTCATCATGCAATCTAAGTTTAGCAGATTGGATTTGACCCGGACAACATGTGGAAATTTTTCAACTACTTGATCTAGGTTTTCTCTAGTATTTCTCTGTTGTGCCACAAGTTTTTCTAGAATGGCCACAGAAACCATGACAATTGTGCCTGTGGCTGACGAGGTAGGTGTTTTTATGGACCTCAACCCCAAAATTTCCAGCATTGTCCCGTATGTAGACTCTACGGCTACTCCTTCAATCAGTGTTGACTCAATTAGTAGATTAGAAAACATAGCCAATGGTGATTTGGTTCCCGCTATTTCCCTATACAATGGGCTCACCAAGTCTTGGATCAAAGATGAAAATGTGTATTTAGTGGCATCAGCTCAATGACCAACTATCCTATTATACGACACCTAAGCATTATCACACAGTATCTTTATCAGAGAAGGAAAGGGAAGATATGTTTTTCATTCAAAGTGTGACGCCTTATTTTTGTGAAAATCAGTCGACCCCTATTAAATGCAAATCTTACCATAATACAAGATATTAATGATGCATGTGACAGAGAAATGTTGTTGTCATTTATTGTTGTCCTAAACTATGCATAAATCACAATCTACAAAAACTTTGTTAGATAAGTCAAGGATGCCTTTCTGATGTACAGCCTCATATTGGTTACCCATGGTGATGCCTCACTCTTAGTCATAATAAGCCTGGAAATCCACTTCATTATGCCCTTGCTCAATCTAGGATCACTCATCTCATATTCACTTACCACCATATGGCGATGATGCTCGTATTGCCCTACATTAGTAGGTGTAGTGATGTCCGGACCTTGCAGAACCCTGTTTATAGATGCCTTAGAGAACTCTTCATTCACTCCAAGGACTTGCCCTTGATATAATGGTGCTTGTTGCATCACATCATCTTTCTTACTTTTTTGGGATGTTTCGAAGGTCATAGAGTTCAATAAGGAAGCAGCATATGATGCGTAGACTCTTGTGTTAAATGCCTCCCATAATGTATTAGTTGTTTGGTCATCTATTCAAACTTATTCCTCTTGAATAGGTCGTGGATCTTCAGGGTTACTATCAACAATGCTGCTTTCAGGCACAATTGGTATCTTGCCTATACCGCTTAACTTCTTAGATATGTCATATTCAAAGGTTTCCTTAGAATCAGGGACTACAATGTGGCTCTAAAAACTAAAATTAGATTACACCGAACAGTTGGGTCTATGACTCTTTCCCGACAAACTTCTCAATAGTATCTCCACTGTCGTTACTATTACTGTTTGCACTGTCCATTTGATCATCACTTGCTTCCTCATTACCCCAGTCCCAACCGCATTATCTCTAGAATTATTTGGTTCATCTCAAAATTCCCCTAAATCATTTCCCTCATCTTAAGACTGGGAATGAGTGGTTTCAGGTTGCTCAACTGGTTTGGCTGCTTGAGACCTCATTGTTCTTAGTGAATGCTATTTTATCCTAGCCTCACAATGAACTTCTGAGTCACTAGAGACTCCATATTTAGAGCCTGATACCGAAGCTTCATTGTCTAAATCAGATTCTGAAAGATTTAGGGTGGGAGCTATAGTTGTGCATTTTAGCGCCTTGTTTTTTCCATTGTATTTGTGGAAATAAAAGTTAGAATTTTGATACAATGAAATGAAAACACTAACGAGTACTCTAACTTCTCCTATGAATTTATAAAATAGTGATGCTTTCCCTTATCAATGTTGTCACTCAATCTATCATTGGGAAAGGTCACTTAGTCTACAAAGAAACATAATATCTTTTTAATCTTTTTCAAAAAAAAAAAAAATATATATATATATATATATATACAGGAAGCTATATGATTCGTGAAAGAGCTCACGGTATGTATAATTTTCTATATATAGTGTTTCTAGGAGATGGTGTCAAGGTGTGGTTCATGAGAGCTATAATTGTCTGTACTAATGTGTACAAACCATTAGTCCTCTCATGAACTGACACTTAGAAACAATCTCATCTTTCATTTGAAATATCACCAAGCCATTCCACTTTATGCACACTTAAATGCCAAAATTGACTACACCTTTCCATTATACTAGCAAGCATACACTTTCACAACAAAACCCATCTATATCTATAAATTTGCATACCCTAACCTCGTAATTACAACTTATAATCAGTACAATTTCGGATACTTACTTCAAATAACTCAAAAATGAAAGGAAAGAAGAACTTTTAATGATGATTCATTCTAGGAATTTGTGCCTTGTGATCTTTTCAATTGTGGGTGAGTAAGAATGACTTTTAGTGCTTAGGAGACATTATGTTTTAAAAGGAAGTAGAGGAAAAACGTCTCTTTTGGCTTGAAGGCCCTTTTATAGAATGTTAGGGTTTGGGATGGTTTGGGTCGGCTCGATTTTAATATGACCCACTTAGTTTTCACGAACCATTAATGAACTTGTGATGAATTACATGATTTGTGAACCCACTCATGAGTCTCTCCTTAAGATAAATTAAGGAAGCATACCTGGACGTTCACGTGAGGCTAAATGTTCCATCAATGATATAAAGGACCATAAACCCTTCCGTGAACTTATGCCCAACTTTTGACCTATTAGTGTATGGTTGGTCTACTTCTCATTTAACGGATAATTTAGCTCTTCACGGGCCATATACCTAACCATGGTGGAAATCCTCCCCTCTAATGTCCTCCTGCAAATATTTAACACACAGTGACAATATTTTCGAAATATGAAACAACAACTTGCTACTTAATAGAATCACACCTTTTGTTGCCTCCCAAGTAATGTACAATTTAACATTGCGGCGTGACACATGTTACATGATTACTGAGACTTCATCAATCAAGTGTTCCTCGAGTATTTTAACTACTTCTAGAACCCCCATGTACAATTTCACTCATTGTATGCTCGCTTTTAATCACTCACCTTTTTTATTTTCAAGTTCCGTAGTTCCAAATTGAAATATTTGTGTCACTTTAAATGGTCTCGACCACTGGGACCTAGATTTCCCAGACACAGTCCGAGCCTTAAGTTGAATAGTATCACCAAATCTCAAGGACCTGAAATTGCTTTTCTCAATATGCTAATTGTAGTATAGCTTCATCTTCTCCTTGTAGAGAGACGACCTTTGATATGCTCTTTACAAAACTCGCCCATCTAATTTATCTTCTCCAACCTCATATTAGTTGCTTCACTCCAACTTAGGTTTAGTTTCATCAATGCCCACAAAGCGTTAGCTCCAATTCCGCTCACAAATTACAGGCCTTTCCAAACACTAATTGGTAAAGTGACATACCAATGTGTGTTTTGAAAGTTGTCTGGTATGCCCATTGTGCATCATCTAACTTTCTGGCCAAGTCAATCCGATAGGCATTTACACTCTTTGTAAATCTAGACTTAAATTTTCTATTTGATACCTCTACTTGCCCACTAGATTGTGGATTGTATAGGGTTGTCACTTTGTGTTGCTTCGCACCATATTTAGCCAATAGTGTGCTGAATACTTTTTTACATAAATGCAAACCTCTATCACTAATAATTGCCCTAGGTGTGTCAAACCTAGAGAAAACAATTTTCTTTAAGAACCTAGAAACATGTTTACCACCATTATCTTCCGATTCAACTTCTTCTACCCATTTGGAGATGTAATCTATAGCCACCAATATGTACTTCTACCAATAGAAACTCACAAATGGCCCCATAAAGTCGATGCACTATACGTCAATTAACTTCACTTCCAACATAGGACTCATAGGCAGCTCATGACGTCTAGATATTGCTCCTTACCTTTGACACTTATCACTGCCTTTCACCAGGTGAAATGCATAGTGATGAATAGTGGGCCAATAATAACAAAATTGGAAAACATTGTTAGCCGTGTGAATTCCCACATGGTTCCCACCGGCTGGGAAAGAGTAACATGCTTCATGAATACTCAACATCTTAGATTATCACCACGAACCATGTACATGTAGGGCTCATCCAAAAAGTATTCTCCCACATCATACAACAACTTCTTTCTTTCTTGAAAATTCAAATACTCAGATATCAAATCAGTAATAAGATAATTTGAAAAGTCAGCAAACCAAGGAATAAGATATGGATAGAGGCAAATACCTGCTGATCAGGGAATGAGTCATCAATATCAAGCTCAACTTCCTCCTTTTCTGCTTCTAATCGATACAAGTGATCTACTACTTGAGTTTCAAAATCATTTCGATCTTTAACCCCAAAGTCACATTCATGTAGCAAGAGCACCTATCGAATTTCCCTCGGCTTTCCATTTTTCTTTGCCATTAGATATCTCAATGACGTGTGGTCGATGCACACTATCACTTTTGTACCCAAAAGGTACGCTCTAATATTATTAAAGGCATACACAAATACCAACAACTCTTGTTCAGTTACAATATAATTCTTTTCAGTCTCTTTAATTCTTTATTTGCATTGTATATTGGGAAAAAAAATCTTATTAAGCTTCTGGCATAGCACAACTTCCATAGAAACACCACTAGCAGCACACATTATGTCAAATGGTGAGACTAATCTGGGGCAGTAATAACTGGAGCTGTAATTAGCTTCTCTTTTAGGTATTAAAGCACCTTCATACATCCCTTAACCCCAAAGCAACACCACTGGCATCACACATTACCTAAAATGGTCAAACTAGTTTGGGGCAGTAATGACTAGAGTTGAAATTAGCTTCTCATTTAGGTATTAAAATGCCTTCATGCATCCCTCGTCAATTGTAAACTTTATCTCCTTATCCAATAGTTTGCACAAAGGGTGTGCAATCTTGGAGAAGTCCTTGATAAACCTTTGATAGATACATGCGTGTCATATGAACCTATGGGTTCCTTTCCATAGAAAAATGTGCATGCAGATTCTCAATGAATTCAATCTTTTCCCTGTCCACCTCCAAACTTGTCTCAAAAATCTTATGGACCAAAAGTATGCCTTTTTTGACCAAGAAATGGCAGTTTTCCATGTTAGGAACCAGTTTTGCCTCTTCGCATTGTTGTGTGTCCTGCTAAGATTTGACAAACATTCATTAAAAGTATCACCTACCAAAAACAAGTCATCCATAAATACCTCCAAGGTGTATTCAACCATGTTAGAGAAGATAGACATCATACACCTCTAAAATATGGGAATAGTGTTACCCAATCCAAATGGCATATATTTGAATGCAAAGATACCATATGGACATGTAAAAGTAATTTTCTATTGATATTCAAGAGCAATAGAACTCTTGTTGTAACCAAAGTACCCACCCAAGAAGCAATATTAGTCTCATCCTACCAATTTGTCTAACATTTGGTCCATGTAAAGAATTAGGAAATGGTTTTTAAAGTTCCATTTGTTCATCTTTTGATAATCCATGGGAACTCATTAACTTTGACTGGGCTTTGTGGGATCAACTCATTTTTAACATTTGCTACCACTATCATTCCGCTCTTTCTTGGGTGCGCATTGCACTAGGTTGGCCTAATACTATCAGAAATATGATATACCACACCTACATCCAACCATTTGATAATATCCTCTTTTACCACCTCTTGCATAGGTGGGTTCAATCTCCTTTAGTGCTATATGCTTGGTTTGCACTCCTTCTTCAACTAGATTTTATGAATATAAAATCTAGGAAGTATACCAATGAAATAGCAATGGTCCAACCAATTGCCCCTTTGAAGCTCTTTAGCTCTTTCACAAATGCTTGCACTTGCTCATTAGTCAAATATTCGACCATAATAACTGGTGAAGTGTTACTTTCTCCCAAAAAGTACATACCAGAGATGGCCAAGCAAATCTTTCAACTCAACTATAAGTGGCTTCTAATGGATGTCTCTCATGGAGCAATCGACCTGCCTTTTAGATCTAGGTCAAACTTTTTAGGAGCATAAGAATGTGATCCCATGCCTTGCAAAACCTTTACAATTTCCACGTAATATACTCTAAAGTCCCATCAAAATTCATAATCAACGCATTTAGTGTTTCCACTGTGAACCTTTCCTCTATGGATTCTTCAATGATCCCATGATCAGTTATATCAATTGCAGACATCACACTCATATCTTGTGGTTGCCTCATAGATTTGCACACCTTGAATTTCACCTAATCAATGTAGAACCTTAATTTCAACTAGCCACTTTCCATATCAACCCATGATCTACTTCTGGCCAAAAATCACCTTCCCAATATTTTAGGAACTTTGAATTGAATATCACAATCTAAGATCACAAAATTGGCAGGAAAAATGAAACTCTCAACTTTCACCAACACATCACAGGGAAAACCGACGGGCCTTTGCACTGACCTAGCCATCATTAGTCTCATTTAGGGGCGGAGCTACAGTGGTGTCAAGGTGTCCTACCGGACACCTTTCGTTGGAAAATTCTATATATATATATATATATATATATATATATATATATATATATATATATAATGGCACCCTAAATGATTACTTATTATATTTTGGACACCCTAAGACCATCAAGCTTGTGTAGCCAGGGGTTCTTGGGGCTGAAAAAGTAATGTGTATGGGGAGTGCAAGTTCAATTCTCACCGGCAACATTGTCCTATATGCAATTTTTTAATATTTTAAAAGGAACTTTTTAGTTACTGTCTAAATATAAATAATAGTTAATAAATCTATTATTTGATATAATTCAAAATTAATATTACTTTATCAAATAATTTTTCATTAGACACAACTTGAAAATCTAATAATAAAATTAAAAATTTAGCAGCCAATCAAAATTTTAATTGATTTGACTTTGACTTTTTTTTTTTTTATTACATTAAAGTTTTAAATAAAACATGATTTTTTATATTTAGTCTATAGGAAATAAGCAATTCTGAAATTTTATATAAAACAACTAAAACCAAAACAAGGCTCCACATAGATTTGTTTAAAAAAACTTGTTTGGTTGTACTCTTTATTTTTCCTATCTCGTTCTTACTGTCCTTGTCGCTTGAACGGTAAAAATGATGTCATTATAAGCTAAATTTTCTCCTTTTCTCTCTCTATGTTTTTCTTCTATCCGATAACATTATATTAAATTAAGTATACACATTAAAACTAAATATTATGAAGTTTAACTTTGAAATTTTTTATACCTTTATTCATAAAAGATTTTTAATTATTAAAATTGGATAGTTTGATTTTTAATTTTCAGTACAACCATTAGTTAATTTTTTTTACTTATGTAATTCATTGAAACCCTTCATTAAATTTCTGGTTTTTCCACCGGTCTCATTGTCATAGGCTTAGGAATTCACAAGCCCAATTGCTTGTATATTACCAGAGGCATAAGGTTGATGTTGGCCATAAGATCACACAAATCTTTAGCAAAATGAAATGCACCAACTATGCAAGGTGTGGTAAACGCACCAGGATCTTTTTTTTGTTGCACCAGAGACCTAGTGGCCATAGTACTACAATGGTGCAAATTATCTTCAGGTTCACACTTTTTGTTCTCTTTTTTCACTAAATAATTCATGAACTTAGCAAAACCAGGCATTTTGTCCAAAGCTTTTACGAATGGAATATTGACCAAAGGCTAAAGAAGCATAGATATTAACTTCAAAAACTTAACATCTTCAACTTAGGTTTTAAGCCTTTGCAGTAATTGAGGTTGTGTTCTGGGCATTTGTTGTACATGTTGTGATACCTCTACCACAGGATCCTCAATTTTCAGTGTCCGTTCAACCACTTCTAGTCTAATTTGAACCTATTCAGTTGCTTTAGGTTCTACCAATCCTCATTCATTTGCATCATTTTATGCTCGGTTATTGCTATCTTCTTTAACACTTGCCTTCTGCTCAATACTCGCAGATATTAGTTGGGGTACTGATTTACCATTCCTAGAAGTGGTAGCCATTGAGTGCCCATCCTTCTTTTGTTTTTGTATTGTATCACGCGTAAAGTCCCATTCTTTTTCTAGTTTAACGAAGTTGAGAGTTGCCCCATTTGTTGTTCTAATTGTGTTAGGACCCAAGGGTACTCCCTGAAGTAACATGGCATAACTGACCCCGAAGGTGTCTTATAAAAGCCCTTAGCATAATCACAACATAAGATAATAGAAAAGTATGGAAAATTTAAAACTTCTTTAAAACCATACAATCGAAAACATTTTCATAAGCAAATTGTCTCAAATCATTTATTAAACTCTTGAATAAAAGGCTTGGGACGCAGCCCATACAATGTCTAAAACATAAAGAAATGACATAAAGGAAATATGGGTTTGTCCTCGAAGCTATGAGGACTCACTAAATCTTCAATATTCCTCTCACTTCTTAGAAACCTAGCCTTCAAGGGAACTCAATCTCCAATACCCTACATTTGATTATAATGTAGGCAAAGTATACATTAGTACAAAATGTACCAAGTATGAAAGCTAGAACTACATCATAAGAGCATCTCAAAATGGTTAGTCAACATAATACATAAGCATAAGAGATAATAACATAGTCATAACATAATCATCATAGTCATAGCATGGTCTCCAACATAAGCATCATTCAAACATAAGTCAACATAAGACATAGTTAATGAGCATAGGAGATAAATCATGTTCAGGGCATAGTCTTTACTTACACTTTCATATTTACATACTTCAACCTTTAATCTTTTATATTACAAGAGAACTACTTCACAAGCCACCTCCAAGAATACATGTGCAAGGAAAGAATAGCATCCCACAATACTATCCAAGATAAGTACCTCATTTTGGTTGTTCTTGGGCATAGTGCACATTCATAGTCAAGACCTAGGTTTCCATGTCATAAGAGCACTATACTCCTAAGTAAACTCAAGGCACAATTGTGCAATGCATGAATGGCATCCCATAATACCATCCACACTAAGCATATCTTGACATCACTCTATTCATGCTTACTAGTCGTAGGTGTCATTCTTGACCTACTTCATAAAGACAAGGAACTATCATCTTAAGTCAATCATATCATGGAAGACAACTATAGCAACAATCCAAGCGAAGAACATGTCACATGAGAGAACACTTCATAAGTAGCTTCAAGTCATACTTGTGTCATGTATTACTGGCATCCCATATTACCACTCACAGTAAGTACTTCTTTAGGCTAGCTTACTCAATGCTTACTATTTATGATTGTAGACTATCAAAGATTAGGGCACTATTAGGCTAGACCTAACTACCATGGTAAGACACACTATCATGCAAACCAAGCTATACAAGGAAGAGTACAAGTACCACAGCCTAACTACAATGCAACATTCAATATAATGCATACTACCCTTAGAGGAGTATTACTCCTCAACCCTAAGCTACCCTTAGGAGAGAATGGTGTCTCAATCCTAAGATATCCTTAGGAGAGCATAAATCATCTATCCTAAGCTACCATGAAGTAGTATTGGCATAAGCAAGTCATGCTACCATGAAGGCATTCTAACAATGCTAGTTCAAGCTACCCTTAGGATAGCATAGGTCCTTTATCCTAAGATACCATGCCTATACTAATGCAAGTTACCATGAAGAACATCCCACAAATGCTCATTCAAGCTAACCTTCGGAGAGTATCATTCCTCATTCCCAAGCTACCATGAGAACTACTAACTCATGCTACCCAGACAAGATATGTATGAAGGGATCATATGTCACAACTTCAAGCTATTCTATTCTAACATGATTTTATTCATTTTAGATGATTAACCTTTCAATTATAACCATTCTATATGAGAAGACCTTTTATATTCTACATACATGCATTTATATAGTTCTAGGTAGGTCATGTGGGTAAAAGCCTTCCACCACAACACTTTCTATTTTGTATACCAATTTCATGCAAACTATGTCATCATATTAGACTTACTCTATAAGCCCTAGTGATCAACATTATGACTTCAAGCCCTACCTTTATAGTTTACTCCACAATTATCATACTAGAATAGATCACAAGACCTATTAGTCACAAACCTTATTCATAGGCAATTCTAAGCATAATTCATCATCAAGCCCCAAATTCAATCAGTAAAATTCATGATCTATCATACATTCATAAACCTAGTATGGATTCATTCTCTCATATTCCAATGCTTGAATAAGTTCTATACATGATAACAATTCAAGAAGAGCTATCAAGAATCATCAATTTTACTGCACAAGACATAAACCTATATACTTTGATTTCTAGGGTTATTCATGGAATTCACATAATTCTTTATAATATCATTAATCAACACTAAATTAATTATATGTAAGTATTATCCAATCAATTGGAATCATACCTATCTAAAACCCACACATTGGAAGTAACCTTAGCTTAGATTGGGTTTTGTCTTCAAAAATTAAGGGAAACCTAGGGGACTCGATGGGTGGAAAAACCCATAGATCAATAAGTTAAACATACCTCAACTCACATCCCTAAATAAATCTTGCTTCAATGGTGAATTCAACCTAGGTTGCGGCCCCTCTTCTCCTTCTTCTTCTTTGCTTCTAGAGAGAGAAATATTTGAGAGGAAGTGGATTCTTTAGATGAATTAGTTGATGACTTAGTTTAGGGTATTATTAGGTATTTATAGGTGGTTATTTAACTAATTAACCAACCTTACTAACCCTTAACTAATTACTTAATTAATTCCCTAAGCCCCTAACTAAAAACTTAAAAACTAAAGGGACCTACGGAACCCCTACCCACAGACCGTGGGTGGGTTGACGGGCAGTTCTGTTGACTTGTGGTTCCTTACTGGAACTAGGGAGATCAGGGGGCCCAAGCCTCGATCCAGGACCTCCACCTATGGGGCATGGGTCCACCCACGGTTTGTGGGTGCCCATCCGTGCACCATGTTGTTTTATTTACAACTTTTGGGTTGTTCTAAGTGTCCTCCTGAAAGATCACTTGGGTAGTCCTTCGGGGGTCATACCTTGACATCCTAACCCTTAAATCCCTATTCTAATCACGGGAATCATTTTTACATTTTTTAATCCTCATACTACACTCCAAATCTCTTATGAAAGGCTCTAGAACTCACTAGTTCAACTTGCTAGTTTCTGAGGTGTTACAATATCTCCCCCTTGGGATCATTCAACCTCAAATAAAGCTTCTAAACACTTCTTAAAGTCACAAATCTAAGCTAACATTCCATCATGCTTGCACTACATCTAAATGCACATAACCAAGGATGAAACTTTAATTCGAAGCTACACACATTCAATGCAACACAACGGAGTAGGAACTACTCTACCAACAGGAAATGCATTAAACTTTATATCTACTCATCTTCAAGGAGGAACTAGCATCTCCTTGCTAAAACATGCTCAACATACACATATGGAGCCTAAATGTAAATTACTCTTAAAAAGCAGCTTTTCAAGAAGGAATCTTTCAACTCTAAAACTTAAGGCATACTCATAATCAACTCATGAAGACTATATGAAAATCCACTTAAATGTACTACAACATGAGTAAAACAATTCATATAAGTCATTTCTAACAAGACCTAGGCAGTTTTCATGAACATGCATATAAGGAAATCATGACAACACATAAGGCACACAATAACCCTACTAGGCAGGCACACTATCTCCCCTTTGGGAGTAAGACTACAAAAAATCTTCTAAACATCATGCATACATAAAAAAAAACTTCAAGTTCCAACATAACAAGTCAAAAAAAACAAGAAATCCGGAAGTTTACTAAAGCATAAAAACACATAACGAAAGGGACATAAGGAGATCACTCTTGGTCTTCTCTAGATTGGAGAACATAAAACCTATTCTACTTTTGAGGTTCCACATCTTCACTACTAGTGGCAAATTCATTACCCTCTCTTCTTGTTGCCTTTGCCTTTGGACAATCTTTGTTCATATGGCCACTCTCACCACAGCTAAAGCAAACTTCTCTACTAGCCAAACCCTCATACCTCTTACCACACCTAGAACAAGTGGGCCATAGGGACTCATTATTTATTCCCTGTGGCCTAGGGGTAGACACCCTCTCATCCTTATGCTTAGGAGCATTAGAAAACCCTTGTCAGGAAGACTTTTGTCAATTTCTAGAGCAACCATGTCCATCGGACCCATCATCAAAGGACTTATCACCATCCATCCTAGACCTCTTTTTCTCCCTAGATTTCTCTTCCTTGATTTTTTCTTCTTCCATTTGTTCGGCAAGAATCATAAGGCGTGAGATATCCATATTATCAACAAGCATTGCCGTACAACATTCTTTTGCTAGCATCTCAGACACATCCGACAAAAACCTATTCATCTTATCCCTCGGATTTGATACTATGGATGGAGCATACTTAGAGAAAAATGTAAATTTCAAAGCATACTCCTTGACACTCATGTTACCTTGCTTAAGATTGTTCAACTCTTCCATCTTATCCTTCCTTAACTCCTGAGGAAAGAACCTATCTAGAAAGGCTAGTTTCAACACTTCCCACTCTATTGGGCCTGCTTCTACTGGCCTAGCATCATTCTATTACTCATACCATATTTGGGAAACATCTTTTAATTGATAATGTCTAGCTCCACTTTCTTTATTGAAGTTACCCCCATGATAGCAAATATCTTATATGAACCAATTTGGATCCTCTTCCACCTTGGAGCCACTAACCTCCAGATGGTCATCCTCTAAAATTCCCTTACCCTAGAAGCGCCCATCCCTCTTATAGGGTTTGTCCAAGCCACTACCTTTCTATTGGCTTGCATCGTCAAGGCTTGAGCCAACGACTGCATAAAAGCCCTAAACTCTACAAGAGTGACATTCTCAATCGGAGGGTCGTGTGGTGCTTAAAGAGGAGCTTTGTTTGGAACTTGGGGAGGAACCTCTTATTCTCCATTGACTTCATCATCCCTCCTAGCATTAGCCCTCGTATTTACCATACCTTGAAAAACCATAGGGTACGGATTAAAAGAAGGGCCTAATAAAGCCAAACACTATGGCACGACAAAGAGAATGAATAAGTGAGATTTCCTAAACTTCCAATAGCCACTTATTCATAAATGTGGCACGCTTCACATTTATGTACAAGACTGTACTAGACGTGGTTTGAGACAATCCTAGAACTAATCTAAACTTTGTGCTCTGATTACTAAGTTCGTCACGACCCAGGGGTACACCCTAGATGTAACATGCCGTACTTGACCCCGAAGGGATCTCATACAAGCACTTAGCATAATCATAACATAAGATAATAGAAAAGTAAATTTAAAAATTCTTTAAAACCATGCAATCAAAAACATTTTCATAAGAAAATGGAAGTCTTTACTAAACCTTTGACTCAAACCATCTATTAAACTCTTGAATAAAAGGCTTAGGATGCACCACATACAATGTCTAAAACATAGGGCATTCTAACAATTCTAGTTCAAGCTACCCTTAGGATAGCATAGGTCCTCAATCCTAAGCTACCATGCCTATACTAATGCAAGCTACCATGAAGAACATCCCACAAATGCTCATTCAAGCTAACCTTCGGAGAGTATCATTCCTCAATCCCAAGCTACCATGAGAACTACTAACTCATGCTACCTAGACAAGCTATGCATGAAGGGATCATATGTCACAACTTCAAGATATTCTATTCTAACATGATTTGATTCATTCTAGGTGATTAACCTTTCAATTAGAACCATTCTATGTGACAAGATCTTTCACATTCCACATACATGCATTCATATAGTTCTAGGTAGGTTATGTGGGTAAAAGCCTTCCACCACAACACTATCTATTTTGTATACCAATTTCATGTGAACTATCCCATCATATTAGACTTAATATATAAGCCCTAGTGATCAACATTATGACTTCAAGCCCTACCTTCAATCTTTACTCCACAATAATCATATTAGAATAGATCACAAGACCTATTAGTCACAAGCCTTAGTCATAGGCAATTCTAAGCATAATTGATCATAAAGCCCGAAATTTAATCACTACAATTCTTGATTTATCATACATTCAAAAACCTAGTATCAATTCATTCTTTCATATTCCATTACTTGAATAAGTTCTATAAATGATAAAAATTCTAGAAGATCTATGAGGAATCATTAATTTTACGTCACAAGACATAAACCCACATACCTTGATTTGTAGGGTTAATTATTAAATTCATATAAATTATTCATAATATCATGAATCAACACTAAATTAATCATATTTAAGTATTATCCAACAAATTGGAATCATACCCATCTAAAACCCATACATTGGAAGTAACCCTAGCTTAGATTGGGATTTTTCTTCACAAATTAGGGGAAACCTAGGGGACTCTATGGGTGGAATAACCCATAGATGAATAAGCTAAACATACCTCAAATGAAAGCCCTACAAAAATCTTGATTCAATGGTGAATTCAGCCTAGGTTCTTGCCCCTCTTCTTATTCTTCTTCTTTGCTTCTAGAGAGAGAAATATTTGAGAGGAAGTGGGTTCTTTAGATGAATGAGTTCATGGCTTATTTTAGGGTCTTATTAGGTATTTATAGGTTGTTATATTACTAACTAACCGGCCTTCCTAAACCTTAACTAATTACTTAATTAATTCCCTAAGCCCCTAACTAAAACTAAAAACTTTAAAACTTAAGGGACCTACAGAACCCCCACCCACAGACCGTGGGTGGGTTGATGGGCCGTTCTGTTGACTCGTGGTTCCTTAATTGAACTAGGGAGATCATGGGAAGCCAAGCCTCAACCCACGACCCCCACGTATATGACGTGGGTCCACCCACAATTCATGGGCGCCCATCCATGGACCATGCTGTTTTTTTTTTTTTTTACAGCTTTTGGGTTGTTCAAAGGGTACTCCTCAAGGACCCGTTAGGTGGTCTTTGGGGGATCGTACCTTGATGACCTAACCCTTAAACCCTATTCTAAGTACAGGAATCATTTTTACAACTTTTAGTCCTCATACCACACTCCAAACCTCTTACGAAAGGTTGTAGAACTCACTAGTTCAACTTGCTAGTTTTTGGGGTTTTACAAATTGCAATATGGAACTTTTGTGCAAATCTACAATCTCATTCATATTGGAGAAATCATTATTCAACTCTTTTGTCCCTAAATTTTGTAGATTCAACCCTCTACAATACATTTGTCAATATATTTATCAATATATATTCCATGTTGGAGCTACTATACCCACGACCTTTTCTGTCTCCTTTACCTTGAGGCACAAACACACTAATGTAATCATTTTTTAAATCCATCTTTATTTTGCCAACTTCCTTGGTCCATGTTTCCAGATCTATCATATTGGCCATCTCTCTGATAGTTCCTACCTTGATTTCCAGATTTATCGCCTTGGTAGCCTGAGTTATAATTTTGAAAATCCCCTGGTCATTCTGATATTTAGCTCTCTCATCATAGTAAAACTCTTTACTTTTGATATCTACATACAATTCCTACTGCATTTACCTTTTATAGAACAACTGCAAATAGATGTTTACTGAGAAAATCAATATGAGTTTTATGGCCAAATATTTGTCACACTCTTCTTATCTCTTTTGCTGCTCTACCGACAATGCAAATGTAATCCCATGATCACCAACCTCTATATCTCTCATATGCCATGCTCCTTTATTCTTGGAGACTTCATCAAGAATAGTTACAACCTTTAGAAAAAGCTTCTTCATTAAAGATCCTCCACAAATTGCATCAACCATAGGGTTTGTCACAAATTTTAGCAATCAATAGAATGCCTACCTCAAATGCTTGTTTGTAAGGTAGTGGTTTTGGCACCACTTAAGCATTTAGCTAAACCTACACCAAGTGTCATGCAATGTTTCACTTGGAAACTGCTTGTGAGCACCTTTCTCATCCTTGAACTACAATTCTTTTGCTTCTAGGAAAAATATACCAAATAAAGCTTTTCTAAATTCCATTTAGTTAGAGATGAAACAATGAGGCAGTTCATTTAACCAATTTGTTGCCTCTTTGGTCAAAGAAAGTAGAAATAACCTCAACCATATTTTTGTTTGGCTAACTCCTAGAACTCTAGCTGATTTACAAGTTCATACGAAGATCATCTGATGCTAATTAGCATCCTAACTAGTTGTTCCTCTAAATCACCCTATCAGGTTAAATAACTAAATCATTGTGCTAGTGATGGTAAATTTCTTTCTCCAGTAGAAATGGGAACACTATAGTTTCATTTGCTCAAGCCCCTTCCATGTATGCATCATCGTCATCAACATCCAAATGCACCTATTGTTGACCTCATCTTCTTGGAGCTAATGGTTGTTTCCGAGGGGCCTAATCTTCCTCTTCATCATCCTCAACTTCTAACAAATTTGGGTTGTTTGCATTATTGTTGGCACCTCTTTCATGGCCCTCCAAATCCTATCTCGGTCTTTCTCTTTGTGCCTCAAGTTATAGAGCGTTTGTAACACCCCGTATTCTAGAAAGACCAAACAACATATTTTTATTTAGAAGATGCAAGTGCCACATATGAAGGCTACCTTCACACCCTAGGTTAACCCACGGACCATAGGTTGGGTCCGTTGTTGGTCACCTCAACTCCCCCTAGAACCCCTAGAATTTTCAATCAAAGTCATGACCAACGGCAGGACCTACGGACCATAATTGGGACCATAGACCGTGGTCCAGGGCCATGGTTCAGACCCTCACTTTTAAGCTCCCAGAAGCCAAACAACGGCTAGCAGGACGGGCCGTCAGTTGACCTGTGGTCCGTTGGTCAAGGCGGTCATTGGCCCCAACATTTTTTCAGTTGGGGTCATTTTGGTGTTTCCCTATGCATTGGACATCTAAACTACATCGTTTAACTTCTAAACTATATAATTTTTGTCAGTTGAAGTCTAGTAACTTAATCAAATTTTTCCCTAAGCTGTTCTTTCTTTAAATTTCATCAGATCTTAGAACAAAAAGAAGTGAAAACAAGCAATAGATTTCTCAAGAACACGCAACAAGTTTTCTTCGGTTCCAGCCCTAAAATCGAAATATTTCTTCGTGAATTTCATCACCAGGTATGTGGGATTTCACTAGTGGATTCCTTTCATCCACTAGGTCCCTAGAATTCAGTAAGATTCTTGATTCCCTATATATTGTATAGACATAGGGTTTCTAGAATTTTAGATAATTGTTGTGATTTAGCTGTTATAATGTTCTTAATTAGATTATCATTTTTTTTTTGTGAAATCGTTGCTTAGTTGTTTGCATGAAATTCATAAACTTAGTTATGTAGATTCATTTAGTTCATGAATTACACTAGCTAGGTCAGATAAAGAAATATACATGCCTCAGATTTCGAATGTTTCATCATCAATACTTAAATATTGCATTCTCAGTTAGCATGTCAGAATATTGAGTTAATTCGGTATTTCATTAAGTTGTGTCATAGACATTCCAGTTGGGAGTAGGCTTAGCACTAATACAGACTAGGGCTCAACATACCCCCATAGTCCTAGAACTACATGCCTCTACGGTTATAAGTCCCCATTGTTGGGCATCAGATTTAGTGATCACGCAAGTCATGCCTTTATACACCAAGCAAGGTATATTAGGTCCTCTAGACAGGGCATATACATCGGACTCCACATTTATCTAACGTGGTTTTATGTCGATTAATAGTAGCTCCCACAGTCAGACTTTAGTACATTTGATGAGGTTTTTTGTATATAGTATTCAGTCTCAGCATGTCATGTTCATGATTAGTACTTGGTCATTGCATTTAGCTTAGTTTTCAATATATTTCAGTATTATTATTCTTTTCAGTTTATGTTATTGCTCAGTTATAATTGTTCAGTTGTATTCCATATCCTGCATACTCAGTACATTCCAAGTTTTGAATTATACTATGTGCTACATACTTTCATGATGTAGGTTCATGTATTCAACATCCAGATCACACATAGATCGACTCTCGATCCATTTTCAGCACTTTAGTGGTGAGTCCTCATACTTCGAGGATAATAGACATGCTTTTTTTAACATATTTATTCTTTCATTTCTATTTTCATATTCGCTAGGGTTAGTTGGGTGCATGTCCCAACAACTCTATTCAGTTAGAGGATTTTCAAGACGTAGTGTTAGATTAAGCTTTAATTTTGAGTGATAGTTCAATATCACTAAACTTTTAGAAATTATTTATTTATTTAGATAAGTATTGGCTTTTCCCCATCTTTTAGTTAAATAATGTTTCAGATTCCACATAGAATTTCTTTATTCAGTTGTTTTAGTATGCTTATGAAATGCTTGCTCAGGGTTAGCTTGAGTTCACTCCTGATCCTAGTTCATGTGTTTATGTCAAGGGGGTAGCCTTTGGGTATAAAAAACTTAGTATCAGAGCATTAGTTTTAAGATTCGTAGGATGTCTGAAAAGCCGCACGAAGTAGACTTTCTTTCATAGGTGTGAAGTGAACCACATCTAATGAAAGGGAGGCAACAAAGTATTTTAGGAAAAACATCACTTTCTTGCTATACTTATCGTGTGTAGGTATGATCTTTCTTCTAATTGACCATTATGTGTTTCAAATCATGCCTCATCGTAGATATTACGCAAGGAATGCTAATTCCCATAATGCTAATGCATCTCATCCAGTCACCGACCATGAGGTCACTACTACAGAATTTTGGAATGTTATTCAACTTTTGGCTCATAGTGTGGCACACCAGAACAACCAGCATGATCTAGTTCCAGCAAATGCTTATACTAGGTTAGCAGCAGCCAGAGTTTGAGACTTTATTTGGATGAATCCGCCTGAGCTTCTAGGGTCGCAGATTAGTGAGGACCCACAGAACTTCATCGACGAGGTTAAGAAAATTTTTGGCGTGATGTAAGTGACTAGTAATGATAGGGTGTAGTTGGCATCCTACTAGCTTAATGATGTAGCTCATATTTGGTTTACTCAGTGGAAAAAATATAGGGGTACGAATGCAGTTCTTATGACTTGGGAGTGTTTTACATGAGCTTTTCTAGAAAGGTTCTTACCAAGAAAGTTAAGAGAAGCTAAGGCACAAGAGTTCATGAATTTGAGACAAGGTACAATACCAGTCCAATAGTACGTATTGAATTTCACTCAACTCTCCAAGCATGCTCGACATATGGTTGTTAATCCAAGGGCACATATGAGTAAGTTCTTGTTTGGGGTATCCCACTTAGTGAAAACAGAGTGTAGGAATGCTATACTGCTAGAATATATGAATATATCTAGGCTCATGACTTATGCTCAACACGCTAAGGGAGATAAACTTAGGGAAAGGGCTAAGGAAAAAAAAGGCTAGAATAGGGAATTATGACTATTCTCAATAGAAATTGGGTGGTGGAAATCTCTCACAGTTTCAGCAAAGGTCTACAGCCCCAGCACCATCCTCATCTAGTGCTCCATCCCCCATGTTTTGACAGGATCATTAAGGTTGGGCATCAGGCTCTAACTCTCAAGGGAGTAATTCAGGTAATAAGACTTTCCCAACTTGTCCAATGTGTGGTAAGAACAATTCAGGCGAGTGTCTTTTGGGCAAGGAAGGTTGCTTTGGGTGTGGTTAGTCTGGCCATAGGTTGAAGGATTCCCCTTCTGCAAGGTAGGGGCAAGGAAGTAACAATAATACGGCTCAATCTACAACACCAACATGTTGCCTAATTTAGCAGAAGACAACCTTCAGAACTTGGTATGGTCATTATGAATTTGTAGTTATGTCTTTTGGAGTAACAAATTCTCATGAAACTTTCATGGACTTAACAAACAAGGTTTTCAAACAATATTTGGATTTGTTTGTTAATGCATTTAGTGATGATATTCTTATTTATTCTCGCAAATGAGTAGGAGCGTGCGACTCATCTGAGAGTGGTTATGCAAACTCTTAAAGATTGCCAGTTATTTCCTAAGTTCAGCAAGTGTGAATTCTAGTTACAGTATGCCACTTTCCTTTCTCATGTGGTATCCAACGAAGGGATCTAAGTGGATTCTCAAAAAATAGAGACAGTGAAACAATGGCCCAACCCACCTCTCCAACAAATATCATATGTTTCTTAGGTTTTGCTGGTTATTACAGGAGGATTGTTGAAGGATTTTCATCCACACCCTCCCCATTAACCAGTTGACTCAGAAAAAGGTTAAGCTCCAGTATTCATATGAGTGTGAGAAAAGCTTTGTAGAATGGAAGAAAAGGTTGACTACAACTTTTGTCTTGACTTTACCAGATGATTCAGGCGGTTATGTGATTTATTGTGATGCATCTAGGCTCAACCTAGGTTGTGTATTAGTGCAGCGAGTTAATTTCATAGCTTATGCATCTAGGAAACTTAAGGTAGCTGAGAAGAACTACCCAACTCATGACCTTGAGCTTGCAATCGTAGTATTTGCCCTAAAGATATGGAGACATTACTTGTATGTTGTTCACGGATCAAAAGAGCCTCCAGTATGTGTTCACTTAGAAAGATTTCAATCTTCGTTAGAGGTGATGGCTTGAATTCCTCAAGTACTATGAAATAAATGTTCTTTAGCATCCTGGTAAGGCCAATGTAGTAGATGATGCTCTTAAAAGAGTATCTATGGGTAGTGTAGCACATGTTGAGGAAGAAAGGAAAGATTTAGTTAAAGATGTTCAACGACTTGCTCGCTTAGGAGTTGGTTTTATAGACACGTCAGAGGGTGGAGTGATAGTTCATAATAGATCTGAGTTTTCACTGGTAGAGGAGGTTAAGGAAAAGCAAGATAGTGACCCTACATTACTTCATTTGAGTGCATTCCATCAGTAGAAGGTATAGGTTTTCTCCCAAGGGGGAGATGGTGTGCTTCGTAATTAGGGTCACTTACAGAAGCTTGTAACTCCAGTTATTCCATTCATCTAGGTTCCACTAAGATGTACCGTGATCTATGGGAAGTTTTTTGGTGGAAGGGTATGAAGAGGGACATAGCAAATTTTGTGGCTAAGTGTCCCTTATTGTCAATAAGTTAAGGTAGAACATCAGAAACCAAGAGGTATGACTCAGGAGATTAACATTCCACATGGAAGTGTGAAGTGATAAACATGGACTTTATGACATGTTTACCTTGTACTTGCAAACAACATGACTCTATTTGGGTGATAATAGATAAAGTTACTAAGTATGCTCATTTCTTGGTTGCCAAGACTACAGATTTGGCAAAGGATTACACCAAGCTTTACATTAATGAGATACTCAGGTTGTATGGGATTTCATTGTCTATCATCTTAGATATAGGTCCTCAATTGACCTCTCATTTCTAGAAAGTGTTTCAGAAAGGTCTTGGTACCCAAGTAAATCTCAGCATAGCATTTCATCCACAAATGGATAGTCAGGCAGAGCGTACCATTCATACCTTAGAGGACAATTTGAGAGCTTGCGTGATCAATTTCAAGGAAAGTTGGAACGATCACCTACCTCTTATAGAGTTCGCCTACATCAATAGTTACCATTCCAATATTAAAATGGCCCCTTATGGGGAACTATTGGGAGCAGATGCAGGTCCCCGATTGGTTGGTTTGAAGTAGGTGAAGCAGTTTTGATAGGGCCAGGTTCAGTTCATGAGGCTATGGAAAAACTTCAACTCATTAGAGATAGACTAAAGACAAATCAGAGTCGTTAGAAGTCCTATGTAGATTGAGGAGAATGGACTTAGAGTTTGAAATTAATGATTGGGTTTTCCTGAAAGTGTCACCTATGAAGGGGGTGATGAGATTTTGCAAGAAAGAAAAGCTCACTCTATGATACGTAGGTCCTTACAAAATCTTGAAAAGGGTTGGAAATGTGGCTTATCAATTAGAGTTGCCAGCAGGACTAGCAGCGGTTCATCCAGTCTTTCACATTTACTTCTTGATAAAGTGTGTGGGTGATCCAACATCTATGATACCATTAGAGAGTGTGGCTATGAAAGATAGTCTCACTTATGAAGAGGAGCCAGTTGAGATTCTTGACCGTCAGGTTCGTAGGTTGAGAAATAATGAAGTAGCTTTAGTAATGATTTTGTAGAGGAGTTAGTCTATAGAAGGAACTATTTGGGAAGCAGAAGCAGCCATGAACGCCAAGTATCCTTATCTCTTTCCTTCCGATTACATTTTAGCTTAAGGTAATAGTTCCTCTCTAGTCTCTCAGTATACTCTTGCATAAAATCAGTATTTGTATCATGTTCCTTCAGTTGTTCTTGCATTTTCAGCATATTTACATTTTCTTAGAACTCACTTCAGTCACATTTCAGTTTCAAGTACTCAGTGGTAGGGATTGCAGCTCCTTCCCTCCATATTCAGCTATTTTAGACTTCATTCGACGACGAATGTTCCCAAGGGGGAGATAATGTAACACCCTGTATTCTAGAAAGACCAAAAAATAGATTTTTTTCCAGAAGTTGCAGGTTCCATAGTTGGAGGCCACCTACAGACTGTAGGTTGACCCACGGACCGTAGGTGGGGTCCGTGGTTTGTCACCTCAACTCCCAGAACCTCTAGAATTTTAAGTCAAAGTCTTGACCAATGGCAAGACCTACGAACCGTAGGTAGGACCACGGTCCGTGGTGCAGAACACACTTTTCAGCTTCCAGAAGCTAAACGACGGCTAACAGGATGGGTCGTCAGTCGACCTATGGTCCGTCTATCAAGCCCATCGTTGGCCCTAACAATTTTTCAGTTAGGGTCATTTTGGTGTTTTCCCTATGTTTTGGACACCTAAACTAAGTTGTTTAGCTCTAAACTACGTCGTTTTGGTCAGTTGATGCCAACTAACTTAGTAAGCTTTCCCTATAAGCAATTATTTCACTAAAATTCATCAGAGCTGAGAAAAAAAGAAGAAGAGGAAACAAGTGATATCTTTCCCAAGAATACGTAGCAAGTTTTCTTCAGTTGCAGCTCGGAAGTTGAAAGATTTCTCCTTGAATTTTGTCACCAGGTATGTGTGATTTCACTAGTGGATTTCTTTCATCCACAAAGTCCCTACAATTCAGTCAGATTCTTGATTCCCCATATATTGTTTAGACTTAGGGTTTCTAGAACTTCAGATAATTGCTGTGATTTAGTTGTTGTTGTGTTCTTAATCAGATTATCATGTTTTCGTCACATCATTGCTTAGTTCTTTGCATGAAACTTAGAACCCTACCTGTGCAGATTTGTTTAATTCATAAATTACACTAGCTAGTTCAGATAAACATATATACATGCCTGAAATTTCAAATGTTTGATTATTAGTACTTAAATGTTACATTCTCAGTTAGTAGTCAGAAAATTGAGCTAATCCAATATTTCAGTTAAGTTGTGTCATACACATTCTAGTTGGGAGTAGGCTTAGCATCGAGTTGGACTAGGGTTCAGTGTACCCTTATAGTCCTAGAACTATGTGCCTTCATAGTTTATAATTCCCCTCTGTTGGGCATCAGATTTAGTGATCACACCAGTCATGCCTTTATACCCCTGAAATGGGATATTTGGTCCTCTTGATGGGATGTATAAATTTGACTCCACCTTTAGCTCGCATGGTTTTAGGTGGGTTAATAATTGCTCCCACAGTCAGACTTTAGTGCATTTGACCAGGTTTTTAGTTATACATCCGTATTCAATCTCAGCATGTCATGTTCATGATTAGTACTTGCTCATTGCATTTACCTCAGTTTTAAGTATATTTCAGTATTATTATTCTGTTCAGATTATGCTATTTTAGATTTATAATTGTTCAGCTATTCCATATGATGGATGTTCACTACATTCAAAGTACTGAAGCATAATCTGCGCTACATCCTTTCATGATATAGGTTCAGGTACTCAACATCCAAATCACGCATACATCGGCTCCCAATCAATTTTTAGTAGCTTCAGTGGTGAGTCCTCATACTTCGAGGACAATAGATATAATTTTTTATAGATTCAATCCTTCATTTCATTTTCAATTTTGCTAGGGTTAGCTGGGGGCATATCCCAGCAACTCTAGTCAGTTAGTGGTTTTTTCAACTCTAGTCAGTTAAGGTTTCTCCAGACATAGTGTTAGATTCAGCTTTAGTTTTGAGTGATTGTTCAGTATCACAAAACTCTTAGAAATGATTTATATATTAAAGTCAGTATTAGGTATGACCCATCATTCAATTAACTAATGTTTTAGCTTTTGCATAGTATTTCTTTATTCAGTCTTTTTAGTATACTTATGATATGCCAACTTAGGGTTATCTTGGGGTCACTCATGATCCTAGGTCCCGTGTTTACATCAAGGGGGTAGCCTCCGGGGCATGATATCATTAACCATTCTTCTTATAGATCTTACATGCTCAAAATAGTAAGGAATTGAAGGTACTCCCTTACTTGTAGTATTTGACATACACTACCTAGGTCACCTGTAGAAGACAGAGAAATGAAACAAGAAGTAAAATTACAAAATACCAATAGAAACTGTCTAAACCGAACTCAACGGCAGCGTCACCAAAATTTCATGCATCCAAACTTAACATCACTTAAGAAGTATAAACAGTCGAAATCAATTATAGAACTCAAAAAGAATCAAGGTCAATCCCTCATTGGAATATAGATGAAATAACTCTACTAGTTCTTATGTTAAGTTAACGTTGTTATTTCTAAAAATAAAATAAATGCTTAAAGTAAATTGAATTTTTATTTGGTGCTCAAGTAACATAATAATAACCAGAATACAGTAGTAATAGTAGTAGGTGATAGTTTTAAGGTTTGATTATGAATTAGAAGAGACCAAGATTGTGTTCCTCGTGACATTGGAATACAACTTAGATTTCGCACAAATACAAATCTCTTGATACAATGCATGAATTATTAGCAAGTTGAGTGCACCTAAATGCTTGTCAGCCCTATTAGGTGAATATCAGTCATCTTCTCTCAATCTTGGAGTTTTTGCATTATTAACTATTTCTTTCTCATGTAGAAAACTATTCCTTCTTTGGCTCAATCTTCAAAACATTTTATTCAATTGTGGAGATCATTCGTTTTTAGATTTTCCTAATCATATCCTTCTCTCTCGAGCAAGTGATTAATAGAGGATGTTTCTAACGTTTGCACTCGTTAGAAAACAATCAATATGAAAATATAAACAAAGCATGCAAGACATCAATTAACTATCATTCTTGGTTGATTTAAAGTTGGTCCCTAGTCATGGTTCCCACAACCATATTTGGGGTGTTTAACTACTGATGTTCTCAACAAAACCATTGCGAAACATTGATGAATGTTCAGAAGTTAAAACTTACAATAATGAAATTTAATCTTTCTTGATTATGAACAAGAATTCAAGATCAAAGTGTTTGTTAGATAATCCAAAACATAAAACCAAAGACAAGAAAGTTGTTGTCATTGTGCATAAAAACTTTTCTTTAAATGAGAAAAATAATAATAAAACCCTACGTAACTAATTATAGTCTTAAAGATGAATCCTACTTGAAGTAGGAAAGTATTTCACTCGACATTATTCACAGACAGGCAAACTGCTCGTGAAGGTTTCTAGAGTCCGTTCAATCCTTTTGTGACCTAACACTTAGAAATATATCTTCAACCTCTACCTTTTCTTTTCACGAGATACTGTACTACACGTATAGGATACCACGACATTTCCTCAGCCTCATTCACTTATCATTTGTAGTGAACTTTGACATGATGTTTGTCTACAATATCACGGATGCCTGACCATCTCGTTTAAGTCACCACATACCACATAAGGTCTCATTAAGTGGGACCATTTCTTGCCTTTGTCACAGTTTTCATACAACAATAACTACCACTCTAGTATTTAGATGGCCCCGTTCGAGCCTTATATGGTAGGCGTTATTGCTCTTCTATTGGTTGGTTTGAGTCTATGGTGCCTAGGTGACATAGTACAAACTTGCTTCAGGAGGCCCTAGATCATGTAAGGGTGATTCAGGATAGGCTTAGGATGGCTTAGAGTAGACACTAGAGTTATGCGGATAGTAGGTGTCCGTCATTGATATTAGCCTCAGATATATCACGCCTTTGGAGATTTTGAGAACAGTTGCTAATGTTGCCTATGAGTTTGCCTTGCCTCCAACATTCTAAGCTATTCATCCTATTTTCAATCATTCGATGTTTCACCACTATGTCCCAGATGAGTATCATATGCTCCAGTACGATGCGGTTAAGGAGCTAGTTGCCATCTTAGCCAGGGATGTGAGGCAGTTACGATCCAGAGCATTTCTTATTGTTAAGGTCTGTTGGAGGCACCATCCTGTCGATGAGGCTACCTAGGAGACTGATTAGGAGATGCAGGAGCAGCTTCCCAGCTTATTTGAGCTTTCAAGTACTTCTTCACTCTTACTTTTGCGGACGAAAGTCCTTTTTAGTAGTGCATGTTGTAATGACTCTCAATGTCATTTTTACCTTAATTCCTTTCGTCATTTAGAGTGTTCCTATAGCAAATCCATGTCATTTATGACTTGTTGGCATGTAATATTTGGTTGTTTGGTAGTTTATTTGGGCTTTATGTGTGTTCCCCTATTTTGGATCTTTGGAAACTTGAATAGATGACTTTAGTCAAAACATCATGTAAACAACCTCAGAATGAAATTTTGACGGTTCCATCAGCTCCATAATTGTAATTCTAGGCTAGTGGCATGGTTAGCTCAAATCCCAAGACTTTTTACACAATTTTATGCCATTAGGCGTCTTAGCTTTTAAGCTTTGGCCTAAGTTTGAGCTTGGTCAACATTTTTCGTAAATGTGCTCGGATATAAATTTTGTCAGCGCACTTTTACAACATCGATTTTGGTCTCGAAGGACCTTAAGTTCGGGTCTTATGGCTTCTCGTGTAAGTTTGAGCACTTAGACAAGATGTTGGAAAACATAAAGGCCTAGAGTTGACTTTGGTCAACATTCGGAGAATTAGTTGTCGTATGAGAATTCTGTCAATGCCATTTGCTTCGAAATGTTGAATAGATTCTAGTAGGATCTTTTGTTTGGGTCCTGAGATCTTTTTCTAATTTTGAGTGTTTAGGAGAAATGTTGAGTTTCAGGCCTAATGGCCTCGAGGGGGTATTTTGATCATAGCAATCTTTTTATGAAAATTCAAAAATTCCATTGAGTCCAGGATGCTGAATGTAGTGGGTTAGCATATATGGTTATTTTTATCAGGTCTCGAATGAATTTCGAGGGTCCATTCGGAGACATTGAGAAATAATAGAAAAAAATCTGATATTTGGTGCGCACTATAAGAGACAAAAAAATGTCCTTTTTTAGCAACCAGAAGTCCTTTTGGCGACTAGATCAGCCATTATTTAATGACAAAAATCAGCATTCACCCCTCATTTTCTAAATGTGGTTTCTCTCAGTTTAGCTCTATTTTGGGTGATTCAAAGGCTGGGTTGCTCAAAATTGGTTTCGCTACAAATGGGAGGTCTTGGGGACTATCAAGGGAACCTCTGTTTGAGGAAATTTTATAGTTTTAGTTGTTTTCCTCTCTCCTTCTTTAGATTTAAAGGTGATTTAAATGCATGAGCTAATTCCAGGCTATTTCGGGCCCCGAACTCTATTCCATTTTGGGACACATGTTTGGGGAGGTAAAATGAACCTTTACATAGAGTCAATTTTGGGATTCCTAATGCAGGTCCCACAATTCTATCTTAGACCCGATTTTGGGTCCATCTTCAAAAAATACAATTTTGGTGTCAAAACAACTGTATTTACGTTATGATGCTATTCTTGGTAGCATAGTAGCATTCTGAGGCCGTACCAAAGGGAAAAGTTCTTGCAATGTGATTTGGATCGCTTGCGGTCTGCCTACAAGTAGGCTACAACTTGTCTCTCCTTAGACTGAGCATGATTAAGTAATTGTATGTTAATCATGGTAAATTCCTAGAATCCATTCCTTGGGCTACTTTTCAGGTATTTCGGGTGGTTGAAGCATGTCTATTGTAAGTTTTGTTCTTCTTTACCCTATGGCATTCATTCTTTGTGAAGATTGTTAGAGCATGATTGTCCTTAGTCTAGGATTAGGATAGTGAATGTCATAGACTTGCGTCATTTGGAGTCGTTAGGCCTTGTAATTCCCCCAAAGTCTCTTTGAACGGCTTAGCTCCTTGTAGACTTATATAGCAGACCTGAGTCTGATAGTTTGGGCTTCAGCTAGACAGTAACACCGCACTTGGAACCATATATCCATAAATCACCTATTTCGGTCGGTTTTGTTGTCTCTGATTCTTAGTGTTGAAGTTACTTGTCGATTCCTATTTAATATGGTTTGGGCTGGAGTGATTTAGTGAAGGCACTAGGATTAGGGGTACTCTCTGTGATGCTCAGTTGGCCACTGATCCTATTTCTAGATGATTCGCCTTTATTCATGGTTCAACTCCTCGCCTTGGTATTATAGCCTTGGTTCATGTACTGACTTTCTTCGACTGTCATTCAAGTCCACCGCCATTCGCAGCCATGGTTCAAGTCTACCGCCCCTTACAGCTTGGTTCAAGTCCACCGCCTCTTATAGCTTGGTTCAAGTCCATAGTTACTCTCACATCGGTTCAAACCCTTGGTCACATTTATATGTGGTTCAAGTCCACGATTATCCTTAGCCTTGGTTTAAGTCCCTAGTTACTCTAAATCTAGGTCCAAGTGTTTGATCCTCCATATTCAATACGGTTCATGTCCTTCACTCGTTTTAGTTCTGGATAAGCTTCAGGCATATGGATAGGTACTGTTCAAGTCCATGGAAAGTTATGGAAATCTTAGAGACTTCGTCGGATTCTCTTATTCAATTCTAAACTCTTCATTGTACCTATGGGGCTTATGGGAGTCCGCTTAGGTTTAGTTAAATATTCTCCTTTTCTTTGTGTGTTGGTACACTCGTGTGCATACATGTTAGGTTTCTCGTTCCTGTTTCTGGTAGTGTTTTATATTCTCACATTTCATATTACTTTTGCTTTTCTTGATCAATCGGTATATGAGCCCACTAGACACCTATTAATTTGGTACTCATACTACACTCTGCTACTATTTTCGTAATGCAGGTTCGAGCACCAGCTACCAGCGTTGACAGCGAGCTCGCATAAGTCATATCTAGATACGGGGGTGAGCACTTGGCATTTTGTGCTATACCAATCTCCATATATATATATATATATATCGACTTGTCTTTTTCTTTTTGAGATAGTCTTGTTTCTATGGTCATCTTTTAGGACTGATACTGATTTTGTTAGTAGAGAGACAAATGACTTCTAGGTTTCAGGAGGGATCTTTGATTTGTATATATATATATATATATATATATATATATATATATATTAGCTTGCTTCTGCTTCTTAATCTATGATTCCTGTTATTTATGTTATTGTTTTAGTTTGAGTTTAGTTTTTTGCCCTCAATTCCATTACTTGTAGTTCCGGGGTACAAGTTGGCTTGTCTACTGGCGAGTTATAGTAGGCACCATCATAACTCGAGGAATTGGGTTGTCACATGAATATACCAAATTTTGAACAATTTAATGAACAAAGCATAATATTAAATTGACAATGGACCAAAGGCTAAAGCTATTGGTTTTATAGAAGGTAAAAGGATATATAAAAAAATATTTGATGGAAGCTAAAACGAAGTAGAAATAAAAGAAATGTGTAATGTCATAACTAATGAATAAAATTACAACTCTTGGAATTCAAATTATGTAATTAAAATATTTGTATTTAATTAGATATTTAATTATTTGAATTAAGCGGAAGGGCAAAATGGTAATCAAACTTTCAACTTAGGAGCTTCCCACTTTTAGTGATATATGATTTTCTATTTATTCTTGAATATTCCACACCCACTCTTTACTTTCTATTATTGGTCACTCTTTTTATACATCACAAGATAACTTACCCGCTGTAATTTATGACCTCATTAAGATTATGAATGATCATTTTATAATATCTTAATATTAAAAATTCGGTACAGTCACATATATTAAGAACTTGAAAGATTGTAAAATTCTTACCCTTATAATGAATTTGATCTTTAACATATTTTCAATTATAATATTTTTTTTCTTTGATATAATAGGTTTCTCAATATTGAATGTTTTATCGTAGATTAGTCAATGATTACTTTCTCTATTGTTTTGTACATTTGAATGAAAAGTATAAAATACTGAATTTTATAACCTATTGTACATTCTTTAGCTAGTAGCAGCTAATTTCCCTTGTTCTTCCATGTCAGTGTCCATGAACACCCATAAATACGTCATAATAAATTTATCATGTGAAAGATATTAGGCCCTTGTATTTTCAAACGTGTGTTCCTTGATTATTCTAGACCTAGTAAATCATTAAAAGATCTCAAAGTTTTTAAAAACATTTAAATCATTTTTAAAAACATTTAAATCGTATTTAAAAGTATAAAAATATTTTGAAATACATTATTTTTGACATAAAAAGAAGAATTTAAGAATTATGAGCAAATCAAGTCACATGTTTGTCATTCTAGAGGGCACAAAAGTTGAGAAAAATATAGGAAATAAAAACATTTACTCCCTCCGTCACATTTTATATGGCACGATTTGACATGGAAAAATGTTTAAGAAAAAAAATGGCTTTTGAATTTGTTGTCTAAAACAATTCTTATATATTTGTGTAGTTGAAAATCATTTCATTAAGCATAAAAAGGGTATTTTAAAGTTAAATTATTTCTAACTATAGTAAGGTGATATTCCTTTTTAGACGAAATTAAAAGGAAAGGGTGCCACATAAAATGGGACGGAAGAAGTACATGTAATTAAGAGAATTAAAAAATGTTACAAGTAGCATTAATAATAATAGTTGAATAGAAAAGTAGTAATAACTCCCTCCAATTTTTTTCTTGTATTAAGAATTAACAAAGAATAGAAAAGTAGTAATTGAAACATGTAAACTATTTCTAAATAAAGAGTGCGAAAGGTTAAGAAGCAATATTTGAAAAATACGTGATAGCATATATTAATCTTTCTATCTATATCAATCTATCTTCTCTCTCTCTCTCTCTCTCTCTCTCTATATATATATATATATATATATATATATATATATTCTACCTTAAAAGCATGAACTACCTAACTTGAATGTTAAATCACTATAATAAACACAACATAAAATATCCAATTTAATATATCTTTTATATTTTATATTATTCTACATTTATTTATTTATATTATGAAATATTAAAAGCATACAACTTTTCACACTGATGGTTTGAAATTTTTCAAAGAGTTGTGACTTTTCAAAAAAGTTGACTTTTCCAAAATGTTGTGATTTCTCCGATAAGTTGTGAACTTTTCAAAGGGTTGCGACTTTCAAGAAGGGTTGTGTATTTTCCAAATAGTTGTGACTTTTTTGAAAGGTTGTGACTTTTCAAAAGATTTTTGACTTTTATGATAAGTTGTGACTTTTCAGAAGGGTTGTAACTTTTCTATTAAGGCACAATAATCACATACTACCTTGTTTGGTTATAAATAGAGGGTTCCCTCACATTTTTAAAATATGAATTTTATAAGTTTTTTATTCTTCTCGTTCTTCTTAGAACAACCAATTTAGTATATATTATATATTTATTATATTATTATATTAAATTATAGTATTGTGACTTTTATGCAGGGTTAGTTTTGTTTCATTATTGTTTTTGGTGAAGATCCAAAGTAGACTTTCAAGGAATTGACAAAATTCCACAGAAATTAGAAATTAAATTTTTCATGAAGAAGAAGATATACAACAGATATGATTTGCCATGTTTTTATAGGTAGTTCATAAAGAGGCACAAATGAAGGGATACAATAGTCAGAACAGACGCAAGAGTTGAGGAAAAAGGTTTATAGCTAAACATAAATCAGGCTAAAAACCTAAAAATATGAAGAAAAACATAAAAGAAAATTCTGAATTCTAAGAATGCCACGTAGGCGAGCCTTAGGATTCTCTTTTACATCTAAGATATAAGATAAGATTTAGTATATATTTTATATTTATTATATTATAATATAAAATATATAAAAAGAAGAAACATTTCAACGTTGTAGGATTGTGTGACTTTTATGAAGGGTTAGTTTTGTTTCATTTTTTTTAGGGAAAAAGGACAAATATACCCCCGAACTATCATAAATGGTACGTCAATACCCTTCGTTATACTTTTGGGTTGTGTATATCCTTACCATTGATATTTTGCAACGTCTATACCCTTGGGATAGACGGAGGGACACGTGTCATAATCCTAAAGGCCTACCCAAATTTGATTTAATTTTTACCTACAAGTAAAAAAAAACCCACCCCTTTTTCATAATTTTAACCCATCCATAACCCGATTAAAAACCCTCTTCTTCTTCCCCAATCTTCTTAACTTAAAACCCTCATGTTTTAGTTCTCCCACAAATTAATTTTTTTTTCTTCTAGTCCTTCGAGCTCCGCACATAACAAATCAGTAGCAAACACCATCTGGTTGTACACTTCTTCGGTGTCAGCATAGCTAACGTGCACATTGTTAGAACAAAAAACTTGTAGGCTGCTTCATTCTCTAGTTTATGCTCAATCATAGCTGCTTGCAACTCTACTTCTAGAGGCATGAAAATCTGGATAAGCAATAAGAGTTAAGAAAATACCTAAAGTTGTGGAAAGTTAAAAGTTTTTTTTCTGTGGGGAAGAGATTAAGTGTAACACCCCTAAATGCTAATAAGAATTTGTATATTGAATTACCTTCGCTAAACTACTTCAATATGGTTTATTCACATTTTGGGAACTTGAAATTTTGTGATATTTGCAAACTTGCTTAGCATAGATTGTAATCGTAATTTATGGGATTGTATGGGGGTATTTACGTAAGAGTTTATTTAGAATTTTGTATGATTGTAAGAAGGAGGTGAAGGATATATATATGTGTGTATATGTGTGCATTTTGGGCAGCACACAACACTATTTGGGCAGCTTGAAGGACAGCTATCCAAAGTGATAAATATTACCTTGTGTGGCTATATATTTTAACACTTATCTAGAGAATTTTGTGGCTTTTGAAGACTTGGAACATTAGAACTTTAATTAAACCTTTTTTCATCAAAATCACAAGAACAAAACCTTAGTCTTTTGGCTGAAATTCAAGAGACAAACTGCCTTGTTGGTAAGTGCTGGAAATTGTCTATGAGCTAGGTAGTGTTTGATAATTCGTGTATATCTTGTGTTTTAGATCTCCATTTTCGGTGAATAAATATGTTTTAGAAGGCTGATTCATGTATCTACAACTCTTATGCTTATGTAAAAGTCTAATTTAGCTGTTATGGATGTGAAAACTGGGACGCAACATAGGACAAGTTCTGTCCAGATTTCTCTATTGTTGTAGCTGAGTAGGTTGTGTTATGTTTAGAATATCTCGGTCTGTATAACTTCGTTTTGGGTGAATAAATATGTTTTGGAAAGATTATTCATGTATCTACAACTCTTATGTTTATGTGAAAGTCTAATCTAACTATTATGGATGTGAAATTCGGGACGCAACACAAGACAAGTTTTGTCCATACTTCAAATTTAGAAACCCGGTAGGAACCACTGTTAGTGTATTGATGATATCTTTTTGTATCAAAATGTATTTTTTGGTGATTCTTCTTGATTTGCAATATTAAGAGATGTATCTACATCTTTCATGAAGGTTAGAAAGTCTAATTTTGCCATTTTCCAGTTCAAAAATAAGTTACAATATGGGGTACTAAACTGG
Source organism: Solanum bulbocastanum (assembly GCA_037074985.1). Classification (NCBI taxonomy): domain Eukaryota; kingdom Viridiplantae; phylum Streptophyta; class Magnoliopsida; order Solanales; family Solanaceae; genus Solanum; species Solanum bulbocastanum. The sequence goes on from CM073605.1 coordinate 39,065,457, forward strand.
CCAGAATCACTGTTTTAGGAACAAAGTTGTATCTGTGCAGGCTGAGCATACTTGTGATGATAACCTATTTTATTTCGATATTATTGAAATATTAGGAATTAAAGAAGTCGTTTAATTGCATTTTTAAGATTATATATATACTTGTAAACAAGTTGAGGACCTTGATACGTTGATTGGTCTCCGGTTTGAGCTTGCAAAGTTGGTTGGACTGTTGCTACGCTAAAGTATTGAGGTTTGTGTATAAACTTGTACTTGCACTCTTGTAATGGCTGGTATATATGAAATTTGATCTTGATACCTCATCTACCTCTTGTCACTTTGCATTGTCGTGTTGGTATGATGCTTGTGTAACTCGCCCACTTGTACGGATTGTTTGATCACTTGGCACTCTTGTTGGGACTATGTCCTTCTTATGGCCGTGACTTTGACACTATTGGCAAGCCTCTTGATTCAGATCATTTTCCATCTTGACTCTGGATTTGTAATTCGTCTTAGGAATAGAAGTAATCCATTTTAAGTACGAACTTGAAAGCCATTTTTAATATGGTTCTTGGTTCTCTTGATACAAGGCTTTGGTCCTTCTTAATATAGGGCTTCAGTCCTTCTTGATATAGGGCTTCAGTCCTTCTTGATACAGGGCTTCGGTCCTTCTTGATACTTTCTTGTGCCGGGTGTGACGACATGAAGTATATATGGGGCGAGCCTTGCTATTGAAATTCTTGGAAAATTGTGCTATGAGCTTCTTGACATTTGTATCTTGGAATAGAGAACTTGATACTTGTTATCTATTATTACTTGATTTATTTAATTATGTTTCAAGTATGATGCTCATTGACTTAGAAAAGGTAGCTTGGTGAATTTTGAGGATTTCGACCCTATAGTTTTTACAGCACTAAGCTATATGCTTAACGATAGTTGTTTCTATAGTAGGGGCTGATCGAGAGGAGGTATGAGCATGGCCATGGGAGATGGAAATTTTGAAAACTTTTAAGAAGATCACATTTGCATATAGGCATATATATTTTGTATAAATTTTGGTACTTATACACGATCTATGAGATATATATTTGCATTCGATTTTGAAGCCTCACCGTATCATGTCCATGGGTTGTAATATAAATATGGCTATATGTTTGGTTTATTTGGGGTGTGTACGCCCAAGCTTGTAATATATTACATGTCCTACTTGTTTGGAATGATCGTATGAAGCATGAACCCAATTATTTTGGGCACTCGGAAGTTGATGGTAAATTTTTAGGATCATTGTTTACTTGTATGGGAACAATATAAAAAAAAATTTAGTGATTTATTTGCATATGGAAATTGGAAATAGGCGTTACAATTTTGGTATCAGAGCCTAGATTTGTGGTTCTAGGACTTTAGCTGTAAGGTACTTGTATACTTGTTCGTTTCAGAGACAAAAGTTATGTGGATTATTTGTTCACTTACATGGTTCATAATATTTTTATCGCATGTAAAGTGCACATGCATCATATACATGTCCATAATGCAATGTGATCTTCCCTTTTGAAGGAATTAAATTATGGCTTCTTCTGCTGACCGACCTATGGAAGCTGCTCGTGAAGGTTCTAGTGCCTTTGTTTCCCAACATAATGCACTTGAAGAGGTTGGAGAAACATTATCGGATCATTATATTCCCCACACTAGTGGGTTTGAAGTGGGAAACCAGCAAGGTGCCAGAGATGGTTCACGTCCTCACATGAGTCGTAGTACTCAAGCTATAAATCCTCCTTTTCAACAAATGGCTGAATTCTTCCACCACATGGCAGAAGCGATCCATGATCCTAATGTGCTTAACTTTGAGAAAATGAGGAAAATGGGTGGAGTGGAATTTGAAGGCACCGTTGATCCCACGGATGTTGAACAATGGCTGGAGCGCATAGAAAGGGTATTTGAGCAGTTAAAGTGTTCCGATGTTGCCAAATTTAAGTATGCTCTTTCACTCCTACAAAAGGATGCTTATGATTGGTGGGTAAGTGTTCTGAATGCCAAGGTAAAACCTCCTGTTCTTACTTGGGATGATTTTCTTAGGGAATTTCGTATGAAGTATGTCCCACCTGCATATTGTGATACAAAGAGAAAAGAGTTTTTGAATTTAAGGCAATGAGGCATGTCTATTGCTGAGTATCAACAGAAGTTTCTACAACTCTCTCGTTATGCTGGAGGTATTATTAAAGAAGAAAAAGACAAGTGTTGAAAATTTGAAGATGATTAAATGATTCCATTAGGAAGAATGTGGCGATCTTGCAGCATGAGAACTTTTGTGAGTTAGTGTCTGCTGCTTTTACTTGGGAACGATTTGATAAAGAAGAAGCTAGTCGAAATGAAAACAAATTTCGAAAGCCGAGATTAGATTTTGGAGGTCCATCCAAAAGGGGAAGGTTTGATAATTCTAAAGCTGGTAGTGTTAACAGGCCACCTCAGCAAAAGCAAATCAAATCAGAATTTTCTATAGCTAGCACTCCAAATTATGGCCAAGGCAGGTCTCGTGTCCCCACTTGTCCACAATGTGGAAAAATCATTATGGTACTTGCAGGAGAGTTTCTGGTGCATGCTTCAATTGTGGGAGCTTTGATCATAAAGTGAAGGACTGTACTAATCCTAATAATGTTTGTTCCTTGAGAACTGAAGGCTCAGTTCATAAGCCTTCTATTAATCCTGCTCAAACTAATGAAGGTTCAAAACCTAAAAATACACAATCAACAGGTACAAGTGGAGAGAATAAAGATGGTGGACCACGGGCTACTGCACGCACTAATGCTATGAGGCAGAGGGAGGATCAAGATGGACAAGATGTGGTTGTCGGTAAATTTCACTTATTTGGCTTATGTGTGTTTACATTGTTTGATCTCGGCTCTACACATTCATATCTTTGTTCATCACTTTCTCTTCCTAAAAATGTGAAATTTGTGAGACTTGATTTTGATGTGTTGGTTGAAAGTCCTTTGGGTTATCAGGTTATGTGTAATCGAGTCTATCAAGATTGTCCCTTCATGATTCAAAATCTAGTATTCCCTGCTGATTTGATTGAAATGCCCTTCAAGGATTTTAATGTTATTATCGGGATGAATTGGCTTTATAAATATCATGCAGTTGTAGATTGTAGGTCTAAGCAGGTGACTTTTAAAGATCCTACATTTTCACACATCATTGTACAAGGAGAAAGATCATTGACAACTAGTATTATCTTGGCGGCCTTAGCAAGAAAGTTGATGCGTCAAGGTTGTGAGGCATACCTTGCTCACATAGTTGATTCACGGGTAGAGAGTCCTGGTATCAAGGACATCCCTGTTGTGCGTGATTTTCCAGAAGTCTTCCTAGAAAATCTTCCAAGATTGCCCCCGGAAAGAGAGGTTGAATTTCCTATCGAGCTTATTCCTAGATCTGCCCTTATTTCTATTACTCCTTATAGAATGGCTCTGGCAGAATTAAGAGAATTGAAATCTCAATTGCAAGAACTTCTTTAGAAGGGTTTTATTTGACCTAGTGTTTCTCCTTGGGGAGCTCCGGTGTTATTCGTAAAGAAGAAAAATGGCACTCTCAGGCTTTGTATTGACTACAGACAATTGAATAGAATCACAACCAAGAATAAATATCCATTACCAATGATCGATGATTTATTTGACCAACTGAAGGGTGCTAAAGTATTCTCGAAGATTGATTTAAGGTCTGGATATCACTAACTGCGTGTTAGAGAGAAGGATATTCCTAAAACTGCTTTTAGAACTCGGTATGGTCATTACGAATTTTTGGTGATGCCATTCGGGTTGACAAATGCTCCTGCGGTATTCATGGATCTAATGAATCAAGTATTCAAGACTTATCTTGATCAGTTTGTGGTTGTTTTTATAGATGATATTTTAATATTTTCCAGAAGTAGTGAAGATCATGATAAACACCTACGGATCATTTTGCAAATTTTGAAGGAGAAAGAACTTTATTCTAAACCTTCCAAGTGTGAATTTTGGCTTGATGAGGTGAAGTTTTTTGGACATGTTGTATCGGCCGAAGGCGTCAAGGTGGATCCTAGCAAGATACAAGCAGTCGTTGAGTGGAGACCTCCCAAAAGTCAAACCGAAGTAAGAAGTTTCTTGGGTTTAGTAGGATATTACAGAAGATTTGTGAAAGGCTTTTCTATTATCGTCTCTCCATTGACTAATCTATTGCAGAAGGAAGTGAAGTTTACTTGGAATGACAAATGCCAAGAAAGCTTTGAAACTCTCAAATCCTTGCTGACTCAGGCACCTATACTTACTTTACCTACTGAAGGGAACGAGTATGTAGTATATAGCGATGCTTCTCACAATGGTATCAGATGTGTTTTGATGCAAGACGGGAAGGTTATTTCTTATGTTTCTCAAAAATTAAAACTGCATGAATTGAATTATCCTACTCATGATCTGGAACTTGCCGCGGTAGTGTTTTCTTTAAAAATATGGCGGCATTATTTGTATGGAGAGAAATGTCATATATTCACTGATCACAAGAGCTTAAAGTACTTGGGTAATCAGAAGGAACTGAACCTCCGACAGTGTAGATGGCTAGAACTCATTAAGGATTATGACTGTACAATTGAATATCATCCAAGTAAAGCTAATGTGGTTGTAGATGCCTTAAGTAGAAAATCCTTCGCAAGTATTTCTCTGAGGCCTTTGCCCTTGCTTCTTGAGTTGAGAGCCATGAATATTTGTTTGACACTTGATTCAAAGGATTCAATTGTTGCTAATTTGCAAGTAAAGCCAATATTACTTGAACAGGTGAAAAAAGCACAAAAGTTGGATGAGAAACTTGTCAAAGTGGGCCGAGAAGTTCAAAACGGGAAAAAACTTGATTTTACATTATCAGAGGATGGTGTCTTATTTTATCAAAATAGACTTTGTGTCCCTAATGATGACAATTTGAAGAAGGAGATACTGAATGAAGCACATACTTCATTATATGCAATGCATCCTGGGGGTACAAAGATGTACCAAACCATCAAAATAAATTATTGGTGGAATGGTATGAAGAAAGACATTGCGGAGTTCGTTTCTAAATGTTTGGTTTGTCAACAAGTAAAGGTAGAACATTAGGTCCTAGTTGGGTTACTACAGCCCTTGTCAATACCGGAATGGAAATAGGAGAGAATAACTATGAACTTTGTTTATGGACTTCCTCGCACCCAAAGAAATTATGATGCAATATGGGTGATTGTGGATAGACTAACCAAGAGTGCGCACTTCTTAGCAATCAGGATGGATTACTCAGTTGAGCAATTAGCTGAATTGTACATTAATGAGATCGTAAGATTACATGGGATTCCGATGTCTATTGTATCTGATCGAGACCCACGATTTACATCTAGATTTTGGGGCAGCTTGCAGGAAGCTCTGGGTACTAAGCTGAAATTTAGCACTTCGTTCCATCCTCAGACAGACGGTCAGTCAGAAAGGGTGATACAAGTTTTGGAGGATATGCTTCGGGCTTGCATTATAGAGTTTGAGGGTAGTTGGGACAAACATTTGGCATTGATAGAATTTGCCTATAATAATAGTTACCAATCGAGTATTGGAATGCCTCCCTATGAAGCTTTGTATGGAAGAAAGTGTCGGACCCCTCTTTGTTGGAATGAAGTTGGTGACAAGAAACTTATTGGTCCTAAAATTGTGCAACAAACAGAAGACAAGGTAAAAATTATCAAGGATCATCTAAAGATTTCTTCGGGTAGACAAAAGTCGTATGCTGATCTTAAAAGGCGGAACATTGAATATCAAGTGGGAGATAAAATATTTTTAAAAGTGACTCCATGGAAAAAGATTATGAGATTTGGCAAAAAGGGAAAACTTAGTCCTCGATTTATTGGACCGTATGAGATACTTGAAAGGGTCGGACCGGTTGCATATAAATTGGCTTTGCCACCTGAGTTAGACAAGATGCACAATGTCTTCCATGTTTCTATGCTCAGAAGATACCGTTCTGATCCATCTCATGTTCTTCCAGTTGAATCTATTGAGGTTAATCCTGACTTGACGTATAATGAAGAACCTATTTTAATTCAAGCTTGGGAAGTGAAGCAACTTAGAAACAAGAAAGTCCCCTTAGTAAAGGTACTTTGGAGGAACCACTCGGGAAAAGAAGCTACCTGGGAGAGAGAAGAAGACATGAGGACCCAATATCTGCACTTGTTTCGGGTCTAAGGTAAGGTAAATTTCGAGACGAAATTTCTCTAAGAGGGAGAGAGTTGTAACACCCCTAAATGCTAATAAAAATTTGTATATTGATTTAACTTCACTAAACTACTTCAATATGGTTTATTCACATTTTGGGAACTTGAAATTTTGTGATATTTGCAAACTTGCTTAGCATAGATTGTAATCGTAATTTATGGGATTGTATGGGGGTATTTACGTAAGAGTTTATTTAGAATTTTGTATGATTGTAGAAAGGAGGTGAAGGATATATATATATATATATATATCTGTGTGTGTGTGTGTGTGTGTGTGTGTGTGTGTGTGTGTGTGTATGTGTGCATTTTGGGCAGCACACAACACTATTTGGGCAGCTTGAAGGACAGCTGTCCAAAGTGATAAATATCACCTTGTGTGGATATATATTTTAACACTTATCTAGAGAATTTCGTGGCTTTTGAAGACTTGGAACATTATAACTTTCATTAAACCTTTCTTCATCAAAATCACAAGAAAAAAACCTTAGTCTATTGGCTGAAATTCAAGAGACAAACTGCCTTGTTGGTAAGTGCTGGAATATGTTTATGAGCTAGGTAGTGTTTGATAATTCGTGTATATCATGGGTTTTAGAACTCCATTTTTGGTGAATAAATATGTTTTGGAAAGCTTATTCATGTATCTACAACTCTTAAGTTTATGTAAAAGTTTAATTTAGCTGTTATGGATGTGAAAACTGGGACGAAACACAGGACAAGTTCTGTCCAGATTTCTCTGTTGTTGTAGCTGAGTAGGTTATGTTACGTTTAGAATATCTCGTACTGTATAACTCTGTTTTGGGTGAATAAATATGTTTTGGAAATCTTATTCATGTATCTACAACTCTTATGTTTATGTGAAATTCTAATCTAGCTGTTATGTATGTGAAATTTGGGACGCAACATAGGACAATTTTGTCCAGACTTCAAATTTAGAACCCCGATAGGAACCACTGTTAGTGTATTGATGATATATTTTTGTAAAAAAATTACTTTTTGGTGATTCTTCTAGCATTGCAATCTTAAAAGATGTATCTACATCTTTCATGAAAGTTACAAAGTCTAGTTTTGCCGTTTTCCTGTTCAAAAATAAGTTACAATATGAGGTACTAAACTGGCTAGAATCACTGTTTTAGGAACAAAGTTTTATTTGTGCGGGCTGCGGGCTGAACTTACTTGTGATGATAACCTGTTTTATTTCTATATTATTGAGATATTAGGAATTAAAGAAGTCATTTAATTGTTTTTTTAAGGTTATATATATACTTGTGGACAAGTTGAGGACCTTGATACGTTGATTGGTCTCCGGTTTGAGCTTGCGAAGTTGGTTGGACTGTTGCTACGCTAAAGTATTGAGATTTGTGTATAAACTTGTACTTGCACTCTTTTAATGGCTGGTATATATGAAATTTGATCTTGATACCTCAGCTACCTCTTGTCACTTTGCATTGTCGTGTTGGTATGATGCTTGTGTAACTCGCCCACTTGTACGGATTGTTTGATCACTTGGCACTCTTGTTGGGACTATGTCATTCTTGTGGCCGTGACTTTATCACTATTGGCAGGCCTCTTGATTCGGATCATTTTCCATCTTGACTCTGGATTTGTAGTTCGTCTTAGGAATGGAAGTTATCCATTTTAAGTATGAACTAGAAAGCCATTTTTAACATGGTTCTTGGTTCTCTTGATACAGGGCTTCGGTCCTTCTTGATACTTGCTTGTGCCGGGTGTGACGACATGAAGTATATATTGGGCGAGCCTTGCTATTGAAATTCTTGGACAATTGTACTATGAGCTTCTTGACATTTGTATCTTGGAATAGAGAACTTGATACTTGTTATCTATTGTTACTTGATTTATTTAATTATGTTTCAAGTATGATGCTCATTGACTTAGAAAAGGTAGCTTGGTGAATTTTGAGGATTTCGACCCTATAGTTTTTACAGCACTAAGCTATATGCTTAACGATAGTTGTTTCTATCGTAGGGGCTGATCGAGAGGAGGTATGAGCATGGCCATGGGAGATGGAAATTTTGAAAACTTTTAAGAAGATCACATTTGCATATAGGCATATATATTTTGTATAAATTTTGGTACTTATACACGATCTATGAGATGTATATTTGCATTCGATTTTGAAGCCTCACCGTATCATGTCCATGGGTTGTAATATAAATATGGCTATATGTTTGGTTTATTTGGGGTGTGTACGCCCAAGCTTGTAATATATTACATGTCCTACTTGTTTGGAATGATCGTATGAAGCATGAACCCAATTATTTTGGGCACTCGGAAGGTGATGGTAAATTTTTAGGATCATTGTTTATTTGTATGGAAACAGTATAAAAAGAAAATAAAAATTAGTGATTTATTTGCATATGGAAATTGGAAACAGTTACATTAAGGCTTGATGGTTACATTTTAGGTAAAATGGAATTAAGGGAATTGAGTTTGATCACGTTTTTCCAATCTCATACATTAAAAATCAAAATCTTTATGAGTGATTTTAGCCAAATTATTTGTAATATTTTGCAAAGGTTTTTTGTTGAAGAAGATAGCAATTGTCCAAAGGGTTTCTGGAAAAAAAAAATTATCTTCTTCTTCATTTTAATATGTTTTTCAAATTTAAATGTTTAAAATAAGTTTTTGTTGTAGAAGTTAAGAAAATAGGAATTTGAGAGTTTTGATTGTCTTACTGTAACTTCTCTTTTGATTTTGTGTGCTTTGATTACAATTTGGGTTTATGATTGGTTTAAAATTGTGAGTTGGGTTATGGATGGGTTAAAATTGTAAAAGATGGGTGGGTTTTTTTTTTTTTCTAAATTAAGACTATGACACATGTCCTTCTGGTTATTCTAAGGGTTTATTCATTCCAAAATATTGACGGTAAGAATATCACAAAACCCAAAAGTATAACCAAGGGAATTGACATACCATTTATGATAATTTGGAGGTATATTTGTCCTTTTTCCCCTTTTTTTTTTTATGAAGATCCAAAGTAGACTTCAAAGAAATTGACGAAATTCCATAGAAATAAGAGATGAAATTGTCATGAAGAAGAAGATACAAAACATGTATGATTTTCCTAGTTGTTATATGTAATTCATGAAGAGGCGTAACTGAAGGGATACAATAGTCAGAAGAGACACAAGAGTTGAGGAAACAGGTGTATAGGTAAACATAAATTGGGTTAAACACCTAAATATATGAAGAAAAACATAAAATAAAATCCTCATTTCTAAGGATGTCAGGTAGGTATATAAGATACAAGATAAGATAAGATTTAAGATTAGATTTTACTATTACTTTATCTTTAAGGCAATCACCCTCGACTTAGTCATTTTTCCTGAGTTGAGGTACACAATTCCCAAGGAGGTAGTAGGGAAAAAATAAAGAGTTCCAAGTTAAATAGGGAAATTGAACAGTCGAACAAAAAGGTTTCATTTAGACTCAAAATCAGAGATCAAAGGATTATTCAAACTTTTTGGATAGTCATATAGACTAAGTGGGCTGAACTAGAAGATCACATATGATCATTTCCTAATCAACTATCTTACGAACAATGGGGAATAAATCATGCAAGTTCTAGATGTATACACAAAGTAAGAATGATGTAAAATACACTCACATTCACATGGCACAAAATAAGACTATTCTCATTTTCCATCAACTTTGACGTAATATTTCTATAACCCAAATGACATCTAAAGCGTCCCATCAACCCCATAATTGAGGAGAAAACACAAACTTCATTGAATTTTCATTAACATCAATGGCAAATTCAAACTCTATAATCCCTATATTGTCAGCAAACTCATCATTGAAATCCTCTCAAGGCTTCCAATAAAATCTCTCTTACAATTCAAGTCTTTTTTGAAATCTTGGATTTCTTTAACATCTAGCTCTAAATTTATCAAGACTTATCCTAGGGTACCCTCTGAAAAAAAAAAAAGATGTACTCACCATAGGCCCATGAAGAAATTTCACCGGGCCAATAACACTCTTAAAGACTATCTATTATTGAGACCAATGATTTGAATTGTCCCACGGGAAACTCTGGTGTATCTTTTTAGATTGCGGGTTTTGTCAATTGATTGATATATCTTACCAATGGAACAACAGACTTGGTTAAATTGAATCTATTAATTAAAAACTACAAGAAATGGTCTCATTTTATACATAGAATGTCGAGTAATACCTATTACATATATGGTAGTATGTGTTCTTCAAATTTACAAACATAGAAGTTTGTCCACTCTTGAGGTCAAAAAATTTAGTTTAAAGAGTGAGTCTTGGAAAGATATAGATGATTTTTGGGATAGGATATGTTTTAATATGGGAAGCTTACTTGGACTACTTCATATGGTGTAGGCAAGTATAAAGGTCGGAGGACCTGGATCATTGTTTCTATTGTTATGGCTGATGAGAAATGGGAAAAGGCAGAGAGACCTTTCATTGGAGAGAAGAATAAGGTTTTAGGCTAGGAGTGTTGGGAAATAATCTTTCTGTACTTAGTATAAATTCGGTCTCACTCGCGTAAATTTGTGGGTTTTATAGAAGTATGGGGTTAAAGATTTGGGGACAAGAATGTATACATCATATATTTTGATTATATAGAGATGTATTTTCATTCCCCATCCTATTACATGAAAAATAAAGGTTAGATTCAGATTGTTTTTGAAGTACATAGGATTATACATAATCAAGAGGATACACCATCAGTTATCTAAAGTATATACAATCAAAAGGAGGATTCTATTAATTATGAAGAGGTTACTAGTTTTGGTGCATGTTTGTTAAAAGAAATCTACATTGAAAGCCTTGTATGTCTCCTTTCACCATACCAACAAAACATTTCGTCACAATGAAGGCTACATAAGCTTAAATTAATGACAATTGTGTAACCAATGATTTGTACGTTTTGACTTTATGCATGTTCCACAGGTGGGGTGAGGTTCTTCTTCCATTTTCAAATATAGTAAAACAAGGTAAATTATCCATGCTTTGCACGGGATTGAACTCTTTTATTAAGCTTACATATGATTATTCAGGAATATTCGTATTTTTGATACATACTCTACATTGTCAATAACATTTTATCTTAAGGAAAAACATTCCTCTGAAATCTTACAGTGTTATATTAATAACATAAGCATAAAGTAATGACTATAAAAAAAATACCAGGTTCTGTCACAATAGAATGAAACAGAAAGAGAAAAATTGAGCCCACTGAATACACAGTGTCCCCTTAAGGAAACTATTCTCATCTAGTACCCAAGGTTTAAAGGAATAGATCCTCTCAGGATAAAATGATTCTATTCACCAGTGTGTTGAAAAAAATAATGGTGTAGCAAGTCACTCAACAGGAGCAAAGTACATGAATATTTATATATGCAGAAGAAGAAGAAGAAGAAGAAGAAGTTCAAAATTTTTGTTGTTTTAAAATTAGAGGAAATCCCTCTATTTATAGATAGCAATGTGTAGTGTCAACAAATGTTTATTGTGCTTTATTAGAAAAGTCACAATTCTTTGGAAAAGTTACAACCCTTAAGATAGGTAACAACCTTTTATAAAAGTATATATATATATATATATATATATATATACACACACGCACACACACACACTACTTCAAAATCATGAACTCCCAAACATGAATGTTTAATTACTATAATGCCCCAAATTAAAAATACTCACACTACAACAAATATGGCCTATGGCCTCACTAATTATAGAGAATGTTTTAAAAGTGTTGCCAAAAGTAACTAAGGGTACACTTTTAAGGCGTGACCTTTGTATCAAGCTTTTGGCCACAGAAACTTTGGCAACATTTCTAATGTGTGCTCTTTGGATTTATAGGCTACACATAATAAGCGTTGCCAAATCATAAAACATTTGACAACGCTTATTTATATATATAGCCACACTTTAAAACTATGCTATGTTTATAATTCTAAAAACAACACTTTATAAGTGTGCCTTATTAAATCTCATAAAATATTAGCTAAAATAACGAGTTCCCTCCTTATTTTTTTCTCAATTTCAAAAAAATAAGAGTATTATCAAATATAGTATAATTTTTGGCTAAAATAATAATTTCCCCATATTTTCTATTTCCCCCCAATTTCTAAAAGCCAAGAACCCTAAATTTCATTCTCAAAGGGTTCTGCTCCATCACTTTAGCCAAGCTCTTATTCTCAGTTCTCTTTTTTATGTGTTAGGACATTTGATGTTTTTGGGAAATGTTTCTTCTCAGCCTTTGAGGAAGATGTAGTGCGTGGGTTATCGTAGAGGAGGCCAGGAGCGAAAAGTTTGTCAAGTAGTGGGCAACCCATCACTAGTTTGCTTTAGAGGATGAAGATTTGGGTTCATTGATTCTGTTTTAGGTAGGGTTTCGATATGTCTCACAAATTTGGGCAATTTCTGAATATTTTTCTCCCTAACAACCTTCCGTGATAATATGTGTTTGAAAGAGGAATTGTTCTCTGTGTGAGTTTCATTGGAGAATTGAAAAATTGAGTTAAATTTCTTCCAACATTTTAATATATTTATAAATTTATATATTTTTTCTGAAGTATACCATGAAGGATCTAGACAATTTGGTCTTAGATTTCTTTGAGGGGTACGTTGTGTCGCAACACTTGAGAAGAAGATCGCAGTGAAAGAATATGAGGACATTCTTTGAATTTTTTTCATGGAGTTATTCAGGGATTTAGTTTATGGAATCTGGTGTTTCTCGAGTTTCTGCTTTCATTCGTAGTGTTTCAGGGTGATGGGCTGCTTAAAACTTCAGGAAGATAACCTCTATTTATAAAAAAGGGTCAGTGCCTCCTGCCACTTGATGCTTTGCCATGTAAGCATGTTGTAGTTATATTTCTTCAATGACTTTATTTCAAATTTTCCATAACTAAACTATTGTATTGATTACTTTGTTGAAATTTTATCATAATCATGATATTTTTTGAGAAGGTATAGTCATGATTTTTGCGAACTTGAGTCCAGAATTTAGTTCACCAAATCAACTTCTGTAAAAGCAGTTGCCTTATAATTTGATCGTATATGGCATAGGTCAATATAGATTCCACAAAGAGAACGTTAGTATGCTACTAACAGTAGAGGTCTCGACATTCTCCTCACTAAAGTCAAATCGAGACATTAGATGAAAACATGTACTTGATGAACAAATAAGAAATAAAATAATCCTTCGTTATGCTAAATATTATATGCAACCCTTTATATGGCTGCTCGTTAACTCTTTATATAATCATCATTCATGTTAGTAATCCTTTTTATGGTTATCGGTTATGTTATGCCACATTATAGCAATGTTAGTAATAAATATATGCACATTTTAACTCGATCATAATCATACATAAGAGAGTACATTATGGTTGTTTTCAATATGAAAGAGGGCACATTCTTTATGGGATATGTTGTCTTTTCTTTGTCATCATTTTAGGGAATTGTGTACCATTTTACGGTTGAAATAAGTTACCACAAAGCACTCATACATACACAAATAGGTAGACACCAAGTGCACATTCATTAGACGGATAAACATAGCAAAGAAGATAGAGCATGACATCTCATTCAATGATGGGAAATGTGAGCTCACTCATTCTAGTTCATCTCACATTATTAATACTTTGAAACACTAGTTCAAATACCTTATGTTTGGCAAGGTATGCTCTTAGTCACATACCTTTTGTTGGTAATATAACACATCTCTTGTTGCAAATTTATTCATTCTTTTCTCTATTGATGGTAGTGGTGGCCAAGAAGTCGAAGATGTATTAACATACGGGCTCCCAGTAAAACTTATGAACTATTTTCGGATTAGAATTTTGGGTGAGACCACCACAAGCCAAATCGCTAAATCCAAGGAAGCAAGAGTTACTGAACTTGAAGCCATTTTAGGTAATAGTTCAAATGGTGAAGAAGAGACTATTGAAAGTGAGTTCGAGGGTCTCTTCAAACAGAAAATTGAAGTTGAAGTTCAGTATTTGGCATTATCATAGCCTAAAATTTGAGAAGTGCAATAGTAGATCAACTTACCCTCTTGGAAGAACAAAAGACATTAGCTTCAGAACAAGTACAGATGGTACATGTGCTAGGAGATGTCGAAGCAAAGGCTGTAGAACTGAAGACACAAACCAAAAGGTTGGAAAATTACTATGAAGATTTAGCAAGCACTACTGAAAAGCTAAAGCTGCAGAAGAAAGTCTGTAAGTACAGTTTGTGTTTTTTCATATAGTTGGTGTTGTTCACCATTATAAGTGGACTGTTTCTGATGCAGATGTCTTTTGATCATGCTGAACTTGTACCCACCCAACATTAGAGAAGTTTTTTTCTTTCTTTCTCTTTTTTTCTCTCCCTATTTCAACATTGTCATCCTTCAATGTTGAAAGTTAGATTAGTTTGTTGTAGATGCCTATAGATAATAGAAATACCTACTTCTCACTTTGTTGTGTCTATAATGAATGGTAATCATAGAAGATGGTCTATTCGTTCATAGGTTGAGATAATTTTCCTTCTGTAAAAGGGTAAGCACTTTGATTTTTTTAAACATGGTCTCATATCATTAAGACTTCAGACATTTCTATTTGTTTGTGATGAACTATGTAATGGTCTAATTAGATTATTGGAGTTGCGAAAATCCATACGACTTTAGACATTTTTGTTTGAAGTCGAAACAAAAATGGCATGTACATGAATTGAAGCTCATGTAGAAAAGCAAGCCTGAACTTTAGCCATATGAAACATCAAATATCATGTGTCTTGGGTTGTTTTGAAGTAAATAAACTTGTGCATGTATGACTTAAATGGTGAACTTGAGATCTGGTATCTATGCACTTTGGCCCTTTACAACAGCCTTAAAGGTTGTGCCCAGCTTTTCTAGGCCCTAACCATGTCTGTGATCCATGGCCCTTTTATAACATTGCTAAAGTCTCTAGTATGAAAAATATTAAATATTAAAAGCAGATATAGTAAATTACAGTTAGTGATCAATTATGTTTTATTTTTCTTCTATGAAATTACATAGGGTATGGCCATTGACATGGGAATCCATAAATACAATGTTTGTTTTTGCTATCTAATTCTGAGTTATGAAGCCGTTACTCATACTTTAAACTTGGTTTATGTATAATTCGTGGAGAAGTTCTCTTAAAACAGAGATATTGCTACTGTATTTCCTAACAATACTTGATTTTGATATGTTTTACTTGAGCTTAGGGCCAATCGGAAATCACCTCTCTTTTCCTACAAGGTAGGGATAAGGCTATATACTCACAATCCTCTCCAAACACTGCTTGCAGGATTTCACTCACTATGTTGTTATTTATACACTCAGTGAGAGCAAATTGTTTATACTATATAGAGTGAGATTGTACTCATTTTTTCTATATATGATTATGTAGTTCTATTGATTATTCTCTCTAACTCACAGTTGCAGTGGAAATTAGAATGAAGCTTTCACTAGATTTCCTGTTCAAGCTAAGCTTTCACTGTACATCAAAGAATGAAGATTATAGCTATTTGTTTCATCTCCTTGAGTTTAGGTATGTAGTTGCAGCTATATAGATGTTTCATCCATTTTCGCATTTTTCAGCAAAATAGATTAACTATTGAACTCATATAGATCTCTACTATATGATAGACACTAATGAAAATTGTTATAGTTACAAATGGTCAAGTTATAGTAGATGAGAAGAGCCAAGGATGGGTAAAAGATTTTAATTCTCTGTTGGCTAATATTTTGTAATATACTTTGTATTTATAGAATCTACTAAACAAAGGCAAAAATAAGTGAGTTCATTTTCATGAATAACTATTACATCTTATGGCATTGGAGAGATGTAACCTGTAATACATAGTGAATTTATATGTAATTAGTGTTGTAACCTAGCACATGGACTTTTTTATTCTAGCTGTTGTGCAGGGTGCAGTGGTGTAGAAGTACAAGTGGTCATCTGAGTTGTTGCATAATATCAAACCTAGAAACAACTTCTTTAATGTCAAGTCATAACTGTTGTTTAACGCATGTGACGTATAAAAATTTAAAGGATTTTACTGTGATCCAGCTAAATCAGAGGCCTAGAATTCTTTGCACTAACCATTTTATATTTTTGTTCCTTGAATATAACTGTGAAAGAACCATCCATCCTTTTAGCTACACACAAAAACATATATCTTTTATTTTTATTCTTATTCAACTATTTCCTTTTGAAAACTCTATAACATGTGTACAAAGGAAGCTAAATATGAATCATAAGGTATGTTTTCCTTGGAAACAATCTTTTCTTATTTTTCCCATTTGACAAACCAGACAAATGTTGTTACTAGACGTAGGTGTATTCTCGAGTGTTGATTTATTCATAAATCTATGCCTGATTCTCGATGTCTTATTGAAGAAACTTCAAATTATTTCCTGATATCATATTCGTTATCAATTTCCTTTTTTTCTGTCACCAGGAAAGGAGAAAGATTGACATACGATACTCGTACAAATCTGGCATTTTTTCTTAGTAGTATATATAGATATTAGTGCTTCCTTAAAAGCTTCTGATCTGAACTCTGAGCACTGAAAAATTCTTAGTGAATGGAGCTCTTATCTTTTGGCACATTTATCGACTTACTTGGCCTAAAGATTATATTTGTCATAGAGATGATATTTGGAAATAGTGATTGGGTTAATAATTTAAAGTGCAGTATTGGGAGTAGTGTGTCTACTCCATATGTTTTTCTCCTCATTGTAGCCTCTTTATATCTTTGTCTGATGTTGTGGTTAGCAGTTACTCCACTGAACTATGCAAGTTCCAAGTTCGATGCTCAATAATTTCTGCAAACGCCTATGCCTAAGACATATTCTGAGTGTAATCAACTTGGTATGAGTAATACAATGTTTGGTCTAGTAGAAGGGTCTTCCCAAAAGCAAGAAGGTGCATTTCATGTGGAAAAATCCTTGGTAAGCCATCCAGATTTATCAACTAAAGATACTGATCAACTCTTTCATGAATCACTCTTGGATTTTGAGAAGGTCCATCATTTGGCAAATCTGAAACAACATTTTCAGCTCCTACTGTCTGTCATCCTGAGGTATTTGTATCAACAGGAGCAAGTTCCGGTGTGAAAAGTGCTTGTAATGAGGTGTCTGGTGTTGGAAATATTTTTATTTTGAATGTGCAGGAAAATGCCAATAATTGAATTTGAATAGTGACCAGATGTAAACTCGATCTATTGTAGTGAATGATGATGATTTTTTGTACTATTGTCATATTTGTTTGAATGTAGTTGGTTTTGTGGAATTTATTGATAGTAGAGATCTTTAAGCAATTACTTTCTAAGTATTGGTTGTACAAGACATTTTTCTCGAAGTTTATTTGAAATATATAGCTTCGATTTATATATTAGCTAATTTTTTGGTTTAGATCATTTATATATTTAATTATGTGATTATTTAATATGCAAATAAAAATTATTATTCTTAATAATGAAAAATTGTTGCTACAAAAATTCTACACAACATTGTCACACTTCAAAATTGTTGCTATAGGGATGTCCAATGTGTGGCTTATTGCTTACAAATTTTATCTTGTACATAAGAAAAGTTACACTTTATAAGTGTTGTTCTAGATGAGATATAAAAGGCAACACTTTTTTAAGTGTGACCAATAACAAAGCGAAGGCCACACTTTTAAGTGTAGTATAATCAAACAAAAGGTGTTGCTAATGAATTACTACAAAGCGTTCCCTTTATACCTCTTTGGCCACACTTTTTAAGTGTAGCTGCTATGTCGACATTTCAAAAGTGTGGCCTAATGTCAAAGGTTGCGCCTCTTTAGGCAACACCCTAAAAAGTGCTGCGTAAAGTCCAAAAGTGTAGCTTTGTATCAAAGGCCACACTTTTTGCTAGTTTAGGCTACAGTTTATTGGGATGGCTGTAGGCATAAAATGTTGTAGTGTCAATTTATTTGATTTATTTGATTTATTTAATTATGTTATATTAAAAGTTGATACCTTTCCACATTAATGGATTGTGACTTTTGCGATGAGTTGTGACTCTTCCAAAGGATTGTGACTTTTTTGACGGATTGTGATGTTTCCTATGAGTTGTGACTTTTCCAAAGGATTGTCATTTTTTCAAAGGGTTATGACTTTACGACAGGGTTATTCCTTATCCGATGAGTTGTGACTTTTTCAAAGGGTTATGTCTTTTCCGATGAGCAAAGACTTTTTTGAAAGGTTGTGACTTATTTGGTAAGGCACAATAAGAACATATTCATACTACAATTTGTTAGCTATAAATAGAGGGGTTTCCTATCACTTTTAAACTACAATTTATTTTAGTTTTTTAACTCTTCTTTTTCTTAAAAAATCTCAACTGTTATTTGCAATAGTTGATTATGTTCAAAACCCAACTAAATTCGAGGTACCACATAAGAAAGATTTGGTGAACAAATTGTAGCAAATGATTCATCAATTCACACTCATATTTTCCTTTGCCGATTTTCATCACATACATACATCGATATTATTTATAATATTTTAGAACATTAATACTCTTTTAGTTAACCTACATATTTTATTTACTCAAAAAAGACTAATTCCAAATGAATAGTCACAACAATTTCTACCTTCATGTTTCTTCGGCCATAAATCACAACCATTCACTCCTTATAAATTCTTGGGGATCTGTTTTTGTGACAATTTGAGATCGTTTAAAATTTTCATAAATGATTCATCCCCAATCCATTGATATATCTTTTCGAAGTTCTTAGCATTGGAATTTAGGTAATAACTTTCTATTAAAGAAGAAAAGAAGACAACAAAGAAATAATGCAATTATCTATGAACTTTGCTTGACACAGAAATCTTCTATATATAGTGCGTGGGAATTTTCATTTATTTTTGTTATTTTGTTTATTTTTTTATTCAACAATTTTTAAAAGATTTTCTCTTAACTTGGATAATCTGATTTAAATATAACAATTGATAAAATAGTTACAAAATTAATACGATAAACTTATAGGACATAATTTTTTTTATATTTTTCTTCTCTAACAGTTGCCACGCATCTCGAATGTAATATACTAAGATACATTGCTGATTGAGAACCATGTTTGTTCTATTAAGCATAAACAATACAATGTTGATTTTCTGGCATATGCCACACATGATTCATATACAACCTGTTTTTCTTATCTGTAGATGCTCTTTTTGTTTCTTTGAATCTATCTACGCATGACACATGTACTATACTAATTCTAATGAAAAGAGGGAGAAATTTAACTGCTTATGTAATATAGTTTGGGAAAGACTTCACATAGAAACAAGTTAATTTTTTTTAATAATATGTCCTACATATTATTAAAAAACCTATTCATTTTTTGAAGAAAAAGAAAACTAGTTATTTTGAAATCCAGTTATTTTTCATTATAAATTTGTTTGTCATACTTTTTCTATTCTTTTTAGTTCATTTAAAAAAGAATAACTTTTTTCTCTTTTTGTCAACTCTTTCATTCTATCACATGACATATTTAAGGGAAAATTTAATAAAATATACTTATCTAACTTACATTGCAAAAGATAGCCCAAAACAAATTTTGTATGAAACAAATATATATAACTTTTTTTCCAAAATTATGGATGTATTTTTTGTATTGTTCTTATTGAGTTGGATTTGGCTCATCAACATCTATCATTTCACTATGAGATTGGATATTTGGATGCTGAAAATTGTTGCGGACCCAAGACAATCCTCTAGGGTGCTTTAGCTCCTCCTTTGGGCCAATTTAGGTAAGCATTTAAAATCTTGACCACGTCATGTCTAATCTAGGGTTGCATGTAATTATCTCAACTAAAAATTGCAAGAATACTGAATTTTTTTATTTATTCTCTTTAATTCATTGTCAAATCAAACCCGTTTTCTGAAGAAAGAAGAGAGGATAAAATAGCATCACTGGTCCTACACAAAACCTTTTCCATAGCATGATATTGAGGATTAAATTTCTAATACTCAAATGGAAATATGAAGCCGCCCATCAACAATTCAATCTTTACAAATGCCTATTCTTCCAATAGATTTCACTATTAAAATTCCCTCAAGGCTCTCATTGAAATTCCTCTTGCAATTCAGGTCTTTTTCTAAATCATGACTTATCTGTTTCTAAATCATGACTCTTTTTAATATATACCCCAAACTTATCAGAATCCATCTTTGTAAATCTACTTATAACAAGGAGTTCACTCCCCATAGGATCATGAAGATATTTGATCGAGCTACTAACAATCTTAAGGACTATTCTTTTAGCTCTTTACTTTATAATTAATATGTTATTGATGCATCTAACTTGAATTATCAAATGATAAACTCTGGTGTATCTTTCTAGATTGTGGGTTTTTTCATTCTATTAATTTTCCTTGCAGCCCATATGAAAAGAGACATGTTTTTAATGAATTCAACAAATAAGATGTACAAGAAATTGTCTCATTCTATATAAACATTGAGGATTATTTTCGATTTCATATATGTTTTTATAATGTAGTATGTAGTGTTGTATTTTACCAACATTGCAGTTTGTCTACTGTTGAAGTAAAAAAAGTTTAAACAGTTATTCTTCTAGAAATATGAATAAATTCAGGGATAGAGTGTGCTCCTTGAATTAGGATACATTTATAATTGGCAAGCTTCGTTGGACTACTTTTTATGGTCTGTCACGACTCAAATTACCCCCTTGGTGTGATATGGAGAATAGGATCAAGAGATCCTAAACAAGCCACTTGGCATAAGCATGACGTAAAAGAAATACAATAAGAGAGAATAAGCAATATAAGTCTCAATTCATACAATGACATAAAAGATACAAAAAGAGTTCATAAGAAAATACGCAAAATAATACTAAGTCTAACATAACATTTCTAACATAATAAGAGTGTTTGGGACGTGACACATACAACACATACAAGTATGAAACTGAAAGACAACCAAAACAATAAAAGCATCTAGGCTTTGCCCTCGAACCATGAGGACTCACCACTATCCACACTAAGTTGAGAAATCCCGATCTACCCATGGCCAGGAGAAGGATGTTGGACCCTATATTATGAGACAATATAGGCAAAAATATGCATTGGTACTATGAATCTACTAAGTGTGGGGAAATGCATGAAAATAAAAAACATGATAAAATGGTGAACTTGAGCATAATATGAATGACCAAGTAAAACGTAAAGAAACACTTTTAATGAGAAATTATAAGTCACGAAAAAGGTCAGTGAATATTTAATTGCTAAAGGTTCCACATACCTTGATGATGAAAGACCTAAAAGCAAGAGAGAATGTCCTTGAAACCTTTGAAACCCTAGCTCTTCACCTTGGAGCTTGAGAGTAAATTGGGAGAGGATGAACTTCGAGGAAATTTGGAATTTAAGTGAATGCGAGGGATGGGTAGGCTTAGGGGTATACAATTAGTTATAGGGCCTTAGTATGTTCTAGAAAAGATGTAATTTAGGAGTTTAATGGGTAGGAAAAGACCAAAATACTCTTACTAAAATCCACTGGACAACTAATATTATTCCTACCTACTGTCTACAAAATATTCTTCGAAACATCCTCATCAATGGTAATGTCATGTACCGGGGATGAAAATCCTACAAAATTTCTACAAGAGCCTTTTATGGGTCGTCATCCATTCTAGGGTTTGTAGGTACCACCCGTATAACACAACTTTACGTCCAAAATCTCACTAAGTCTGGATCACCTCTATGAATCCCTTCTACAACATGTAACAATTCGTATAGTCTATCTTGTTCATTCGTAGATCATCATTTGAGACTTGACAATTTCCAAAACTCAACCCAAGTCCTATGACTATCTATCTACAGCCCGTAAAACTTTATACTGGTCGTAGGTTAACTCGTAGAACCTATACCAGTGCCAAATTTTTTGCAATTTTTCCTTCCAAGCTCAACTTTCAATTTCCAAGGTGTTAGATGGTGTTTGTGAGTATAGGGGTCAAGGATACCTAGACCATCATTTATATGGATATGCCTGATGAGAAATGGGGAAAGGTAGAACTACCTTCTATTGGAGAAGAATATTTTGGTTTTAATCTAGGAGTGTTGGGAAATAATGTTTCAAGACTCTGTATTAAAGTCCACCTCACACGCATAATTATATGGGTTATGGAGGAGTATGGGTTTAAAGAGTCCCTAATAAAAATGTATGCCACTAAATGTTTCAATAATCTTGGAAGAGTATTTCTTTTCATGTCCTGTTTCATTTCAAATAATGGTAAGATTCTTCTAGTATTAGGAGAACTTGGGATGAAATAAAATCAAGAGGATACACCACCAATTATCAAAAAGACATACAAACCAAAAGATGATTCTATTAGATATGCAAAGTTTATACACTAAATTTTATGTCAGTGTCTTGAATAAAATATATATTGACAGCCATGTCTATCCCTTTTAACAAAAAAAGACAGAATAATTAACGATGAAATGTGAAGAGTCTAGGGAGAGTAGAGTATATGCAAACCTTACCACTACCTCTGAGAATGTAGAGAGGCTATTTTCAAAAGAACATTAAATAATTGTTGTACATCTGAGAATCTGAAGACTTAATTGTTACTTATTGTTTGTTTGTTTGTGAAAGGGGATAAACAAGGCTCTATGTAGATTTCATTTGAGACGACATAAAGTTAGTACCTCTGTATATATAATAGAATCCTCATTTGGATTGTATATCTTTTTGATAACAGATTGATATTTGATGGTATACATAGTTATACAAGACTATTTAATCCCATAATCCTCCATAACCCACATACTTACATAAGTGAGTCGGATGCTAATACTAAGCACAAAAATATTATTTCTTTACATTGCTAGCCAAAAACCACAATCTTCTTCTTCAAAGCAAGGGGATTCTACCTTTCCCCATTTCTCAATAGACATATCCATAGAAATGATGCTCTAAGTCCCCCGACCTTTACATTTTCCAAGATCACAAAAAGTAGTCAAATGAAGCTTCGTATATACAAATGTACCTGAACTCACCAAGCGCATCATATCCCCAAAATCATCCCTATTTCTCAGGAATCACTCTTTTAAGTATATATTTTGACCTGAATACTAGAAAAACTTCCTTGTTGGTAAATCACAACTATACATACTACCTTATAATCGTCACAAAACTCATCATACTCAAAACCATATACAAAATAGGTATTACTCGTCAATCTATGTATAGACTGACATAATTTCTTGTACTTTTTAATTGTTGGATGCCATAAAATCAAGTATCATGTGCCACTACCAAGACAAAAACCATTGATCAACCTCACAATTCAAAAATATATAATGGAGTTTTCTATGGGACAATTCGAGACATCTTTGTCAATAACTTATGCCATAAAGAGCTAAAAGAACAAAACTTAAGATTGTTATTAGCTAGATCCAATTTCATCATGATTCTATGGTAAGCATACTTCTTCTTATTAATAGATACCCTAAGATGAGCCTTGATGAATTCAAGTCTAGCGATTAAAAAAAAATAAGATTTCAAAACATACCTAAATAACAAGAGAAATCTTATTGAAAGCTAGAGAGCATTTCGGTGATGTATGTTGCCAGAGAAGGGACTATCAAGATTGAATTTTTCATTGAAGTTGACTTAAATTCAAAAAGTTGGTGTGTTTTATCCTATTTGAGGGTTTATGGAAGGTTTCAGATTCCATTTGGGTATTAGAAATCATACACCAAATTCGATGGATATTGAAAATGGTGGTTAATGGGTTGCTCTATATTTTTTTAAAAAATGGATGTTTTGAATTTCCCTCAGATTCCATTTCGGTTGCACAAATGTTCAACTCCAAGAGACGAAGTTTTGATTATCT
Source organism: Solanum bulbocastanum (assembly GCA_037074985.1). NCBI lineage: Eukaryota > Viridiplantae > Streptophyta > Magnoliopsida > Solanales > Solanaceae > Solanum > Solanum bulbocastanum. The sequence goes on from CM073605.1 coordinate 39,089,583, forward strand.
TGCTCTGTAATTGTGGAAGACTCTTAGGTTTCCTACACGTTTTACCTGTTAAGTGATTTTTTCCCAAATTGAACTAGTTAACTGATTACATTGTTTTTGCATAGATTAACCATTTTTTTTATTTCCCTAATACTTTGACTTGATTCTTGAGTCAAATAGAGTTTCACTTTAGACAACATAAGACAAGGCTTTTTATCTAGCTCGGTAATACAAAACAATTGCAATTAGTTCTTTTTGAAGTTTCAACAATAATATAATAGGATTCCTTAAGAAATTCTAAAAGAATCCTATTACATTTCAAATATTGAAACTTCACAAAGAAGTAGGTGCAATAGTTATGCATCAATGGGTGATATAAAAACCCTGGTCTTTTGTTGTTTCAAGTGAAACTCTATTTGACTTAAGAATCAAATCAATGCATCAATGGAAATACCAAAAAAATAAAAATTACTAATCCATGCAAAAACAATATCATCTGTCCACTAGTTCAATTTGCGAGAAATTCATTGAACAAGTAAAAAGTGTTGGAAACCTAAGGTCATTCATAATTATAGAGCAAGGCAATCAAACCTTTTTCTCCGAAAACTCAAAATTTCTGCAACCGAAATGGAATTTGAGGGAAATCTAAACATCCATTAAACCAAAAGCAGATCAAACTAATCAACCACCATTGTCAATTTCCATCAACTTTAGTGCAATATTTCTAATATCCAAATGGCGTTTGAAGCCTCCCATAAACCCTAAATACGAGAAAACACACCAAGTTTGCTGAATTTTAATCAACTTCAATAAAACATTCAATCTTGACAATCCCCTCTCCTCCGACATAAATCATCACTGAAATTCTCTCTAGGCTTTCAATATAATATATGTACTTATTTAGGTCTGTTTTCAAATCTTATCTTTCTTTAATATCTAACCTTGCATCATCAAGGCTAATCTCAGGGTATCTGTTGATAACAAGAAGTGTACTTACAATAGGATAATGATAAAATTAGATATGGCTAATAACAATCTTAAGGAATGTTCTTTTAACTCTTTATTCTATGATAAAATTGTTATTGAGACAGATGACTTGGATTGTGCCATGGAAAACACCAATATTTTTTTCATTGTGGGGTCGATTAATAGATTGTTTTGTCTTGGCTGTGGGACAAGATACTTGATTTTATGGCATAGAACAATTAACAAGTACTAGAAATTATCGTAGACTATACATAGATTGGCGAGTAATATCTATTTTATATATGGTTTTGGATATGATGAGTTTTGTGATGATTATAAGGTAGTATGTATTGTTGTAGTCTACAAATGTCACACCCCCAAAAGGAGAACGAACAAGAACCATATGAAAACTTGATCTACAAATAAGATAATAAATGAGCGGAATATAGCTAACACATGTTACAAATATAGGCTATAAAGTTGTATGGGCAAAAAATTGCACAACATGATACATCACGGTCTCTAGGAAGCCTCTACTAGATTTAAAACATCATATTACCATACCTCGTCCAAATAGCCTTGATAGAAATAATTAGCAACATATTCATATAATCAAAAGTACTAGACATAAGTTTTATCTAGATAGAGATAGAGCTCACCAAATCACCAATTAAAGTCGACAAAAGAACCATGTCTTCTCCTTTGTGAACCTGATGTTGCATTTACAATAAAACGCAGTGCCCAATATACAGGGACGTTAGTACATATACAACATGTAATTTTACGAAAGCAGACAGAATAATAGATAGACAAGTATGATATCTCAAATGAATCAAATGTTAAATCAAAAGAGTTAAGAGTACATAAGAAGTAGATATCGGATCTGTAAATTAGCTTATGCACTAACTTATGTAGTAGATCATATAATATCCAAAGAAATTGTCAATTGTAGTATAAACCTATTGTTTTCATTAATGAAATGCTTCAACTATTTCTAATACAAATTATCACGTGATGACCTATCAAAGGCAATCCAAGTCAATTCTAAGATATAATTGTCTAAAATTTTATCCCTATGCCTCTATGCATATAGTGTAATCATGGTTTGGTACGAGGTATGCCCTTCGTTGGCTCACTATGAGAGTCTGCCCGTAGGCCATATGTGCCATGTATCGACTTGAGTCATGCGAATCTAGTACATGACATCTTTGCTTACTCCAAATGCAAATGATTCAACAAGGGGAGGTACACCACATCATTTTGGCTCACTATAAGGGTTTGGTCTCAACCATGTGCACATAATCACGTTGCGCGAGTGTGTAAAGTAAAATCTATGAATACCCTCCCTTTTCTATCCTTTATCAAGTAATGCCTTAGAAGGCCTATAATAGTGAATTTAAAATAAAGATAGATACATTATCATGTAGACATTCTATACATCACTACATTATCTTAAATATAATATCTAGTAATTCGAATAATTGCTCGGACTTTGTTTTATGACTATATACTAACATATATATGTGAACATAGTAATGTTGGTGCTTTATTTCTAACGAGTGACATATAGGTCATGTGACTTCTAAGAATTTCAAGTAAGGACACTTACGGTCATATAAAATATTATGAAACTCAAGTTGAAATGAGTAATATGAATACTTATTCGCTTTGATGATTAGATAGGAAAATGGCACGTGATGAGAGAGGAGATTTTATTTTTATATCTTCCATAAGTCATGTTTGTTGAAAATATGTCTCAAGATATTGCAGAAATAAAACAGTTAGGTATTTTTAGGATTTTGAAATTATGTTATTAGAGTCCTATTTGACTTATATTTAGGAGTTAGTTCTTTTTACTTTTTATTTGAATTAAACTGATAAGTTAGTATCTTATTTTTCTATTTTTAGTTAGAAATTATATCTATAAATACAAGTCTCTAGATTATTAATAAAATAATTCCCTTTGATAATACTGTAGTATTTTTTCTCTCAAAGTCTTTCTTTGTTATTTTCTTAATTTCTTATTTAAAAAAACTCGCAATTGGTATCTAGAGCCTTCTTCTTGAGGGACCTGTGAGTAGAAAAATGGATTCCTAAAATAGTTTTTGACGAATGGCTCCTCCTATTTTAGATAGTGAGAATTATCAACTATGGGTTGTGAGAATGGAAACTTACTTGGAGGCTCTTGATCATTGGGAAGCGGTGGAAGAGGATTAGGAAATTAATCCGCTGCCAAATAATGCCACCGTGGCCTAGATCAAGAGTCACAAGGAAAAGAAAACCATTAAGTCGAAGGCAAAAGCAAGTTTGTTTGCTGCTGTTTCTACAACTGTTTTCACGAATATCATGACTCTCACATCACCAAAAGATATTTGAAATTATCTGAAGAAAGAATATGCTATAGATGAAAGAATACGAGGAATGAAGCTATTGAATTTAATAAGGGAATTCTAATTAAAGAGAATGAAAGAGTCAGAAACAGTTAAGAAATATTCTGATAGATTGCTTGGTATTGTCAACAAGGAAAGATTACTAGGCACTGCATTTAAAGATACAAGAATTGTTGAAAAAGTTCTTGTTACTGTGCTCAAAAGATATGAAGCATGTATAACTACCTTGGAAAACACACAAGATCTGTCCAAAATTACCTTGGTAGAATTGTTAAATTCTTTGCAGGCTCAGGAACAAAGGAGACTTACGAGGCAAGATGGCATGGTTGAAGGAGCATTAGTAGACAACCACAAAACTCAAAGCAAGGGTAAATTTTTGAAAAAATTACCCACCTTGTCAGCACTGTGGAAGAAATGGACATCTTCCAAATAAATGTGGGAAAAGACCAGATGCACAGTGCAAGAATTGCAAAGAACTTGTTCATGAAGCTGTGATTTGCAAAAGCAAATTTCAAAAAGATGAAACAGTTGCCCAAGTCACTACTAAAGAAGAAGAAGACCACTTATTTGTGGTAACTTGTTTTTCAACCAAAAAATCTAATTTTTGGATGATTGATAGTGGTTGTACAAACCACATGACATATGAAAGAAATCTTTTTAAAGAGTTCATTCCTATGGAAAATAAGAAAGTCAGAATTGGGAATGATGATTGTATTCTTGCTAAAGGAAAAGGGTCTGTTTCAATTAAAACAAATTCAGGTACAAAAATAATTTCAGATGTTCTTTATGTGCTTGATATTGATAAAAGTTTGTTTAGTGTTGGTTAGTTAATATAAAAAGGATTTAAATTATTATTTCGAGAATTGTTGAATCGTCGAATCTTTGATTCTACTAAGCAAGAGATTTTACAAGTTGAAATGAGAGGTAAGAGCTTCTCAGTTAACCCAACAGAAGATGCACACAAGTCTTACAAGGCAAAGGATAAATTAGCATATTTGTTCATAAGGTCAATTTCAGATGAGACTACAATATACAATTCCTAATCCAAGAAGGAGTGCTGAAAATATGTCTCAGAATATTGCAGAAATAAAACAGTTAGTTATTTTTAGGATTTTTAAATTATGTTGTTAGAGTCCTATTTGACTTATATTTAGGAGTTAGTTCTTTTTATTTGTTATTTCAATTAAACTGATAAGTTAGTATCTTATTTTTCTATTTTTAGTTAGGAATTATATCTATAAATGCAAGTCTCTAGACTATTAATAAAATAATTCCCTTTGATAATACTGCAGTATTTTTTTTTCTCAAAGTCTTTCTCTGTTAATTTCTTAATTCCTTTATTAAAAAAACCAACAATGTTGACCTTCACAAAAGAAACGTGTGATTTAAGGTGGTGCTTTAACGGTAAGGGTAAGCTTTAGCTTCACATACCTTTGATTCTTACCCAAACTAACAATAGTATTACACGTCTTCAATAATTAAACATGCAAAGATGCAGCCCTCACATATTAATCAACTCCCTTCCAACATCCCGTATGCACCCAATTAATCCAACACAATCAACCAAAAAACAATATATATATATATATATATATATATTTTATTTTATTTTATTTTTTATTTTTTTAATTTTTTTTTATTATTTGTTTTTTGTGTGTGTGTGTGTGTGTTCATCAATAATCCGTAGGTTTATCCAACAATTCGATTCCAATAATACCCATTGATTTTCAAACTAAACAGATTCTTAATAACCATTTGGAGTGAATTCCTTATTTAGTTTTCCACTTTACAAGGTTAAATCTTAATTATGCCCATAAATAGAAACATCCAAAAATTCACTATTCATCTTCTTCCCTTTCCATGAACCCTAATTCATCACAAAAACCATTTCGAAAGCTAGTGCAATCATTCCAATTGGATGGTGATTTTTACTTTACACTACATCCTAAATAAGTAATCCATAATTATATTCAAGTGTGGGGTAGAGAATTTCCCTATTTAAAATCAACCCAACTTTAGTTCTTGATTAATTTCCACAACTTTTGAACAAAAACTAATAGTTGTCTACCAATTTAGATGACCAACACTTCTCCTTCAAGAAAATTATTATTTCTTTAATCCCCAATTTGCTTATTACCACAGAAAGAAGAAGAGAAGGAGAGAGCACAAGAGTGAAGAGCCATGTTCTTTTCTCTAGAATTATTTTTAAAAGGAAATGCTGCCTTAACTTTCTCCTTTTAGATTTCCAATTCTTTAAGGAAAATATAAAGTGGTCCCACTTCTAACACATATAATTAAAATAGGGATCACTTAAATCTCTCTTCAATTATCAACTATCAATAAAATATAATACATACCCTTTTGTATGTATATACATATTTTTGAGGTTTAACATTCTCCCCCACTTAGGACCATCCGTCCTCGAATGATGCTAGTGACTTACTTTGAGTTTTATAGTCGTCCAAGACTGGATGAGATCGCCTGACTTCCACCTCTCTCTATCAATTTAAAATGTTAAAATTTGACTAACTCTGTGTATTTCAAAAAATTTTTGACAAAGTTTTCATTTTAAAATAGGTCTATCGGGAATCTGTTAGCTAACAAAAATACATACACATACGCTTCACAGAGTATCACAACAATTACAATATTTAACCAACCATAAACAAGGCTCTACTTGACCTTATACACGCAGAAAAGATGTAAAAGTACTAAAGCTCATTTTATATCCCACATCTGATGAATGCATCCATGTAAGACTCTATATATTAAATATACATCATGTACTTAAACATAACATGAGAGAGTTAGATAACAATGGAACAATTTAATTGAGACTAGTGATAATATTAAGGAGATACATAGTTTAAGAACCTTCTGGTGTTTCTTGGAATAGATACAGTTATTTTTCTTTCAAATTTGCTTCCACTGTCTAAGTAGCCTCTTCTATGTTCTGCTTCCTCCAAAGTACTTTGACGGAATCTATATATCTCTAGTCCTTAACTTCCTGACTTGTCATTTTAATAATGGTCACTGGGATATCCTCAAATGAAAGGTTGTGTGTAAGCTCAATACCTTATGTAGGGATGACATGCAAAGGTTCTCCTAAACACTTGCGTAGCATTGACACATAGAAGACCGGATGCACTACAGTTGTGACAACCCAAAAATCATAGGTGTTACACGGTGTAGAGGACCCCGAGAGGCCCTACACAAGACACTTAACATACATCATACAAGATAATAGAATTTAAGGAACTTAAAGAGAGCATTTCATATTTCAAAAGAGTTTGACAAAGTAGAAGTTTAACATAAGTCTCAGTAAGTCATCTAATACATCATAAGGAAAGTGATTGGGACGTTACCTATTCATCATAACTAAAGTTTAGGAATTCTAACATTTTGTGGGATGTTTACCGTTTACCGACATAACCATGTGAGCTATAAAATGGAACTTGTGTCTTTCTCACACACCGAAAAGAGATATCTTACTTTCCAAGGTAAGGGTCGTGAAATTCTAGCTTAGGTGTATCCACTTGCTATGTATTTCTAACCCAATCCTATGGGAAACATAGTTAGGGAAAAGAAGATCGCTACTAGAGACCTGACCTTTACTAATGAGAGAGCCTCCATCTCAATTTTCTCTCAGTGTTAAGTAAAAATTCCAATGAAAGAGTCATATTCATAAACATATCATCGTACATGGAAAAGCACAATTAAGTTAATACTCCAAGATTAAGTCATCATAGAGAAGCTCCTTAAATCATGATCCATACATGTGTGAGAAACCATTTCACCAATCATGACTTCATAATATGTGGGAAAACCTGTCACAATTCACGCACATGTAAGAAAACTTTTCACAATTTCATTAAAGCTTATCTTAAAAGCAACCTTAGTTCATAATTTTTTTTTTCCATAAATCATACATGTCTCTCATAATTAATCACTCATCAGTTCATATGTTTCTTCATAAAGTCATATCTTTATAAATTTATAGTCAAAAACACAAATAATGCATTGGACAATACAAAATCAATTGGAAAACATATAATTGAATCAAATAATTCATATTAAGATAATGATCATACAATTGAATCATAAAAAATAGGACCCATGGAGAATTTGTTAAACCTTAATCAATTTGTGATGAAATTGATTTGGAAACTTGGAGATCTTTTGGGACCCAGTGGATGAATGGAACCCATTAGTGAATTACCACATACCTTGATGATCAAAGCTCAACAAGAAAGAGAAAAGAGGACCCTAGCTTTCCTCCTTGAACTTGAGAGATAATGGGAGAGGATGAAGTTCGATGAGATCTGGAAATTTGAGTGAATAGGAGGGTTTGGGTATATTTAGGAATATAGAGGTAGTTATAGCACTTAGAATTAGGGTCAAAATGACAGAGTATAGGTACTAAATGCATAGGAAACGGCCCAAATACAATTTAAAAATAACTATCGGACGAGCTTACCATTTGGACATACGGTCCATAGAAACTTCTACGGCCCGTACTGATCAGCAATAGAACAATCTTTAGAAACCCAAAACTAACCTTACTTTCTATGAAACCATTCCACAATTTGTTGTTTAGAATACAGTCTATAGACAACTTCTGTAGAACCCAAGTTCAAGTCCAAAACTTCACTTATTTTGGATTACATCTATGACCCTCGAAAAAATAACTACCTGTGAATTCCGTAGGTCTAAAGTCCTATATCAAATCAATGAATCCTCATTATAAAAGCCATCTACGGCCCGTCAAAAGTCCTATATCTCTTCTTGTCAAGTCATAGCTCATATTTCAAAAAGTTGAATTTTTCCATGAACTTACCTCAACTCTAAAACTTCCCTCTACTGCCCGTAGGATTCCCTACAGTTCGTAGATAGGATTCGTATTCACTGCGTCATTGCAAAAAATCTGAACTTTTCCTTTCTAACTTGACATTCCAATTTCTGAGGTGTTGCAATACGTCACCCTTGGAAGCATTCATCGAAGAATGGGACATAAGTTGGCATAAATAGAGTAGGAGAGAAACTAACGGCACAACAGAAATCAAAATCACATCATAATGGACATAAACAAGGACAGTCACTTAAAGATAAATCATAACATCAAAAATCATGTTTTACATTTACACGGATGTTTATGGAAACATTAGAATGACTAAAACACATTAATCCAAAAGAATGAACCATGAAGGAATGGAGAGAAAGAGATAAGGATATCAAGATATCACATCGTCTTCAGCCTCCCAAGTAGCAGGCTCAACTAATTCATTCCTCTAAAGAAATTTCATGGAAGAAACTTCTTTATTTCTCAACTTCCATACATTCTAGTCTAAAATCTCAACCAGAACCTCATCATAATAAATATTATCTTTAACTCCCAAACCTTCTAAAGTTACAATGGATATCAGATCTCTAACATAGTTTTTCAACAAAGAGACATGGAATATCGAATGTACCAAATCTAAATAATTAGGCAACTCAAATTCATAAGAAATCCTGCCAAACGCCTCAAAATCTTATATGGGCCCACATATCGTGGACTAAGTTTTGCTTTCTTTAAATCACATTACACCCTTCATGGGTGAAATGTTCAAGTAGATCCAATCATTCACATTAAATTCAAGTTCTCTTCTTCTAACATCACTGTAGGAATTTTGTTGACTTTGAGCTATTTCCAACATTTCACGAATAAGTCAAACCTTATTTATAGTTTTATGCACCACCTCAGGCCCTATCAAAGAAACCTCACCAACTTCTAACCGACGTACGGGAGACCTACACCTCCTACCATAAAAATATACAAATGGTGAAATTCCAAAACTAGAAAGATAGCTATTATTGTAAGAAAACCCAATCAAAGGCAAATGATCATCCAAATTACCCATAAAATAAATCACGCAAGCTCTTAACATAACTTCCATAGTCTCAATAGTAAGCTTGTGACCTGTCCATTTGTCTAGGGATGAAAAGTTATACTAAGCTTCACTTGCTCAACAAGACCTTTCTGAAATGACTGCTAAAATAAAGATATGAACTAAGTGCCACAATTGGTGATAATAAAAAAGAGGACCCAATTCAACCTTACCATTACCCGAATATAAAACTTGACGTACTTATCTGCTGAAAATGAAGTCTTAACATGAAGAAAGTAAACCAATTTCATCATTTGATCCATAATAACCCAAATCAAATCAAACAGATGATGAATACGAGGTAAAGCCGTAAGAAAGTCCATATTCAGATCTTCACACTTGCATGTAGGAATAGTAATGTTTTGAGTTAAACCACTTGGTTTATGATGCTCAACTTTCATATGATGAAAATTTTTACATTTAGCCACAAATTCCATAATGTTCTTTTTCATCCCATTCATAGATTTCCTGCAAATCATGATACATCTTGGTGGTTCCCAGCTAAGATAGAGCACTGTGAATTTCTGTCAAAATATGATTTCCCAACTCATCAAATTTTTGGGAAAAAAATTTACCTTAGTATCAAAAGACACCATCTCCCCCTTGGGAGAAAGCCTAAATGGATTTTTGCAGAAATCGACTTCTTCAACTCAACTAGTATCGGATCACAATCTTGCGTAGCCTTCAGGTGCGATACAAAAGATGACTCCAAACCATCATGAACAATCACACCACGTTCACTAGAATCAACCATGTAAACACCCAATTGATCCAATCTATGAATATTTAGAAGTAACTTCTTCTTACCACCCTCAACATAAGCAACACTTACCATTGATAATTGACAAAGAGCATCTGCCACCATATTCGCTTTACCCAATTATTAAAGGATACTCATTTCATAATGTTTCAATAACTCAAGCCATCTCCTTTGGTGAAGATTCAAATATTTTTGAGTAAACACATACTTCAAGCTCTTGGGGTCGGTAAACAAATCTACATGAACACCATATAAGTAATGCCTCAAAATCTTTAAAGCACTACTACTGCTAACTTTAAATCATGAGTTAGATAATTCTTTTCATGAACCTTCAGTTGCCTTGAAGCGTAAGAGATGACTTTCCCATGTTGTATCAAAAGACAACGAAGCCCAATCCATGAAGCATTACAATAAACTACAAAACCATCTGATCTTTACGATAATGTTAAAATAGAGGCTGAAGTGTTTCTATCCTTCAACTCTTGAAAGCTCTTCTCACACGCCTCTGACCATAGGATTTAACCTTCTTTTGAGTCAATGTCGTAAAATGCAAAGAAATAGAGGAAAATCCATCTATGAACGTTCTATAGGAACCATCCAAACCCAAGAAACTTTGTATATATGAAGTAGACAAAGGTCTTAGGTAATTCTTAATTGCCTCAGTCATTTTGGGATCAACTTGAATAAGTTCACCAGATAAAATATGACCAAGGAAAGCAACAAACCTCAACCAAAACACACACTTGCTAAACTTTGCATACAATTCATGATCCTTGAGAATTTACAACACAATTTTCAAATGCACAACATGCTCATCCTCACTCAGTGAGTAAATCAAAATATCATCAATAAACACAATAAAAAAAATGTCAAGATATTGCTTAAAGAACCTATTCATAAAATCCATGAATGTTACCGGTGCATTAATAATACCAAAAGACATCACAAAAATTCATTGTGACCATACCAAGTTTGAAAAGCCATCTTTAGGATGTCGTCTTCCTTTCACCCTTAATTGGTGATAACACGATCGGAGGTCAATCTAAGAGAAGTAACTCCCTTCTTGGAGTTGACAAAACAAATCATCTATCTTTGGAGTAGCATGAATATTCTTTATGGTAACCTTATTCAATTAACGATAGTCAATGCACATTCAGAGGCAACCATCCTTATTTCGAACAAACAACACGGGAGCAACTCACTAAGAGTTACTCGGCATAATAAAACCCTTATATAACAAATCGTTCAACTGATCCTTTAAATCCTTATTTTTTGTCTGGTCCATACAATAAGGAGGAAGAGAAATAGGATGTGTATCTAGGAGAAGGTCAATACTGATGTTTATTTCCCTTTTAGGAGAATATCGTGAAGATCATCAAGAAACACTTCTAGAAACTCATTTACAATAGGAAATTAATTTGCCTTCTCCTTCTTAGCCTACAAATACCATCCTTCTAGGTTCATATCAACCTAACTAGAGGAAGCTTTGTACTATATTTAAAAGGCTCGTCATTGGCTATATAAAATCCTTTCTACCAAACTCTTAAGGGTAATAATTAATGCTTACATCAGTCTACTCTACATTAACAACTCAAATATGCTATATAGTCATACATGAAGAATCATTTACTTAATTGGAACCTCATCTGATTACATATAATTTGGGCACACCACTTAATACTTTTGTTACTCTTATGACTTAGCCACACTTCACTACCCTTATCTAAATGTTAGGATCTCATGCTTGTACCACTCATATTCATTGCGACTAACATCTCAATTGCTCAGATACTCCATGTTAGGTCTACCACATCAGATCTCAAAACTAACATCATCACCCTCATGCTACCATTCTTCTTATTATGACACTCATCTCAACTTCAAGCATAATGTTTATTACTACTCCCGGATATTAATAAAATTTCTCACATATTATACTAACTTATGAATATTGGATAAAATTAAGGAACACTTGCCTACTAAGATCTCATGACAAGTAGTCATTATTTTCCTTTCTGTCTTCATACATACAATTTACCCTCACACTTCCTTTCACAACTTAAGTGCTATTTACCGATTCGCTATACATTATTGCTTAATTAGTTCTGTAACCCAAAAAATCATATGCCTAATTTAGAGCTATCACCTCATCAATACTCATGCCTTTCTATTCAACATCTACACTTGGCCTCCATTAACACAATGTTACATCATCATAAACTCTTTTCTAGATAAAGTATACTCTAACTCATCTTAACCAGTAACTATTACTCTACCTTCTGTCACGAACTCAAAACAAGATTATTATTTCTTAGTCTACTCATAAAGGAAAACTCATCATTAATAACTTACTGGGTGCATGACTATAATAACATAGCTTGCCTCATCACTATCTCCCTTTCTTAGATATTTAAACCTTTACATGCATTCTTCTCATTTAAGGGCACCTTCACTACTACTTCTCATAATCTCATAACTTATACTACCTTTTTGGTTGAAAATACGACCCAAGATCTAAATAACACTTCCTCATAAGGATCTCAGCTGAAACAAGGTTTAGAGAAGAGAGTATATCATGCTTTTAGCTTGAACACAAGATTCATATGAATATGAGGGCATTATTTTGAATTTTAACACCTAAGCTCACTTATGGGCTTCTCTCAAGCCCCTTTAAAGTCTCATGACTTCCTCAAGACTCTTGCTAGGAGTAACTCATCCATAAAGATCTGTCTTTGCTTTTCGACCACCTTGAATATGAGGGGTAATCAACTGGATTTGACAAACATACTAGTTTGAGTAAGATTCTTATGACAAGTTCTATTGCATGATTTAGAGTGTGAAAGAAGTAAATCTTTTGTGAAATGTCTATAGTCTCTCATTTATAGAAGTGGGGCCCTCACAACAATAAATAAGATCCTACTAACATGGCTTCATAGATACCTTAGGATACTTGAACTTTGTGCACTAATACCAAGTTTATCATGACCCGAGCCTACACCCTAGACTTGACCGACACACGATAACCATTACTAGTCCTTAAGCAAACCTTTATCTTGGCTGACTAAAAGCAGAAGACTAACTCAAGCTTACTTAAGCATCAAATTGGAAGTATGAACATCAAAACTTCACTAAATATACTGAGTATGAAACATATGTTTTAAATAAAACATTTGAAGCTGAAAGTCTCTCCAAAACTGTCTATTTATGAAATTTCCACTATTAAGAAAGGATGTCGGGACAAGACCCACGACATCTCAAAACTAATAATTGGAAAGTAACTGTGAAGTCCTCTGGAATACAAGGAGGCTCATAAAAGCTAAGTGGAGTGTAGAGTGATCTCAATGAAGAACCGATTGATAATCATGAACACCTATATCTTTATCATAAAAGGATGTAGGTCGAATGACAAAAGTACATGGAATGTTCGAGAAAGTAATATTGCTGAGTAAACAAATAACTGAACTGAAAGACTGAAAGAAACTCAACGGAATAAACACATGAACATGAAGTGAAAATCATTTAAGCTTTACAGAAAAATATACAATGAAACCAACATGAAAATAATATACTTTACTTGTGAGGAGTTTCTCTAACCGACAACCGTTACCGTGAGTCTAGCAATGATACAACGTCCCACCACACATTGCAAAGGCCCATCCTATACCTTGCTGGGGTTATAGGATGATATCATGACTATGGATCCAACTATATGCCTTCTCAAAGGCGGTGAGGAGTCGCATGAAGAATCAATGTTATCCTATCCTACACTAGATACTTAGTTCTGTGAGACTTCCAAATCATAAGAGACTCTAGCCCAACTCGGTGCTCAATACTACTCCCAAAATAATTAATATAACTTTTTTCTCAATTCACCCATTACAAAGAGTGTACTTCTTACATTACTTGAAATACTTTTCAAAACATGAGACGTGTTCACCTTCTTGAAAACATGAACTTATGAACTTATCTTTGAAGTCCAATAATCAACATAGGTACAAATATGTATGTATATATATGAATAAAGTAACATTAGAAACTCTTGATTCTTTATGAAATAAAACCTTTAAACTTTTTCTCAAAACTCATATTTACTTCCTCAAAAGCTCATTTTAAAACTCAAGTGTTGGCTTTGAAAAAACTTCTCAAGATTTTTAACTCAAAATAGGGCTCATGCTGAATTACAGACATGAACAAATCAACTCAAGGATTTCAATAAAAACGTAAAAAATCAATACTTAGGAAAAGAATTTCAAAACTAATAAAGAACTCAAATCTAGGGGTAGAATCCTAGATTACTCTTTAATGATTTGAAAATAGATGTAGGGTGTGAAGATGAACTATCCAACACTATTGTAGCTTTAGATAATTGGAAGAACAAGGTTCTAGAAGAATCTTGAAGAAGAACTTGATTAGATGCCTTGAAACCATAGCTTGAAGGACAACAATCAAGAAAATCTTTCTTGAGATTCTTGAATTGGTTTGTTGAAATCTCTATGGCCAATAATTATGATTTTCATTAGTGATTCATAATTGTATGGAGGTATTTGAGTTGGAAAGAATGAAATTCTTGGATAAAAACTTACCTTGAAGAAGATGGAAAGAATCTTGAACGTAGTCTTCTACTTTGATTTTTCCTTAGGATTTTGCCTTATGGTTTTGAGAGAGAAGAGAATGATGGATTAAAAGATGAAAAAATGATTTTTTTAGCCCTTTAATTATTCAAGAAATTCTTTTACGGTTTTCTTAGAGGTCAAACGATAAAAACGACATTTTTTTAATGTTTTCCCGTCGGCTAATTCGTCACAGCCCTGTATCAAGTTACTAAAATGGTCATAACTTTTTAATCAAACATAGGATTGTTGCGAAATTGGTGGCATTTAAAAGAAGATTCAAATACCTATAATTTAGTAGGTTATGTGCCATGTAATTCATTATATTATAGGATATATGGTCGTTTGAAGTTGACCCAAGTAAACCTTTACATCAAAACATAATCTGTATGGAAACTTTCAATTCAACTTTGTGCTAGTAGTTTCTACTGACCTTAATTGATATCCAAAATCGTTCCCACACTAAAGAATTTATCTTTACACAGAAGGGAAATTTAGGAATCACCCGACATGACCTTTTATGCAAATAAAGAATAGTTCAGGCCTTACCTTAGAAATTTTCAAGGTGTTACAATAGTAGATCGAATGACGACATCATCTCATTTTATTCCCATCAAAGTTTCTTATTCCGTGGAGGACTATGTTAAGTTGTATTTGAGTGAAATGGTGAGGTTTCATGGAGTTCCCCTATCCATTATCTTGAATCGAGGTTCCCTATTCACTTTTTAGTTTTGGAAATCTTTCCAAAAGGATCTTGGTACTCATGTTAGGCTTAGTACGACCTTTCATCCGCAAACCGATGGGCAAGAAGAGCTTACTATCCAAACTTTGGAATATATGATGAGAGAATATGTAATTGACTTCAAGGATAATTGTGATGATCATTTGCCTTTGATTTAATTTGCATATAACAACAATTATCACTCCAGTATTGGTATGGCTCCATTTGAGGCTCCATATGGTAGGAGGTGTAGATCTCCCATAGGCTAGTTTTAAGTGGGTGAATTCATTTTGATATGTCCCAAATTGGTAGATGAAGCTATGTAGAAGGTTCGGCTAATTAGAGAAAGGTTGAAAATGTCTCAAATTCGAGAAAAGTATTATGTCAATGTTAGAAGAAGAGATCTTGAGTTTGAAGTGAATGATTGGGTCTACTTGAAAATTTCACCCATGAAGGGTGTAATGAGATTTGGGAAGAAGGGGAAGCTTAGTCCCCGTTATGTGGGGCCATATACAATTTTGAGGTGTGGTTGTAAGGTTGCTTATGAACTTGATTTGCCTAATGGCTTGGCATCGGTACATCTAATTTTCCATGTCTCTCTGTTGAAGAAATGTGTTGGTGATCAGACATCTATAGTGCCATTGGAGAGTCTTGGCATAAAGAATAGTGTTTCTTATGTTACATTTCTGGTTATGATTTTAGACCGGCAAGTTCGAAAGTTGAGAAATAAAGAAATTGCTTCGGTAAAAGATATTTAGATAAATCAGTTAGTTGAGGGTGCTACTTAGGAGGCCTATTCTAATATGATATCCCATTATCCTCATCTTTTTCCCTCCATCCTTACTCTAGCCTAAGGTATTTAGTTCCTTATGGTTTACTCCTTTGGTTTCATGTGTCTTTGATATTCCCATAATTTCCTTATATATGTATGTTCATAAAAAAGTTGATTTTTAAGAAAAATGAGTTACTAGAATGATTTCTTCATGTTTATGTGCATTTGATTATGAGTTGCATATAGACCATATGAAATGATGTTTTGAACATCCTTTAGATTGGAGTTGATGTTTCCTCCTCGGATATATGCATTTATGTAACATCATGCATATTGGGTTGTTAGGCTTGAGATCTTACCTTCCTTATGATGTTGAAAATCTCATTCAAGGACGAATGTTCCCAAGGGAAGATATTATAACACCTCAAAATCGAGTGGCAAAAATAGGGGCAAAGCAGGCTAGTCATCAGCCCAAATCTGGGCCTTGGGACATTCCATGGACACCCTTGATGGACTGTATAGGGGACCACGTATCGTTATGGGGCTCGTCAGGACTTGCCATAAACTGTCATGGCCAACATATTTCCCACGTAGGCCTAGTCAGGCCGTGGTAGAGATTGTCAAGAGGCCGACCAGGAAGGGGTCTCTCCCCTTGCCACTTGTCAAGGACCACGACGGCCATAAATGGCTCGTGGAGTCCTTAACGGGACGTGAAGGCCATCGTGGAGTGGCTGCGTTAGTTTTTAGTCAGGGTCTTTTGAGTCTTCTTCTAATATTTTAATTCAATACCATGTTGTTTTAACCTTAACTCAAAGCCGTATATAAAGGCTTTTACCTCCAAAAGCACCTAATTTAATTCACTCTAAAATTATCAAAGGAAGAACAAGTTCATCCTCCTCAAATATTTATCTCTCTAGAAGTTTGAAGATGAATGCTAGGGTTTCAAGTTCAAGTCACCAATGCCCCCATTTATTTCAAGATTTTGACATCAAGGTATGATAGTATTTATCTATTGTCATGACCCAAGGGTATCCCCTTGATGTAACAAGGCGTATAGGACCCCGAGAGACCCTATACAAGGCACTTAGCATTCATAACATAAGAAATAGAACAAAAGAAGTAAAAACAGCATTTCAAGTTCAAAGTTTTATAAAAGTAAAGCAGAAGTCTAAAACACTTGTCTCAATAGCCATCTAAAACAATACAATGAAATTTGTCCTAGCCCATACATCATTTCTTAAAACTAGAAATATGAAAGAAAAATGAAACAATAAACTCCATTCTTGAAGCATTAGGATTCACCAAAGCTCGGGAACCTCATAATCAATCACTAGCCACGAAACTAAGAAACCTGACTACCGCACCCAAGTATGATTGCTATACATAAAACATTTAAATCATGCTAAGGAGACATTTCATGAAATGCAGTTGACCAAGATAAAACATGATATAAAAGGGTAAGAAAACATAAGTCATAAAACATGGACAATGCAAGCTAACATCATTTAAAGCCTTTGATCACGTACGTGTTACTTCTTGAAGTAACCTTAGTTCATTATTATTGTGGAAATTAGCCTTAACCGACATGAATACCATGTGAGCTATAACATGATCCCTTGGTGTCTCCCACACTGAAAAAGGTTATCCTACTTGCCAAAGTAAGGACCATGAACTTCTAGCTTAAGTTCATCCACTAGCTAATGTCTATCTAGAAAATCATCCTATGAGGGCACATAGGTAAGGGATAAGGATATTGCTTCTACAAACATGACATCTACAAACATGAGAGCTTTTATCTCAATATCCTCTTGGTGCTAAGCATAAATCCCACGGAAAAGTCATTTTCTTACTTGTTCTTATTATACATGGAAGGGCACGTCATCTTGTCAATCCAAGCTAAGTCATAAGTCATCAAAGGAAAGCTATCATTCAATAACCAATCCAATCTAGGTTTCAATAGGATAGTTCTTTATCTTAGATTCGATTAGGTGAGAAGACCTTTCGACCTTAGAATCCTTACTATGTGAGAAAACTTTTCACAATCATATTTTTATGTGTTTATGAGAATTCCTTTCAACAACACAACAACAACATCATCATTGATACTTCACTCTCAAAGCATCCTTAAAACATTTACATGAATTTCATAAAAACATGTATAATTCATTAATTCACCTTCAAGGTTCAAAACCTACTTTCAATAATCAACATTTTGAAAACATGGGTTATGATTAGGTTTAATCATAAATTCATGCATCTCTATCAATTCATGCTTGATTTCATCAAACTCTTCCTTTATAATGTAAGACCCACATAATATGCTCATAACTTTAAAATAACATGGGGATTTCATGTGTTCATAGGGGAAACATCATAAAATCATAGTATTTCATCAATTCATGCATAAGAGATCATAATTCAATCATTTAAATCTATAATCAAGAGAAACCATGGCAATTGAAGAAAACCTTAACTCAATGTGAGATTTGTAACTTTTAAAGTAGGAGAATTTGGGAACTCCATGAATTGAAGGAATCCATGGATGAAAATTATTATACCTTGAAGACAATTGCTTATCTTCAATGGAGGAATTGAGACTTGACTTGAAACCCTATGTTGAATCCTCTTTTTTTAAGCTTTCTAAAGAGCGAATTCTTTAAGAGTTCTTTTATTTGGTGAATTTGAAGAGAATGAAGTGAATGAACTAATTTGGGGATTGAAATCACTTATATAGGGGTCTTAGTGACGTAAAAACGACTTAGTATAGGGATAAAATAATTAGGAAAAGATCCAACTGCCCCTAAAACTTAACTGCCAGCCACGACCCATGGACCACGATTGACAAACCGTAGTGTGATCGACGACCCATTCTGTTTATGTGTCATCTGGTGTTAGAGAGTAGATTTAGGGTTCTTGGTCCAGAGGTCCTCAACCACAGAACGTGGTCTGACTGACAGCCCATTGGTCAGGCTGTGGTTCTGGACCTCTGAATCAAGGTTGGGGGTGACAGCCATGGACCACACCTACGGTCTGTGGTCCCATCCACGGGCCATGGTTGTGCACCATCAATTGGCACCTGGAACTTCTAAGAATTGATCTTTTCCCTTTTTGAATCATTGGTGTTACAATATCTCCCCCTTGGAATCATTTGTCCTCGAATAAGGGTCTAGCTAGTACAAAAAGAGTAGGAGATGAACTAACAACCCAACTATCAATAAAACTTCATCTAAATGCATATAAACAAGGAGGAATTATTGACTACAAGCTAAGACATAATCAAAACATCATAAGAGGGGCGGAATTAAATCTAATATCCTATCATGCATGCAATACACATATCCGAGGAGGAAATATCAACTCCAAGCTAAAACATACTCATATCATCATATCATGTAGTCTATATGAAATTCATAGTGAATTCACATAAACATGTAAATATCAACCAAATAAACCCATTTTCTAAAAAAATAAGATTTTCTTGATTCATGTATAGTAAGGAAATCGTGCAAACATTCAAGACGCATGACTCCAAAACAAAGAACAAACCACGAGGAACTAATTACCTCAAGCTACAATAGGAGCAGAAGAAAAGAGGTGAGGATATTGGGACAACAAATCGGCCTCGGCCTCCCAATTAGCACCCTCCACAACACTTCCACGGAAGTTGCGTCTTTATTTCTCAACTTCTTGACTTGCCGATCTAAAATCTCAACCGAAACTTCTTCATAAGAAAGATTCTTCTTAACTCCCAAACCTTCCAAGGGAACTATGGATGTCGGATCGCCAACACATTTCTTCAACATAGAGACATGGAAAACTCGATGCACCAATACAAACTCGTTAGGAAAATCTAGTTCATAAGCAACCTTACCAACACATCTCAAAATCTGATATGCTTCATAACGGGGACCAAGCTTCCCTTTCTTACAAAACCTCATTACACACTTCATGGGTGAAATTTTTAAGTAGATCCAATCATGAACATCAAACTCAAGATCTCTTCTTCTTATGTCGACATATGACTTTTGCCGACTTTTAGTTGTTTCAACCTTTCTCTAATAAGTCAAACATTCTCTATGGCCTCATGTACCAACTTGGGACCTATTAAGGAAACCTCACCCATCTCAAACAAACGTATAGGTGTCTACACCTCCTACCATATAATGCCTTAAATGGAACCATATCAATACTCGAGTGATAGCTATTGTTATAAGCAAACTTATTAAATGGCAAATGGGCATCCTAATTACCCTTAAAATCATTCACAAAAGGTCTCAACATGTCTTCCAAAGTTTGGATAATACGCTCCGATTGCCCATCAGTTTGGGGATGAAAAGATGCACTAAGCTTAGCACGAGTACCAAGACCCTTTTAGAAAGACTTCCAAAACTGAGAAGTGAATTGGGTGGCATGATTAGAAATAAAGGACAAAAGAACTCGGTGCAACTTTACCATTTCTCAAGTACAACTTGGCATAATCCTCCGCTGCATAGAAAACCTTGACGGGAAGAATATAAGCTAAATTCATCATCTGATTTGCTATAACCCAAATCGAGTCATGTTGTCGCTAGGTGTGAGGCAAACCAATAATAAAGTCCATGTTCAAATATTCCCACTTCCAATTAGGAATGCTAATGTCTTGGGACAAACCTCCCGGTTTCTGATGCTCAACTTTCACGTTTTGACAATTAGGACACTTAGTCACAAATTGTGCAATATCCTTCTTTATCCCATTCAACCAATAGACTTCCTGTAAATAATGTTACATCTTGGTGGCTCCAGAGTGAATGGAATATTGAGAATTATGGGCTTTTGACAAGATTAGTTCCCACAAGCCATCAACATTTGGAATGCACAAACGACCTTGATATAAAAGTACACTGTCCCCCCTCGGGAGAAAGCCTCAATGGATTTCTTAAGCACCGATTCTTTTATGTCGACAAAAGTTGGATCAAGACCTTGCTTGGCTTTAGCATCTGCCACTAAAGAAGATTTTGAACAATTGTGAACCGTAACACTTCCCTTGGTTGAGTCAACTAACCGAACACCCAATCGGGACAATCTATGAACATCTCGAACCAACTCTTACTTTTCTTCTTCAATATGGGAAACGCTACCTATAAAGAACCGACTAAGAGCATCTACAACCACATTTTCTTTGTCGGGGTGTTAGAGAACGCTCATATCATAATCCTTCAATAACTTAAGCCACCTTCTTTGGCAACGATTTAGATCATTCTGATTAAACATTTATTGCAAACTCTTCTGGTTGGTAAACACATCTACATGAACACTACACAAATAATGCTTCCAAATCGTTAAGGAAAAAACAATTGCTGCTAGTTCAAGGTTATGGGTAGGATAATTTTTCTCATGAATCTTAAGTTTCCTTGAGGCATAGGCAATCACTTTTCCATTTTGCATAAGCACACACCCTAGTCTAATTCTCGAGGCATCACAATAAATCACAAAAATATCAGTTCCTTCCGGTAAAGTCAACACCAGCACAAAAGTAAGTCTATCCTTCAATTATTGGAAACTCTTCTCACATGCTTCAGACTATATGAAATTAGCCTTCTTTTGGGTCAATGCCATCAAAGGAGAGGTGATTGAGGAGAATCCCTCAACAAACCTTCTATAGGAATCGGCTAAACCCAAGAAGCTCTTAATATCTGAAGGGGTTAGAGGTCTAGGCAAACTCTTGACCGTATCCGTCTTCTTAGGATCTACCTCAATGCCCTTACTTGAAATAATGTGACCAACAAATGCTCTGGACCTTTGCGAAAACTCACCCTTGCTAAACTTAGCAAAGTGTTATTGGTCCTTCAAAACTTGCAACACGGTCTCAAATGATCAATATACTCATTCTCACTTCTCAAATAGATCAATATATCATCCATGAACACAATCACAAACATGTTAAGGTATTGTCTAAACACCCGATTCATCAAATCCATAAATGCCACCGGAGCATTAGTTAATCCAAATGACATTACGAAAAACTCATAATGACCATACTAAGTTCAAAAAGAGGTCTTCTGAATATCATCTTCCTTCACCCTCAATTGGTGATAACCCGATTGAGGATTAATCTTAGAGAAATAACTCGCTCCTCAAAGTTTATCAAACAAGTCATCTATCCTTGGAAGATAATACTTATTCTTAATAGTCACCTTATTCAACTGACGATAATCAGTACACATACGAAGAGAACAATCTTTCTTTATAACAAAGAAATCTTGAGCACCCCGTTGAGAGATATTCAATCAGATGAAACCCATATCCAACAAATCTTTCAATTTCTCATTCAACTCTTTAAGTTCTACCGGAGCCATACAGTAAAAAGGAATAGAAATAGGTTGCATATCTTGGAGAAGGTAAATACTGAAGTTTATTTCCCTCTCGAAAGAGATATCGGGTAAATCACATGCGAACACTTTCAAACACTCATTAACAACGGGTACCGACTGAAGAGTGGGGGTTCAGAATCCACATCCTTCACCCGAACTAGAAGGTAAATGCAACCCTTTGAAATCATCTTTCTAGCTTTAAGACAAGAGAAAAATTGACCTTTAGGCATAGAATTTCCCCCTCTCCATTCTAGGACAGACTCATTCGGGAACTGAAACTTGAGTATACGAGTTCTACGATCGATAGAATCATAACATAAGTGCAGTCAATCCATACCAAGGATAACATAAAAGTCTAGCATATCAAGCTCTACTAAGTCAACAAGAGTAACTCTATGGGACAAGGAAATGAGACATTTTCTATAGACCCTCTTAGACACAATGAGTAGTGATAGAAAAAAGATCTAACAACACATGTGGAAAAACATCAAACCTCATAGCCACATATGGTGTCACAAAAGACAAGGTAGCACCGGGATCAAGTACATCATAAACATCAAGTTGGAAAATTTTCAATTTACCGGTAACCACGGAGAACCATCTTGTTCACTATGAGTCTGAAGTGCATAGAATCGGTTTTGCTTTGGAGCATTGGGACCCGAACCACTAGGATAGGCTTGCTTGCCCTCTCTTCCTTCAATCATAAGCATCGGGCAATACCTTATTTTATGACCACTTTTAACAGAACTGAAGCAACCATTCGTATTGGCTAGGCACTTACCCTCGTGCTTCCTTCCATACCTAGCACAAGTAGATGTAGGCAATGAAGATCCACTTCCATTACCTCCTTGAGGCTTTGGGTTAGACACCCTATCTTTGTTGAAGTTAGGAGGAGCATTGGAGGAACCTTGACCATAAAACCTTTGTTGAAATCTAGAACGGCCATGTCCATCGGACCTTGTATGAGAGAAATTACCATCACCGATTTTAGACCTCTTTGTATCCCTAGACTTTTTCTTAAGTTTTTCCTCTTTGATTTGTTGAGCATGAACAATGAGACGAGAGATGTCCATGTCATTAATGAGCATGGAGGTACAACACTCTTTAACCACCATTTCGGACACACCTAAAATGAACTTACTCATCCTTGCCCTTGAATCGTGAACCATTGTTGGAGCATATGTAGACAGTTGCATGAACTTTAAAGCATACTCCCTTATACTCATACTTCCTTGATGAAGGTTGATGAACTCAAGCATCTTTGCTTCCCTTATCTCAAGGGAAGAACTTATAAAGGAAAGCGGCCTTAAACTTCTCCCAATCAAGAGGACATATATCTTCCGATCTCCCTTCTTTCCATTTGTTGAACCAAGTTTGAGCAACACCTTTTAGTTGATAAGTGGCCAACTCTGCCTTTTCCACTGGTGTCACTCCCATGATCATCAACACCTTGTAGACCTCATCAATGAAATCTTGAGCATCTTTCTCAACCTTAGAATCATGAAATTTCGGAAGATTCATCCTTGGGAAGTCCCTTACTCTAGATGACAATGTACCCATATTTGGGTTCATAGGAACCACAACCTCCCTATTGTATTGCGTTGTCATAGCTTGAGCCAACACTTGAAAAGCAACCCTAAACTCCACATTAGTCACTTGCTCATCCAAAGGATCGACTGTAACTTAAGGAGCTTGGGGAGAAGCTTCTTGTTCTGTATTCTTCCTCACATTCCTTCTAGGATAAGCTCTTAAAGTAGAGATATCCTAAAGAGCATCAGATAAGGATTAGAAGAGAGACCTTATAGAGTTAAACTATATCTCACGACTTTAGATTAAAGAAAGAAATGGAGTTTCCTAATTATCTTGTAGCCTCTTATTCATAAATGTGGCACGATTCACACTCATGAATAAGACTCTACTCGACGTGGCTTATGAGACATCCTAAGACCATTCTAAACCTTGTTCTCTGACTACCAAGTTTGACATGACCCAAGGGGACCCCCTAGATTTAACATGGCCTATAGTACCACGAGAGACCCCATACAAGCCACTTAGCATTTATAACATAAGAAATAAAACAAAATAAGTAAAGAAAACATTTCAAGTCCAAAGTTTAATAATAGTAAAGCAAAAGTCTAAAACACTTGTCTCAATAGCCATGTAATACAATAGAATGAAATTGGGCCTAGCCCATACATCATGTTCAAAAACTTGAAATATGAAAGAAAGCAGCAACAATAAAACTCCATCCTCTAAGCATGAGGACTCACCAAAGCTCGGAAACCTCGTAATCAATCACTAGCCATGAAACTAAGAAACATGACTATGGGACCCTATATTTGGGTAAATATAGGTAAGAGTATGTGTTACTACAAAATAATGTACCAAGTATGATAGCTATGCATAAAACATTTAAATCATGCTAAAGAGGACATTTCATGACACACAATTGACCAAGCTAAAATATGATATAAAGGGTTAGAAAACATAAGTCATAAAATATGTTCAATGTAAGCTAATATCATTTAAAGCCTTTGAACACATATGCGATACTTTTGAAGTAACCTTAGTTCATTATTACTGTGGGAACTAGCCTTAATAAACATAGAGACCATGTGAGTTATAGCATGATCCCTCGGTGTCTCCCACACCGAAAAGGGTTGTCCTACTTACCAAGGTAAGGAAAATGAGCTTCTAGATTAAGTGGATCCACTAGCTAATGTCAATCTATACAATCATCCTATGGGGCAAATAGGTAAGGGATAAGGAGATTGCTTCTAGAAACCCGACATCTACTAACGGGAGATCTTCCATCTTAATATCCTCTTAGTACTAAGCATAAATCGCATGGAATAGTCATTTTTGTACTTTTTCTTATTATCCATGGAAGGGTACATCATCTTGCCAATCCAAGCTAAGTAATAACTCATCCATGGAAAGGTGTCATTCAATAACCAATCCAAGTAATATTTCATTAGGATAACTGTTTTGCTTTGATTCAATTATGTGAGAAGACTTTTCAAACTTAGAATCCTTACTATGTGAAAAAACCTTTCACAATCATACTTTTATGTGTTTATGAGAAATCCTTTTAACAACACAACAACAGCATAATCATTGATACTTGTAACACCCGAAAAACTAATAGGTGAAACTAAAGCCTTATGTGAGCGTTTTTAAGTTGGATATGTGGTTTAAGATTGTGAAATGGCTTTCCTTACTTAGGATAAAGTGTTTAGGGGTTAAACGTCAAGGTACGACTCCCTAAGGACCAACCAAATGGGTCCTTCAGGAGGACCCCAAAGCAGCCCCCAAAACTGCCCAAAAATGTAAGCTACGGATGAGACCTATAGGGCGAGGTCCATCTATGCCACGTGGGGAAGGTTTGTGAGTCAATAGACAATTTTAGGAGCTGCAGGTCATGACCTATGGACCTACAGGATAGCCAGTAGATTCATCCACAAACCGTAGGTCCCAGGCGTAGGCCATGCTGCAACATGCCCAAATCTCGGCCAAGGTAAGGTTAATTAGGTAAATTCCTAGGCTAGTTAGTTAATTATTGAGTCATTTTATATTGTTTATTTAGACCTATATAAGACCTTTTAAGCCTTTAACCACCTCATATACCTCATAACTCCCAAACCCAAAATCATAACCAAGTTTACCCTCTCCAAAATATTCTCTCTAAAATTCCAATAAGAAGAAGAAGAAGATCAAGTTAGGGCTTGAAGAAGGAAGCTTTGTGATTCAAATTTGTTGGATTTATATACCTAAGGTTTGGTAGTCTTTGATTCATGGAATGCTTTCATCCATGAAGTCCTCAAACTCTCAATTTCAAAGTAGAAAAATCTCCAAAACCTAGGGTTTTCACTCAAAGTCATGGATTATTTCTAAAAACGTTTTCAAAGATTTAATTATTTTATATTATGATCGAATTGCTGTTTTATGGTGCTTTCAAGACAAAATCTCCCATGAATACATGAATCCCCCAAAACCCTAATTTATGACTTGTGAATTGGGTGACTTGTAGTAAGGTGGATACTATGAAATTGTTCTTGTAGTAGTTTAGTTAATTGAATCATGTCATTATCCATTCCTAATTGTAGTAATTCTGGGTGTGTTGGTGACTTATGATTCATGGTCCATGAAGGGCAAATTATAAGGTTTTGTATAATCATGTGTTTTGTGTACATGCTTTATGAATAAATTGAAAGTAATATGATCATGACTATAATGCAATTGTAGTGCTGTTTAAAGGCTATTCTCAGTTATACACTTGTGAATGTTGATTACTTGTTGTGAAAGGTTTTCTCAATGTATAATATACCTTGAATTGGTAGGCTCAAGGCATCCTCTTCATGTGTAATTAAAAGTAATCTTGATTGATATACCTTGAATTGGTAGGCTTAAGGCATCCTCTTCATGTGTAATTAAAAGTAATCTTGATTGATATACCCTGAATTGGTAGGCTTAGGACATCTTCTTCATGTGTGAAATAATGAACCTTGAATCGGTAGGCCAATGGAATCCCTTTCATAATTGACTAATGAAGTATTTTAAGGCTTTGTCTTGAATCGGTAGACCAATGGTATCCCTTTCATGATGAGTCTATGAACTACTATATGATGAATCTTGAATCAGTAGACTAATGGTATCCCTTTCATGAGGATTCAATGAGCTATTCTAATGATGTCCCTTGAATCGGTATGCCAATTGCAGCTCTTTCATGTGTGTAATGATGTGCCTTGGGTCGGTAGGACAATGGCATCCCTCTCATGGTAATAATGTTAAAAGAGAATTAACTACTCTATGGAAATTTAATGCTTAGCACTGAGTGGATATTTTGAGGTGGAAGCTCTCCCCATATTAGGTCGGGTTTCTAGTAACAACCTCCTTATACCATAACTATGTGCCCGCATAGGTTATTAGCTAGTGGATCCACCTAAGCAAAATTTTCGGTTCTACCTTAGGCAAGTAGACCAACTCTTTTCGGTATGGGACATGACACCGGATTCCATGATTTTCTCAGATGGTCTATGTCGTTTAGGGTGCATTCCCATCATATGAGTTATGTACTATAGTTACTCAAGAGGTTTTATGAAGTGTGGGTGGGGGTATGGGACTTCATCTATGCATTACATGAGTAGGCTTTGAGAGTGGTTACGGTGTGTTTCTCTAATGTTATAATGTCTTATGAAATGAAAAGGTTGATAATGAAGTTATTGAGAATGTTGATAAGAAAGCTAAATGTAATGAGGAATGCTTAACTTGGATTGTTGCTATGAGTTGCCTTCATTGATATGAATAGTTAAATGTGAATGTTCCTTGTTTATGAGTATGAACTAAGGATGACATCAAAGAATGGAAAGCATGATTATGGTGGACTAAGAGCGGTACTTAGTATGAGTGGTATTATGGGATGACATTCATACATTGCACAAGTATAACTTAGGTTTACCTAATAGATAGTTCTATTAAGTCATAATGATTTATATGATGAATATGCTTGTGACCTATGTTTTTACATGAAAAGTGCATAATGATTCTAAAACTTGTTAAATGCATGCTTTTCAACTAAAATGTCCTTCTTAGCATGTTTCAAGGATTTTTATGCATGGCTATCATACTTAGTGCATTTTTGTACAAACCCATATTTCTTCTATATTTTACACAAAGTGTAGGTCCGGTGTTTGAGGTGATTCTCTATTGGTTCATGCTTGGATTGACTATTCTAGTAGCTTGTGGTGAGTCCTCAAGATTTGAGGACATATGATTCATTAGTAGTTTCTTTCAAGTACTTTTATGATTCGGACTATGTTGAAAGGGTTGTGACCCTATTGTTGATTCTAAGATGTATTAGATGGCTAATTAAGACAAGTTAGACTTCTGCTTGCTTTTAAATAAATATTTCGATTGAATGTTTAAAAGTTTTTAAATTTGGCATCATTTCTTTTATCTTATGCTATGAATGCTATTGGCTTGTTTGAGACCCCTTTGGGGTCAAGTACAATGTGTTACATCTAGGGTGTACCCCTGGGTCATGACTGTACTTCACTCTCAAAACATCCTTAAAACATTTACATAGAATTCATAAAAACATGTGTAATTCCACAATTCTCCTTTTAAGGTTCAGAATGCACTTTCAATTATCAACATTTAGAAAACATGGGTTAGGCATGGTTTTCATCATAAATTCATGTAATTCTATCAATTCATGCTTGGTTTCATAAAACTCTTGCTTCATAATGCGAGACCCACATTATATGCTCATGACGAAAAAAATAAAATGGGAATTTTATGGGTTCATAGGGGAAACATGATAAAATCACAATATTTCATCAATTCATGCATAAGAGATCATAATTCAATCATTTAAATTAATAATCAAAAAAACCCATGACAATTGAAGAAAACCCTAGCTCAATTGGGGATTTTTATTGTTGAAAGTAGGAGAATTCGGGAACACCATGAATGGAAGGAATCCATGGATGAAAATTATCATACCTTGATGCCAATTTCTTATCTTCAATAGATGAATTGAGACTTGAGTTGAAACCCTAGGTTGAATCCTTCTTCTTCAAGCTTTCTAAAGAGATAAATATTTGAGAGTTCTTCTTTTTGGTGAATTTGAAGAGAATGACGTGAATGAACTAATTTAGGGGTTCAAATCACTTATATAGGGGTCTTATTGAAGGGTAAAATGATGTAGTATAGCGGATAAAATAATTAGGAAAAGACCCGACTTCCCCTAAAACTTAACTACTAGCCACGACCAACGAACCTGACTGATGAACCATGGTCTGACTGATGGCCAATCATGTCGGTCCATCGTCTGGTGTAGGCTGCTCATGTTGGTTATCTCCCCCTGTTGGTGGTCTTACAGTAGCAATGGACGTAGAAGGAATTTTTTCCCACTTTGCTAATCTTTCCATCTAACGCAGGCCGAGCAGCGACGCCTGTCTCTCTGATGACTTTCGATACCAACCAACCCGAATCTACCTTCACAAGTCTCTCTGCATTTTCGGAGCAAAACATGCAGCAAATTTGAGCAATGTCAAAAAGTAGATTTGGGGTCTTGGACCATAGGCCCTCAACCAAGGACCGTTGTATGACTGAAGGTCCGTTGGTCAGGCCGTAGTTATGGACCTTGAATTAAGACTGGGTGTGACTAACCACGGACCACACCTATGGTCCGTGGTTCCATCCATGAGCCGTGGTTGGCCACCATTAGTTGGCACCTACAACTTGTAAAAATTAATACTTTGCCCTTTTCAAATCCGAGGTGTTACATCTATGGAGCCCTTTCCTCCATAGAGTTCCTAAATTTTTCAATCTTGAGGTTAGAAATCTCCAATTGAAGTTAGGCTTTTCTTCTATATCATGGGTTCCTTTCAATGTTGACTCAGTTGATTGTTTTATGAATAATTATGCATGAGTTGAGATAATTCCATGTTACAGCTCACATGGTCTTAAATGTTGGTTAAGGCTAATTACCACACTAATGATGAACTAATCCTACTTAAAGAAGTATTTCCCAAGAGTTCAAAAGAGAAGTTTTACTTGCATATGACCATGACTATTATGATTTTTTCTAACCTCTTTCTTATGGTTTTAACTTGGTCTTTTCATCAGCATAAAGGGGTACTTTTTAGCATGATTTATATCTCTATGCATTGCTATCATACTTGATACATTTTTGTACTAACGCATACTCTTGCCTACATTCTTCTTAAATGTAGGGTCCGATGCTCCAGGTTCGCATCCCTTTGGCTAGGAGTCACCGTGATTATACATAGTAGTGGTGAGTCCTCATGTTTCTAGGATCAATCTTTTTATCTCTTTCAATTTTACTTTCAGATTTGTACGTGATTCTACAGTTACGTCATGGTCACTCTTGATGTTATAAATGGCTAGTGAGACAATATAAACTTCCATTTTGTTTTTATAAACTTGTTGTTTTGAAATTTTCTTTGAATCTCTTGCTTTTCGATTATCTTTTTTTAAGTATACTAAGTGGCTTGTATAAAGTCTTTCAAGGTCCTATATGTCATGTTACACCTAGGGTCTACCTTAGGTCCTAATAGAATTTGATAATATTTAATCATTAACAAAAAATTTTATAATTTGTGTATCTCTTTAAAATTATGATTATATAACATAATCTAAGATAATTTATCATAAAAAATATAAATCACGATAATCAAATAAATAGAATCATACTTTATCTCAAAGAATCAGTATTTCACGAAAACATTTATAACATAATGCATGGACATATAAATAACTTAGTCATGATCATAAGAATACTTGTATAGCATGAATTTATGAAAATATCATTAAAAATATTGAATTATGATGATATCGTACATAATAAGATCAATCATGAAGAATAAATTGAAAGTCAATAAGAACGTATAAGAAATCATGAAACCCTAGAATTGGAGAAGAATCAAAATTTGAGAAATTGAGGTTTGTTTGGGACTTAATGTGTGCAGAAGAACCTATTGATGAAGTTCTAACATAACTTAATTTAAACCCTAATGAAATTCGGGGAAGAAGAGTTGATGCTTTGAGGGAGACGAATTTGATTTTGAGAGAATTAGAGTAAACTGGAGGTTAGGGGTGTTAGGAATCAATTATTGTCTCCAAAATAAGCCCTGAACGACATAGTATAAAAATAGGAAAACACCAAATTAACCCTAGAAAATAACTACCAAATAGGAATTACGGTTGAGTCTATGGGCGTGCATCCATTCATAGACCGAGAGTCCACCAATAAGAAGTTCACTGAAAATCCTGAGTTTCAAAAGTGTAGACCACGAACCCCATTCATGACTCGTAAATCCATTCTCGAACTGTTTTGTCATGCCATAGGTGACAACTACTGAAACCTATCTTTCTTAAAAATGAACCATGAACATCCATCTACGCCTCGTAGTTTGTAAAATAACCTTTGTACAAGTCAATGTACTGAAATTACTACTTTTTGATGATTGCATCCATGAGGCCCAACTCTGAATTATAGTTCTCTTTATGAGTCATATCGTTGGCTCATATATTGAGGCATGAGGCTCTATGCTTATGAAGTTTTCGAGCTTGTTTCTACTAGCTACGACATACAAACATCCACATCCATATATCCAACTTGTAATCACTAAACCAAATTTGTAAAATTCCAAGTCTCAACAAAGAATAGTTTTAATGAATCCCGTAAACACTGTTCGTGCAACCGAAAAAGTTGCAGATCTTTGCACTTTCTAACCTCCAACTAAGTTATGAACTTCTGAGGTATTACAATATCTCCCCTACTGACATTCTTACTCGAGGGAGATTAAATTAGGCATGAAAAGAGTATGGAAAGATCTACAACCCAACATGAATATAATAACATATAAAACTAAAGAAGTGACTAACTCAAAGATAGAACATAAATATTAAAACTAATTCCATAAAGATGCATACATAGGAATCTATAAGAATAGATGAAACACATAAGTCCCAAGAGTACATATCAGGAACTAATACCTCACACTGAAATTGAACTGGAAGGAAAGAGATGGGAGTATCTAGAAATCGAATCAGCTTGAGCCTCATAAGTAGCACCCTCAACAAACTGATTTGTCCAAAAGACATTCCAGAGGCAACTTTTTTTTCCTCAATTTATGAACCTGACTCTATAGAATCTCAAATGGGACTTCTTTATAAAAGTGACTTCCTTTCACGCTGACACTTTCTAAAAGCAATGCATTTATTCAACAAAGACACATGAAGCACCAAAATCACGAATTATGTAACACCCCGTATCTGAAAACAGACCAAATAATAGATTTTTAGATTTTGCAGCTGCAACCCACGATTGCCACCTACGGACCATAGGGGGACCCATAGACCGTAGGTGGAGTCCATGGATTGGCCATGTAACGCCCTGAGGCAATCCCCTGGATGCAGACACGGGACCTAGGATCACGAGTGACCTCAAGCTAACCCTATTGGCATATCATAAGCATACTAAAGCAAATGGAATCAATAAATACTATGTGGAAACTAAATCATATAAATAATTTGAAATGATAGGGAAAACCAATATACTAAGTCTGAATATATGAAAACTAAAACTTTGAATACAAATGAAAAGTCAAACTCTAAGACTAAAGTTGAAACTAACTATGTCTGAAATAAAGTCTCTACTGACTAGAATTGATGGGACATGCCCCAACTAGATCTAGCAAAACTGAAATGGAAAGATAAGATGTCACTAGTCCTCGAAGAATAAGGACTCACCACTGATACTGCTGAAATGATGATTGGGAACCGATCTATGCATGATCTGACTACTAAGGACATGAACCTATATCATGAGAAGATGTAGCGCAAAGTATGCATCAGTACTTGAAAGGTACTGAGTATGCAGGATAGAATAAAGCTGAATAATAACAGAACTAAACAAGCAATTAAGCAATGATATAATCTCAACATGATAAAGATACTGGAAATACTGAACAAGGCTAAACATAATGCAATGACCAACTTTATAACATGCTGAGACTGAATACTGAACTATACTGATAACATGGCCAATGCAATAGAATCTGACTGAACTGTAAGGAAGCTACTACTAATCGACACAAAACCACATAAGCTAAATGTGGAGTCTGATATATACGACTCATTAAGAGGACCCAATATACCATGCTAGAGGTATAGAGGCATACTGGCGTGATCACTAAAATTATGCCCATAGAGGGGACTTAAAACCTATGAGGCACGTAGTTCTAGGAATTAATGGTAACGCACCCTATTTTACTTAATTTTAAGCTTCTCCCAATTGATTAAGTAATTAACAATTTATAACTAAAGTTTTGAAATACTGATTAGCTCAAAATATTTACATGCTAATTGAAAATGCAACATTAATGGATTGATAATGAAACATTTAAATCTGAGGCATGTATAACTTAAATATCTAACCTAGCATGTGTAGTTCATGAACTAAAAGAACTACATAGCTAGGATTCTAAATTTATGAAAGAATCTACACCAAAAGACACTAAATTCATGATAATATGACTTGGATCATTAAAGTAACTAATTCATAATAATCTACTGAAATTCTAGAAACCCTACGTCTAAATGACATTAAGGGAATCAAAAATCTAACTAAAATCTAGGGACCTAATGGGAGAAAGGAACCTACTAGTGAAATCCCACATGCCT
Organism: Solanum bulbocastanum; assembly: GCA_037074985.1. Lineage (NCBI taxonomy): Eukaryota > Viridiplantae > Streptophyta > Magnoliopsida > Solanales > Solanaceae > Solanum > Solanum bulbocastanum. The sequence continues at coordinate 39,123,272 of CM073605.1, forward strand.
GGTAGCAAATTCCACAGAGAAATCTTTCGATTTTGGGGCTAGAACTGATGGAACCTTCCTATGTTCTTGAAGTAGGGTTCTTGACTTCTTTCTGCTCTTACGCTTTAATTTTTTCTAAGTTTTGATGAATGATCTAATATAGGTAAGTTCTAGTTATGTTTCTAAATTAAAACTGACAAAAACCACGTAGTTTAGGGTTTAAACGATGTAGTGTAAGGGTCCAACCAATAAGGAAATGACCAAAAGACCCTGACTTAACTGTTGTCGGGGTCACTGATGGACGGGACCAACAGACCGTCAATCGACTGACGGTCTGTGCTGGTCAACCATCAATCGACGATTGGGTTTGGAATCAGAGGGTCCGACCAATGGCCTTGGACTAGACACCGTGGTCTAACCTACAGTCCATAGGTCCTAGTGTGGGTCAGGACTTAGTTTATTTTTCTGGGTGTTTCTGGGGAAAGTAGCAAATGGTAATCCACGGACCGCGGGTCGCCCTACGGTTTTTGGGTGGCAATCGTGGGTTGTACTTGTAATTTTTGAAAATCTGCATTTTGGTAGTTCTAGCATACAAGGTGTTACATTATCTACCCTTGGGAACATTCGTCCTCAAATGAAGTCTAAACTAGTTGACTATGGTGGGAACGAGCTACAAACCCTACTACTAAATACTGGAAATTGATTTCTAACTGAACTAACTTCTAAGATCATGCAAATACGCTGAAAATACAAGTACAAACTAAAGGAACATGATGCTAAAACTGAAATAGTGCATGAATGACTGAAAAACTAAAGAGGAACAATTACCTCAAGCTAGAATGGAATTAAAAGGAAAAAGGTGAGGATACTTGGCCTTCATGGCTGCTCCTCCTTCCCAAGTAGCTCCCTCGATGGACTGACTCTTCCACAAAACCTTGACTGAAGCGACTTCTTTGTTTCTAAACTTTCGAATCTAACGATCAAGGATTTCAACTGGTACCTCTTCATAAGTGAGACTATCCTTCACCCCTACACTTTCAAGAGGTACGATAGATGTTGGATCACCCACACACTTCTTCAACAACGAAATGTGAAAAACTGGATGCACTGTTGCTAGTTCTATTGGTAACTCTAACTCATAAGCCATTTTATCAACCCTTTTCAAGATCTTGTAAGGGCCTACATATCTAGGACTGAGCTTCTCTTTCTTGCCAAATCTCATCACCTCTTTCAAGAAAACCCAATCATCAACTTGGAACTCTAATTCCCTCCTCCTTACATCTGTATAAGACTTTCGGTGACTCTGGATTGTCTTAAGTCTATCTCTAAGGAGCTGCACTTTAACCATAGCATCATGAACTAAATCTAGCTCTATCAAGGCTACTTCACCTACTTCAAACCAACCAACTCGAGATCTTCATTTATGCCTATACAATGCCTTATAAGAGGCCATCCGAATGCTGGAATGGTAATTATTATTGTAGGAAATCTCTGTAAGAGGAAGGAGATCATCCCAACTACCCTTGAAATCGATCACACAAGCTCTCAACATGTCTTCTAAGGTCTGAATGGTATGCTCTACCACCCATCAGTATGCAAATAAAATGTTATACTAAGATTAACCTGAGTAATAAGACATTTTAGAAATGATTTCCAGAAATGGGAGGTAAACTAAGGATCTCTATCTGAGATGATAGACAAAAGAACCCCATGCAACCTGACTTTCTCGTTAATGTAAAGTTTGACATAGTCCTCCACTGAATCTGTAGTCTTTACTGCCAAAAAGCATGCAGATTTAGTAACTCTATAACCTATCACCCAAATGGTGTCATGCTATCTGTGAGTACGAGGTAATCCTGTGATAAAGTCCATGTTGATCACTTCCCACTTCCAATTAGGAATATCGATCTTTTGAGTTATACCTCCTTGTTTTTGATGTTCTACCTTGACTTGCTGCCAATTAGGGCAGTTAGCCAAAAAATCCGCTATATATCTTTTCATACCATTCCACTAAAAGACTTCCCGCAAATCACGATACATCTTAGTGGCACCTGGATGAATAGAATATCTAGAGTTATGGTCTTCTGCGAGAATCTGTTGTCTCTACTCACCCACCTTAGGAACACATAATCGACCCTGATAGTGAAGCACACCATCTCTCTCTTGGGAGAAAACCTCAACTCTCTGCTCATTGATTGCACCCTTATGTTGAAGCAATATCAGATCATTGTCTTGATTTTCCTTAAACTGCATTACCAATGAAGATTCTGACCCATTCTGAACAGTTACACCACCATCTGTTATGCTCATAAGGCGAACTCCCAAACGAGCAAGCCTGTGAACATCTTTTGCAAGCTCTTTTCTTTATTCCTCAACATGTGCTACACTACGCATAAATAGTCTGCGAAGAGCATCTACTACTACATTGGCCTTATTAGGATGGTAATGCACACTCAAATCATAATCCTTGAGGAACTCAAGCCATCTCCTCTAGCAAAGATTCAACTCTTTCTGGGTGAACACATACTGAAGGTTCTTTTGGTCTGTGAACACATCTGTGTGAACACCATACAAGTAATGTATCCGAATCTTAAGTACAAACACCACTACTGTAAGCCCAAGGTCATGAGTTGGATAGTTCTTCTCATTCACCTTAAGTTGTCTAGAATCATAAGTTATAACCTTACCTTGATGCATCAACACACAACCTAGGCCGACTCTAGATGTATCACAATAGATAACATAATCGTTTGAACCCTCTAGTAGAGTCAAAATAAGAGTTGTAGTCAACCTTGTTTTCAGTTTTGCAAAGCTTTTCTCATAATTATCTGACCATTGAAACTTAACCTTTTTCTCAATCAACTTAGTCAACAGAGAGACTATGGATGAAAATCCTTCCACGAACCCTCTGTAATAACAAGATAGACCCAAGAAACTTCTCATATCTATAGGAGAGGTAGGTCTAGGCCATTGTTTTACTACTTCTATTTTCTGAGAATCCACTGGGATCCCTTCCCTAGACACAATATGCCCAAGGAAGGCAAGTGATTGCAACCAAAACTCGCATTTGCATAACTTAGCTAATAACTGGAGATCTTTGAGAGTTTACATAATAACCCTCAAATGATTCACATTTTCTTCCTCATTCCTAGAGTAAATGAGGACATCATCAATAAAGACGATAACGAACAAGTCTAAGTACTGCTTGAACACTCTGCTCATCAAATACATGAAAGTTGCAGGAGCATTTGTTAGTCCAAATGACATAACAACAATTCATAATGACCATGCCGAGTTTTAAAGGTTGTCTTCAAAATGTCACTATATCTAACTTTAAGATGATGATAACCTGATCTGTTGTCTATTTTTGAGAAATGACTAGCACCCTAAAGTTGGTCAAACAAGTGATCAATACTGGGGAAGGGATACTTATTCTTGATTATCACTTTGTTCAACTACCGATAGTCAATACACATTCTGAGGGAACCGTCTTTCTTCTTCACAAATAACACTGATGCACCCCATGTAGAAATACTGGTTCTGATGAAGCCCTTATCTAGAATGTCTTTTGACTGCTCTTTCAATTACTTAAGCTCTATTAGAGTTATTTTATAAAGAGGAATAGAGATTGGTTGGGTATTTGGAAGAAGATAAATTCCAAAGTTGATTTCCCTTTCAAGAGGAATTTCGGGAAGAACTTTTGGAAACACTTCTAAGAACTCAATAACTACAGGAACTGACTCAAGAGTTGAGGTTTCAGAGTTTGAATCCTTAACCCAAACTAGATGATAGAGATACCCCTTAGAAATCATCTTTTTGGCCTTAAGGTAAGAAATGAATCGACCTATAGGCGCTAAGCTACTACCATTCCATTCTAAGATCGGTTCATCTAGAAATTGAAAATGCACAATCCTAGTTCTACAATCGTCTGAGGCATAATAGGAATGTAACCAATCCATTCCTAGAATGACATCGAAGTCTACCATTTCTAACTCTACAAGATCTGTTGAGGTGACTTTCTGGGAGATTGTGACAATGAAATTTCTGTATACCCATCTAGCTATAACTGGGTCACCGACTAGAGTAAAGACTAAGAAGGGTTTTGAGAGAGTTTCTGGACTAACATCAAACTTGATTGCTATATAAAGAGTTACAAAGGAAAGAGTAGCCCATGGATCTAACAAAGCATAAACATCGAGATTAAAGACTTGTAACGTATTACTGATGACATCAGGAGACTATTCCTTATCATGGCGAGCATGAAGAGCATAGAGCCTGTTTTGGCGTTGTCCACCACATGTACCAAATGAGTTTCCTTGCTGAGTCAGGTGACCTGTTGGCACTCCTGATGTTGTGGACCGATCTCTACTATTACTACCTCATTGACCCTATTTAGAAGGACAATCTTTCAACATATGTCCAAACTGACCAAACCCAAAGCATCTTTCCTTTCCTGAAAGACATCAATCTAGATGGTTCTTACCACACTTGGGGAAAGTTGGGTAGGTTATGAAAAAATACCTTGAGATTTAGAGCTTATAGCCCTACCTTTTGGATCATTTTGGAACTTGGAGGATGGAATACTAGCTAATGAAGGTGGTGGGGCTGAAGACTTCTGCTAAAAGTGCGAGCAATTTCCACCCAATTTCTGTTGAGAATAATCATAGGTACCTATTCTTGCCTTCCTATTCTCCTTAGCCTATTCCCTAAGCTTATCTTCTTCAATCTTTTGAGCATGAGTCATGAGCCTACAAATGTTCATATTTTCCAACAACATAGCATTTCTACACTTTTTTTTTAACTAAGTCTAACACTTCATAAGGAAATTTATTCATTTGAGTCTTGGAATCAATAACCATGTGAGGAGAATACCTGGAGAGTTTGGTGAACTTGAATCCATACTCTTGGGATGTCATGTTACCTTGCCTCAAGTTCATGAACCCTTGAGCTTTCACCTCCCTTAACTATCTTGGGAAGAACCTGTCTAGAATGGTCTCACTAAAGCATTCCCAAGTGATAGGATGAGCCATATCCTTAAGCTAGTAATATGCCAACTCAACCCGATCATGCCCAATTACCTGCATCACTTCAAAGACCTTCTTGACCTTATCTATGAAGTTTTGGGGATCCTCACCAATCTACGATCGTAAGAACTCAACCAGATTCATCATAACAAAATCCTAGCCACTAGCAGCAACTGACCCAACATTAGAATTTGTTGGAACTGGAACTTGCTGGTTGTTCTGGTTGGTCACACACTAAGCCAACAACTGAATAGCACTCCAAAATTCAGCATTTAATACTTCTTGATCTAGAACAGGATGAGTTGCATTAGTATTGCATTCTTTTACACCTCTTCCATAAGCTCTACGAGGAGGCATGATCTGAAATGAAAAATGACGAGTCAGAATGAGGAATTACATCATACCTTATGCACGATAAGAGTAACAAAAAGAGTGAAGTTCTTCCTAAAACCCTTCGTAGCCTCCCTTTAATTAGATGTAGTGCACTTCACACCAATGAAAAGAACTCTACTTAGTGTAGCTTATCAGACATCTTAGGACTTTTAAACCTAGTGCTCTAATACCAAGTTTTGCACTCGCCAAGGCAACCTCCTAGATATAGACATGGGACCTAGGATCACGAGTGACCCCAAGCTAACCCTATTGGCATATCATAAGCATACTAAAGCAAATTGAATTAATAAATACTGTGATCATATAAATAATCTAAAATGATGGGGAAAACCCATATTCTAAGTCTGAATATATGAAAACTAAGAGTTTGAATACAAATGAAAAGTCAAACTCTAAGACTAAAGTTGAAACTAACTACGTCTGAAATAATGCCTCTATTAACTAGAAATGTTGGGACATACCCCTTCTAGATCTAGCAAAACTAAAACTAAAAATAAAACGGAATGATAACATGTCAATAGTCCTCAAAGAATGAGGACTCACCACTAATAATGTTGAACGGAAGATCAGGAACCGATCTATGTGTGATCTAACTGCTGAGGACCTGAACGTACATCATGAGCAGATGTAGTGCATATTATGCGTCACTACATGGAAGGTACTGAGCATGCAAGATAGAATAAAGCTGAATAATAACATAAATAAATAGGAAAATAAGCAATGGTACAATCTGAACATGGTAATGATATTAGAAATACTGAACAACACAAAACTGAATGCAATGACTAAGATTATAATATGCTGAGACTGAATATTGAATACTACTAATAACATGGCTAATGGAATAGAATCTGACTGAACTATAAGGGAGCTACTAATGACCGACATAAAACCACATGAGCTAAATGTGGAGTCCGATGTATACGCCCCATCGAAAAGACCCAATATACCTTGTCAGAGGTATAGAGGCATGCTGGCTTATGAAAGTTCTAATGTTTTCTATATTTTGATGAATGGTCTGACGTAGGTATGTTCTAGTTATGTTCCTAGGCATAAAATGACAAAGACCACGTATTTTAGGGGTTAAACAACGTAGTGAAGGGGTCCAATACATAAGGAAAAGATGAAAGGACCCCTGACATAACAGATATTGTCACTGAAGGACCGTCAATCAACTGACGGTCTATGGGGGTCAATCGTCAATCGACGACTGGGGCTTGAATTAAAGGGTCTGACATACGGCCTTGGACCACGGAGCATGGTCTGACCTACGATCCGTAGGTCCTGGCATGGGTCTAGACTTAGATTATTTTTTTGGGTCTTTCGAGGGAGGGTTAGAGATGGTGATCCATGGATCACCAGAATGGACCGTGGGTCGCCCTATGATCCATCGGTGGCAAACGTGGGTTGCACTTTCAACTTCTGAAAATCTGCATTTTAGTAGTTCTAGCATATGGGATGTTACAGGCCACCTGCAATCCCATCCTTGAACCCTAGGAAAAATTTTCCAAGGCTCGACCAACACAAAACACACGGACCATAGGTGGAACCACAGTTTGTGGTCCAGTCTTGTGGTTCAGCCCCCATATTCCAACTCTTTGTCACGAATTACCGTCAACCAGAATGGACCATTGGTCAATCCATGGTCTGCTGGTATAGCCCGTTGGTGACCCTCGATAGCTCTAAAGTTAGGGGTTGTTTGGTCTTTTCCCTATTCGTTGGACCCTTCAACTACGCTGTTTAACCCCTAAACCATAGGTTTGGTCAGTCTTATACTAGTAACTTAATCAGGGCCTACCCTAATCAATCATTCACCAAAAAAAATTATCGATCTTAGAGAAAACAGAGAGAAAAAGTCAAGCAGCCCTTCAAGAGCACGCAACAAGGTTTCCTCAATTCTAGCTCTTAAATAGAATGATTTCTCTGTGACTCTAGTCACGAGGTATGTGCGATTGACTAGTGGATTCCTTTCTTCCACTAGGTCCCTAAAATTTAGTAAGATTCTTTATTCCCTCCATATTATCTAGACCTACGGTTTCTTGAATGTTAGAAAATTTTGTGGATTAGTTGTTAGAATATTCCTAATTAGATTTTCATGTTTTTTTAACACTGTTGCTTAGTTCCTTGTAGGAAATTCAGAACCTTAGTTGTGTAGATTCATTTAGTTTATGAATTACATTTGCTATGCCAGTTTATACAGTTATACATGCATCAGTTCCAAATCTTTCATTAACAGTACTTTAATATTGCTTTTTCAATAAGCATGTCAGAAAACTGAGCTATCCATTATGTTTCAGTTATGTTGCATTGTACATATATTAAATTAGGACTAGTCTAAATACCAAGTTTGACAAGGGTCAGTCACCCTTGTAGTCCCAGAACTACATGCCCCCATAGGTTTGTAAGTTCTCTCCGTGGGCATTATATTTAGTGATCATGCCTGTCATGCCTTTATACCCTTGGCAAGGTATATTGGGTCCTCTCGATCGGGTCTATACATCGGACTCCACATTTAGCTCATGTAGATTTATGTCGGTTATTAGTAGCTCCCACAGTCAGATTGTAATGCTTTTGACCAGGTTCCTAGTTATATTTCAATATTCAGCTTTAGCAGGTACTTGGTCTTTGCATTCAATTTAGTTCATATTCAATATATTCCAGTATCCTTATCATATTACGATTATATCATTCCTTAGTGTGCATTATTTCAGTTATTTATATATTTTTCAGCTTAATCCTATCCTGCATGCTCAGTACCCTTAAGTACTGACGCATACTCAGCGCTACATCTTTTCATGATGTAGGTTCAGGTTATCAGCATTTTGATCACGCATAGATCATCTCTCGATCTCCATTTCAGTACCTTCAGTGGTGAGTCCTCATATTTCGAGGAAAATATACATGTTTCTATATTTAGTCTTTTCCTTTCAATTTTTTGTATATGCTAGAGTTAGCTGGGGGTATGTCCCAGCATCTCTAGTCAGTTAAAGGCTTATTTTCAGATATAGACAGATTCAATTTAGTATTTGATTTATAGATCAGTGTTATAAACTTTGTTCCAATTTTTATATATATATTTAGAGAGTATTGGGTATTCCCCATCATTTCAATTATCTCATGATTTAGCTTTCGTATTTGTTTATCTTTTCATAGATTTGTTTAGTTTGCTTATGATATGCCAGCTAAGGGTTAACTTGGGGTCACACATGATCTTAGGTCCCATTTTTACTTTAATAGAGGTAGCCTCGGTGCGTGACAAACTTGGTATCAGAGCATTAGGTTCAAGAGTCCTTGGATATCTAAAAAGCCACACTAAGTAGAGTCTTTTCATGGCTGTGAAGTGCACCACATCTAATGAGAGGGAGGATACAAAGTATTTTATGAAAAAATTCATTTTCTTGCTATTCTTATCGTGGGTGGGTATGATCTTATTTCTAATTTGTCGTTATGTGTTTTAGATCATGCCTCCTTGTACAACTTACCAAAGGAATGTGAATGCATGAAGTACTAACACAATCAGCAGGTTCTAGTTCCTACAAATTTTAGTGGTAAATCATTGGCAGCTAGGGTCCGTGATTTCGTTAGGATGAATCCTCCTTATTTTCTGGGGTCACAAGTTTGTGAGGATCCCCAGAACTTTAGTGATGCGGTCAAGAAGATCTTTGGAGTGATGAAAATGATTGGAAATGATAGGGTAGAGTTGGTGTCCTACCAGCTCAATGATGTAGCTCATATATGGTTCATGCAGTGGAAAGAAAACAAGGATGAAAATGCTTCTCCCATGACTTGGGAGTGTTTTACTAGAGCTTTTCTGGACAGGTTCTTTCTAAGAAAGTTGTGAAAGGCTAAAGCTTAGGAATTCATGAATTTGAGGCAAGGTTCTATGTCAGTCCAAGAGTACGGACTTAAGTTCACACAACTCTCCAGGTATGCTCTACACATGGTTACCTATTCGAGGGCATAGATGAGTAAGTTCCTATTTAGGTTATCTAACTTTCTGAATAAAGAATACAGAAATGCTCAGTTGTTGGATGATATGCACATCTCTAGGCTTATGACTAATGCTCAGCAGATTGAGAGAGATAAGCTTAGGGAACAAACTAAGGACAACAAGAAGGCAAGGACAGGGAACTATGAATACTCTCAGTAGAAATCGTATAGTGGAAATCGCTCTCAGTTTTAGCAGAAAGCATCAGCCCGGGCACCTTCATTAGCTAGTGTTACATCCTCAAGGTTTCAAAAGGATCAGAAAGGTAGGGCATTAGGCTCTAAGTCTTAGGGGAGTGTTTCAGGTACCAGAACATACCCAACTTGTCCAAAGTGTGGTAAGAACCATCTGGGCGAGTGCCTTGCAGGAAAGGAAGAATGTTTTGGGTATGGTCAGACTAGTCACAGGTTGAAGGATTGCCTTTCTTCTAAACAAGGTAAGGGAGGTAATAATAGTAGGGCTCAGTCTAAAGCTCCAGTAGCACTAGCAGGTCGCCCAACTCACCAGGGTGTTTCATCTGGTATAGTGGCAGTCAGTGCCATAACAGGTTGTATGCTCTCCATGCTTATCAAGACCGAGAAGATTTTCTTGATGTTGTCACTAGTACGTTACGATTCTTTCATTTAGATGTTTATGCTCTATTAGATACAGGGGCTACTCTTTCTTTTGTAACTCCCTATATAGTAGTGAACTTCTTTGTAAGTCCAGAAACTCTTTCAGAACCCTTCTCAGTCTCTCCTTTAGTTGGTCACCAAATTATAGCGAGATAGGTATACAGAAATTGCCCTGTCAAAGTCAATAAGAAAGTCGCCTCAGCAGATCTTGTAGACTTGGAAATGGTAGACTTTGATATTATTCAAGGCATGGATTGGGTACATTCATGTTATGCCTCTGTCGATTGTAGAACTAGGATCGTTCATTTCCAGTTTCTAGATGAGCCAATCTTAGAATGAAAAGGTAGTGGCTCAGTGCCTATGGGTCAATTTTTCTCCTACCTTAAGGCCAGAATGATGATCTCAAAAGGGTATCTCTATCATCTAGTTCGGGTTAAGGACTCAAGCTCCGAAACCCCAACTCTTGAGTCAGTTCTATAGTAAATGAGTTCCTAATAGTATTTCTAAAAAATATTCTCAAAATTCCTCCTGAAAGGAAATTGACTTCAGAATTGATCTCCTTCCACATACCCTGCCTATTTTTATTCCTCCTTACAAAATGGCTCCAACTGAGCTTAGGGAAATGAAAGAGTAGTTCAAAGACATTATAGATAAGGGCTTCATCAAACCTAGTATTTCCCCATGATGTGCACTAGTGTTGTGTGTGAAAAAGAAAGATGGTTCTCTTAGGATGTGCATTGAATATCGGCAGTTGAATAAAGTCACAATCGAGAATAAGTGCCCTATCCCCAGGATTGATGATTTGTTGTACCAACTTCAAGGTGCTAGTCAGTTTTTGAAGATAGACCTCAAATTCAATTATCATCAACTCAGAGTCAGAGATAGTGACATCTAGAAAATAGCCTTAGAGGTATAGTAATTATGAAGTTGTAGTTATGTCATTTGGACAAACCAATGCTCCTGCAGCTTTCATAGATTTGATGAACAGGATGTTCAAGAAGTATTTGGACTTGTTGGTTATCATCTTTATTGATGATATCCTCGCTTACTCTAGGAATGAGGAAGAACATGTGACTTATTTGAGGTTTGTCCTGCAAACTCTTAAAGATTGTTAGTTATTCACTAAGTTTAGCAAATGCCAGTTTTGGTAACAATCAATTTCTTTCCTTGGGCATACCGTATCTAGTGAAGGAATCCAAGTGGATTCTTAGAAAATAGAGGTAGTGAAGCAATGACCCAGACCCACCTCTCCTATAGATATAAGAAGTTTCTTGGGTTTGGCTGGTTATTAAAGAAGGTTTGTGGAAGGATTTTCATCCACAGCTTCTGCATAGACTAACTTGAGTCAGCAAATGTTATGTTTTAGTGGTCAGATGAGTGTGAGAAGAGCTTCTCAGAACTGAAAACAAGGTTGACTACAACTCCTGTTTTGACTCTACCAGAGGGTTCAAATAGTTATGTGATCTATTGTGATGCATCCAAAGTCGGCCTAGGTTGTGTATTGATGCAATAAGGTTATAGTTTATACTTCTATACTGCTTAAGGTGCATGACAAGAACTATCAAACTCATAATGTCGAGCTTGCAACCATAGTATTTGTTCTAAATATTTGGAGATATTACTTGTATGCTATTCACGTAGATGTGTTAATAGACCATGAGAGACTTTAGTATGTTTTTACCCAAAAAGAGTTAAATCTTCGTCAGAGGAGATGGCTTGTATTCCTCAAGGACTATCATATGAATGTGCTTTACTATCCTAGTAAGGCCAATGTAGTAGTTGATGCTCTTATCAGACTATCTATGGGTAGTGTAGCACATGTTGAGGAAGAAAGAAAGGAATTAGCAAAAGATTTTCACCAGCTTGCTCAATTAGGAGTTTGTCATATGAGCATATCAAATGATGGTGTAATAGTTCAGAATGGGTCAGAACATTCATTGGTAGCGGATGTTAAGGAAAAACAAGATAGTGATCCTATTCTGCTTCAATTGAATAGGGCAGTTTATAAGTAGAAAGTTGAGGTTTTCTCCCAAGGGGGAGATGGTGTTCTTTTCTACTAGGGTCATTTATGTGTTCCTAAGGTGGGTGAGTTGAGGTAGAAAATCCTTTCAGTAGCCCATAACTCGAGGTATTCTATTCATCTAGGTACCACTAAGTTGTACCCTGATCTATGAGAAGTCTTTTGGTGCAATGGAATGAAGAGGGTATAATAGATTTTGTGGCTTAGTGTCCTAATTGTTAACAAGTGAAGGTAGAACATCAGAAACCAGGAGGTATGACTCAAGAGATCAACATTCCTATATGGAAGTGGGAAGTAGGAAGTGATCCAGATGGACTTCATTACAGGTTTACCTCATACTCGCAGGCAACATGATTCCATTTGGGTAATAGTAGACAGAGTTACTAAGTCCACTCACTTTTTGGCTGTAAAGACTACAGATTCGGCTGAGGACTATGCCAAGTTTTTTATTAATGAAATAGTCAGGTCGCATGTGGTTCCTTTTTCCATCATTTCAGATAGAGGTCCTCGGTCTACCTTTGTTTTCTGGAAGTCATTTTAGAAAGGTCTTGGTACCCAGATAAATCTCAACACAACATTTCGTACACAGACAGATGGTCCGGCAGAACATACCATTCAAACCTTAGAAGACATGTTAAGAACTGGTGTGATCAACTTCAAGGGTAGTTAGAATGATCATCTACCTTTTATAGAGTTCGCCTACAATAATATCTACCATTCTAGTATTCAGATGGCCTCTTATAAGGAATTATGTGGGCGTAGGTGTAGATCTCCAGCTAGTTGATTTGAAGTAGGTGAAGCATCCTTGATAGGGCAAGATTTGGTTAATGATGCTATGGAAAAATTTCAGCTCATTAGAGATAGACTTAAGACGACCCAAATTCATCTGAAGTCATACGCAGATGTGAGGAGAAGGGAATTGGAGTTCCAAATCGATGATTGGGCTTTCCTAAAAGTATCTCCTTTGAAGGAGCTAATGAGATTTTGCAAGAAATAAGAAGCTCAGTCTCAGGTATGTAGGTTCTTACATAATTTTGAAAAGGATTTGTAAAATGGCTTATGAGTTAGAGTTGCCATTAGAACTAGCAGCAGTCCATCTAGTCCTTCATATTTCCCTGTTGAAAAAAAGTGTGGGTGATCTAGCATCTATAGTGCCATTAGAAAGTGTGGATTTGAAGGATAGTCTCACTTAGGAAGAGCTGCTAGTTGAAATTCTTGATCGTCAGGTTCGAAGGTTGAGGAATAATGAAGTCGCTTTAATTAAGGTTTTGTGTAGGAGTCAGTCTGTAGATGGGGCTACTTGGGAGAACAAGCAGCCATGAAGGCCAAGTATCCTCATCTCTTTCCTTACGATTCCATTCCATCTTGAGCTAATAGTTTCTCTCAAGTCTCTCAGTTTACTCATGCATAAAATTAGTATTAATATCATGTTCCTTCAATTATACTTGCATTTTCAGCGTATTTGCATGTTCTTGGAACTTTGTTCAGTGATATTTCACTTTTCCATACTTAGTGGTAGGGTTTTAAGCACTTTCCCTCCATATTCAGCTAGTTTAGACTTCATTCAAGGATGATGGTTTCTGAGGGGGAGATAATATAACACTCCATATTCTTAAACAAACCAAATAGCAAATTTTTAAAAGTTGCAGGTTGTAACATTTTGGAAAATGTAGTAAACTAAGCTAGAGCCTAATGTGTAAACTAGTAGCCTAATTATGGTTTGAAAAAAAGGTTAGAGTCGTAAAATATCCTACGGTACTTAATGAAAGTGTTTTTGGGTGTAGACGTCAAGGCATAACCCCCCCAAGGACCAACCAAGGGTCCTCAATTAGGGTGATGAGACAGCCCAAAAAGTTGTCGACAAGCAGCCACCGATGATTCGTAGGTGGACCCACACCCCGTAGGTGGGGGTCATGGGTCAAGGTTTGAACTCCCCTGTATTTTCAAGCCCCAGACCATGATCTACGGACCTACAAGATGACCAGTATGTCCACCTTCGGTCACCAAGTCGTAGGTCACACCTGAAGGCTGCCAAGTTTCGACCTATGTAAGGGTCATTATGAAATTTCCTAATTAAGTTAGTTTAATGTAGGGTCATTTAATACTATTTAATAGACCTATATACGACCTATAAAGTCATTAACTAACTAAAACACTTCATGAAATCCCAACAACCTCAAAACAAAATCGAAACCTCTCCAAATAATTCTCTCTCTAAAACCTCCATTGAAAAGGAGGAAGAAGAAGAAGAAGAAGAAGAAGAAGAAGTAAAGGTATAGGGCTCAAGAACTCATCCTTCCCACTCAATTTCGTGAGGAATCTACATAAGGTATGGTAGCTTTTCATCTATGGGAAGCTTTCACCCATAGAGTCTTCAAAATTAGATTTCAAAGCTTTCAATTTCCCCAAAAGCTAGGGTTTCACTCAATGTCATGGATTCCCTTTTCAAAATGAGTTCAATGATTTAATTGCTTTATAATATGTTCAATTTGATGAATTACTACTGTTTTTATGATGAATTACCTATGAATCCATGAATTCCCTATTTTTCCCAATTTAGATCTTCAAGTGTGGGTATTGTTACATATTGGTTCAGTTGAATAGAAAATGATTATTTATCAGGTAATTACATGATTTTAGTATTATTATACATGTATTCTTGATTAACCTAAGGTTCTAGGGTGAAAGTGATATGGTCAAGTGTTATGCTATTAAAGAGGCAAATTGAGGGTTTAGATGTGACCTTGTAAGATTGATGAACTTCTTTATGCATTGCCTTTGATTAGATGATCTAGATATGAATTGCTAATAAGTAAAGCTTGTAGACATAAATGAATTCGGTTAGGGCTTATATGATGGATCATGGTTGAGTAGTATTGAGATTGAGATGACATATGTAATTGGTTAAGAATGAAGCATGTGATTAGTTTACCTTGAGAGTTAGGTTTACATGATGACCATGAGAGGTATTGATTGAGAGTAATGCTTGTAGTATGAAGATGACTTCTAAGGCATAAAGGGTAAAAGCTAAAATGAATGTGCTATAAATGTTAAGGCTTCAAGAAGGAAGTTATTATGCATGTTGAATTGTATATGGTATTAATGTGGAAGGACTTTACTTGCATAGCCTATAATATGAGTACATGATCTTATGCATACAATGAATGAACTATTTGAACTACGATCATATCCATGTCTAATATAATGAATGATGGATGTGTGGACTTGATGTGATCTATGATCCTTGTATGCAAGTTATGAGCATTATGCATGGTTGTGATATTATGTACATACTTTATGGACACTTTGAGAATGAAGTGTCTAAGATGATAATGTTGTTGTTGTGTCACTGAAAGGACAAGAACACACAACCCATGCTTGAACATGATTATGATGTATCTATAGTGTTAATTGAGAGGCAATTTCTCATATGCACCCTTGCACATTGTTATGTATGAAATGTACATAACCATTATAATCTTCTTGTGTTGATTGAAAGTCTATTCTCATGAAAATAAATGATTATAATGTGAAAGTTTTCCTCACATAATTAATGATAATTCTAAGATTGAAAGTCCATTCTCACCTATTGAATCTATGAGCTATTTTATGAATTGTTTTGGGTGGAGGGTTTAGACACTATTTCATGCATGTAAATTCAATTCAAGACTAAATATGTAATTTTGGGAAATAATGCTTAGCACCGAGTGGATATGGAAAGTGAGATAGAGGCCCTCCTGTCAATTCAAAAAGTTGGGTTCTCTAAAGATAATCTCAAGAGATGGAAGGTCCCCCGTCAATACAATAGCTTTGGGGTTTCTAGTAGCAATCTCCCTATCCCATAACTATGTGACCATATAGGTCTTTAGCTAGTGGATCCACCTAAAAGCTAATACATTTAGTTCTACCTTAGGAAAAAAAAGGCATCTCTTTTTGGTGTGGGACATGACAGCGGATGCTATGTATCTCACATGGTCTATGTTGGTTAAGGCTATTTCCCTCCATGAACAAGAACATGAACTATGAACAAGAACATGAGTTATGTACTATGGTTCCTCAACATGTACTACTTAGTATGAGTGGGGGTATGGGACTTTATTCATGCATTGCACAAGTAGGCTTTGAGAGTGTTCATGGTATGTTTAGTCTAATGATATGATTATTTATGAGTTAATGCATGCTTTATATGAATTATGAACATGAACATGAACTATGCTTATGACTTCTCAAGGAGCTCTACTTAGTGTGAGTAGGGGTATGGGACTTTATTCATGCATTGCACAAGTAGGCATTGAAAGGGGTAAGGCTGTGGTTTTCTTATGTTATGAATATATATATGAGTTTATGAATGTATGATATGGATTGTTGCTAAGAGTGGTTTTCCTTGTTATAAGTTATGAATATGAGTATTTCCTTGTCGATAAGTATTAACTGTGGATGAGGTCAAAGCATGGTAAATATGAGCATGGTGGCCTAAAAGTGGTACTTAGTGTAGATGGGGTTATGGGATCTTATCTATGCATTGCACAAGTATGACTTAGGGTTACTTATGTGATGGTTCTACTATGATGATGATGATCTTGGTATTTAATTACGTATGTGAACTAAGTCTTATGATGATTGTTGTATGCATTATGTTTATGTTGGAGGCTATGCTTGTGATTATGTTGATATCATCTATGCCATGATGAATTGTACATGAGTTGTCTTATGAGTTACATTCTCCAACTATTTCAAAAATGATGTTCAAAATTGGCATATATCATGGTTTCAACTAAAATGTCCCTTTTAGCATGTTTTAAGGATTTTTATGCATGACTTCCATACTTAGTGAAATATTATACTAACCCATATTTCTACATTTTGCAATAAGTGTAGGACCCGGTCGTTATGGTGTGCTTCTGCTAGTGTTCAAAGCTTGGATTGATTCTCTCCATGCTTTTGAGTGAGTCCTCATAGCTCGAGGATGAAAGTGACTATGTTCTACAGGGTTGTGACCTTTATTGATATTAAATTGTATTAGATGGCTTAATGAGACAAAGTCTAAACTTTTATTTTGATTTTATTAAAAGAATTTGATTGGAAAAAGATTTAAATTCCACATCATTTCTATTTATATTTTGTCATGATATTCTAAGGGCTTGTGTGAGACCTCTTCAGGGTCGAGTACGCCGTGTTACACCTAGGGTGTACCCCTAGGTCATGACACAGGTGCAACCCATGGTTTCCACCTACAAACCGATCGTAGGTGGAGTCTGTGGATTGGCCACCTGCAACCCCATCCCAAAACCCCAGGAAAAATTTGCAAAGGCTCGGACTACGCAGGACCCTCGGTCCATGGTTCAGACCCCTATATTCAAACTCCTAGTTGCGAGCAATGGCCAACCAGAATGGACCGTCGGTCGATCCACGGTCCATCGGTCTGGCCCATCGGTGACCCTGATAGTTTTTAAGTCAGGGGTAGTTTGGTCTTTTCCGTATGCATTGGACCCCTAAATTATGTCGTTTAACCCCTAAACTACAGTGTTTTGGTCAGTTTTAGCTTAGTAACTTAAGCAGGACCTACCCTAATCAATCATTCACCAAAAATAATCATCTATCTCATAGCAAAAAGAGAGAAAAAGTAGAGCAGCCCTTCAAGAGCGCAGAAACAAGGTTTCCACGGTTCCAACCTCGATATAGAAAGATTTCTCTATGAATTTCATCACTAGGTATATGTGATTTCACTAGTGTATTTATTTCTTCTACTAGGTCCCTAAAATTCAGTCAAATTCTTGATTCCCTCCATATTATCAAGACCTAGGGTTTCTTGAATCTTAGAAATTATTGTGGATTAGTTGTTAGATTATTCCTAATCAAATTTTCATGTTGTCGTAACACTGTTTCTTAATTTCTTCTATGAAATTCAGAACCCTAGTTGTGTAGATTTGTTTAGTTCATGAATTATACTACTAGGCAAGTTTATATAGTTATACATGCATCAGTTCCAAATGTTTCATTATCAGTACATTAATGTTGCATTGTCAGTTAGCATGTCAGAACAGTAAGCTATCCATTATATTTCAGTTATGTTGTATTGTACATATATTCAGCTAGGAGTACTGTAAATACCGAGTTGGACTAGGGTCAGTCACACTGATAGTCTCAGAACTACGTGCTCCCGTAGGTTTGCAAGTCCTCTCTATGGGCATTATATTTAATGATCATGCCAGTCACGCTTCTATACCCTTGGCAAGGTATATCGGGTCTTTTCAATGGGGCGTATACATCAGACTCCAGATTTATCTCATGCGGTTTTTTATCGGTTAGTAGTAGCTCCCACAGTTAGATTCTAGTGCTTTTGACCAGGTTCCAGTTATATTTAAATATTCAATTGCAACATGTTATGTACTTGGTCATTGCATTCAGTTTAGTTCATAAAAAATATATCTCAGTATCCATATCACATTCAGATTATATCAATGCTCAGTATGCTTTATTTTAGTTATGTATATATTGTTCAGCTTTATCTTATCATTCATGTTCAGAACCTTTCAAGTACTAACGCATTCTCCGCGCTACATATTTAGATCATGCATAGATCAGCTCCCGATCTCCATTTCAATAGCTTCAGTGGTGAGTCCCCATATTGCGAGGACAATAGACATGTTTCTATATTTCAGTATTTGCTAGATTTATTTGGGGGCATGTCCCGGCATCTTTAGTCAGATAGAGGATTATTTCAAACATAGATAAATTAAACTTAGTATTTTATTTATAGTTCAATGTTATAAACTCTATTTCAGTTTTATATATATTCAGACAGTATTGGGTATTCCCCGTCATTTTAGTTATCTCATGATTAAGCTTCCACATGGTTTATCTTTTCATAGATTTGTGCAGTTTGCTTATGATATGCCAGCTCAGGGTTAGCTTGGGGTCACTGTGATCCTAGGTCACATGTTTATGTCAAAGGGGGAGCCTCGGAGCGTGACAGAATATGAAGGAGAATCCAACTTATAAGCCACATTATTGAAACACCTCAAAATCTAATATGGGCCCACATAACAGGGACTAAGCTTCCCTTTCTTACCAAACCTCATCACCCATTCATGGGTAAAACTTTCTACATAAGATTTCTATCTACTCTATGATGTTTTTAATTTATCCCTAATAAGTTGAATTTTTTACGTAACCTTACAAACTTCAAACAACCTAATAGGAGCCCTACACCTCCTACCATAGAGAGCCTTAAACGGATTCATCCGAATACTCGAGTGATAATTATTATCATAATTTAACTCAATCAAAGATAAATGATCATCCCAATTACCTTTAAAGCCAATCACGCAAGGTCTCAACATATCCTCTGCAGTATGAATAGTACATTCAACCTAACAATCCATCCGCAGGTGAGTAGTTTTTCAAAGTATAACTTGAGTACCAAGACTTTTCTGAAATAATCTCCAAAACTCAAAGGGTGAATTGGGCACTTAAGTCTAAAATAATGGATAAAGGCACGTTGTGCAACTTAACTATCTCCCCAATTTAGAGCTAGCTTAGTCCTCGACTTAATAGGAGGTCTTTCAAGAAAAAAATGTGTCGATCTAGTCATTCAATTACAACTACCCAAATATAGTCATTTTGTCTATGAGTGTAAGGTAAACTTGTAATAAAGTTCATGTTTAAATATTTCCACTTTCAAGTAGGAATGTTAATCACTTAAGTTATATCGCCTAGTTTCAGATGCTAAACTTTCACTTGTTGGCAATTTTAATACTTAATTACGAATTTTGCAATATCATTTTGTATTCGGTTAGAACAATAGACTTCCCACAAATCATGGTAAATTTTAGCGGCGTTAGTGGGTCCTAGATAAACAGAATAAAGAGAAATCTGAGGTTCTTATAGCATATGTTGCCTAAACTCATCAACATTCAGAACACACAAATAACTTTGACAGTGAAGGATATCATCTCCCCTTGGGAGAAAGCATCAATATCTATTTTAGAAACCACTTTCTTTAATCCAACTAAAGTCGTATTATTATCCTATTTACCTTAACATCTGATGCAAAAGACGATTCTAACCCAGTTGGAAGAATAACTCCACCATCTTCTAAATCAATTAAATGAACATTCAAACGGACTAATCAATGCACATCACAAACAAACCCCTTTTTCTCATCCTCAATATGAGAAATACTATTCATGGCCAATCTACTATGAGCATTTTCAACTATATTTGCCTTACCTGGATTATAAGGATACTCATGTCATAATCATTCAATAATTTGAGTCATATCCTTTGGCAAAGATTCAAATCCTTTTTCATAAATAAATACTAAAGACTCTAAAAATCAATGAACACATCCACATGAACACCATAGCGATAGTGCTACCATATCTTAAAGGTAAAAACCACTATTGCCAATACTAAATCATGAGTCGGGTTATTCTTCTCCTGAACCTTATGTTCCTAGAACATATGTTATAACCTTGTCATTTTTAATTAACACACAACCAAAAGAAAATCTGGATGGATCACAATATGCAATAAAACCATCTAAACTTTCTAGTAAAGTCAAAATTGAGGCTGAGGTAAGTGTAGTTTCCAACTCGTGAAAACTCTTCTTACAAGCTTCTTACCATTGAAATTTCACTTTCTTCTAAGTTAAAGTAGTCAAAGGAGAATAAATACATGAAAATTCTTCCACAAACCATCTGTAGTAACCAGCAAAACCCAAAAATTAAGTTCTATTATATGAGGGAGAAAGAGGTTCAGGCAAGTATTTAATTGCCTCAATCCTCTTAGGATTAAAATTGATACCTTCTCTTGACGAAATATGTCCAAGGAAGACTACCAACCTCAACAAACATTCACATTCTCAAAACATAGCAAAAAACTGATAATCCTAGAGAAATTGCAAGATAATCTTCAAATGATAAATATGCTCATCTTTTCTCTGAGAATATATAAGATCTCAACTATAACCCCAACGATGAACATATTAAAATGTTTCTTGAACACCGTGTTTGTGAAATCCATAAAAATTGTAGGAACATTTGTGATTCCAAACACTTAACCTAGATTTCATACTGACCCTACCAAGTCCTTAACACTATCTTCAGAATGTTACATTCTTTGACATTGAGTTTATAATAGCAAGATCTGAGGTTAATCTTTGAAAAGAAATTGTCACCCTAAAGTTGATCGAAAAAGTTATAAATCATTGGGATGGATTGTGACCTTGTTCAATTGTCGATAGTTAATGCATACTCGATAGAACAATTATTCTTACAAGTAAAGAAAAATAGAGAACCTAATGTAGAAATACTCAATCTTATAAAACCCTTATCCAAAAAGCCCTTTAGCTTATCTTTAAACTCCTTAAGCTTAATTGGATCCATGCTATAAGGAGGAATGGAGATTTGACAGGTATTTGGAAGAAGGTCAATTCCAAATTCGATTTCCCTTTTGGGATTAATTCCTAGAAGATCATTTGGGAACACTTCTAGAAACTCATTCACTAGAGTAAATGATGGATAAGTACAGTTTTCAAAATTGATATTCCTAACCTGAACTAGATGATAATACAACCTTTAGAAATTATCTTTCTAGCCTTAAGACATGAGATAATATGACCTTAAGGCTCCACAGTACTAGCCTTCCATTTAATGATTGGTTCATTCGTAAACTAAAACTTAACGACTTTGGTTGTACAATTAACAAAAGTATAGGGAGCATGAATCCAGTCCATAACAATGATTAGATTAAAATAAATAATATTTAACTCTACTAGATCAACTGAGGTTATTTTATGTAAAATTGAGACATGCAATTTCTGTAAAAACCAATTAAGCTGAAAATAAATCACACCTATGAGTTGAGTCTAACAGGGGTTCTTATAAGATTTTTGTACTGATATTGAATTTCATAGTAACATAAGAAGTCATGAAATAAAGTGTGGCACGTAGATCAAACAAGGCATAAACATCTAACTGAAGACTCATAACATATGAGTGACCAAATTAGGGGAAACCTTGTAATCCTTTTGAGTCTTAAGAGCATAAAACTTGTTATGATGAAATCCATCACCAGAGCTAGATAAAGCGCCCTACTAAGTTGGGTGACCTGAAGAAGTGTTAGGTTGATCTTCTTGATGGTCGTCGCAACCCTTGCTAATAAGAAAATTAATTGTAACACCTCAAAAATTGGAAAGTGAAGTTGGAAAAGAAAAGTTTATATTTTTTGCACTGAGGCAGTGAATACGAGTCGTATCTACAAACTGTAGGAAGTCCTATGGGCTTTAGAAGGGAAGTCTTGGAGTTGAGTTGAGTTTTTGGAATTGTAAAGTTCTTGAAATCTAAGCTATGACTTTAAAGGAAGAGTTGTAGGACTTTGGACGGGCTGTAAATGTCTTTTGTAGGAAGGATTCAAAGATTCAACTTAGGACCTCAAACCTATAGAAGGATTCTAAAGGTCATTGTTTGTTCTATAGGTCATATAATGGTTCTTGTTGAAGGGATCCAGACTTCATGAAATTTTGGACTTGAAATTGGGTTCTACGGAAGGTGTTTATAGACCATATTATGAATGATGAGTGGTGTAATTATGTCATGGAAAGTAAGGTGAATTTTCGATTTCTAAATATTATTCTACTATTGACTAGTGTGGGCTGTAGAAACTTTTATGGACCGTAGGTCCAAACGGTAGGTGTGTTAGATAGTTATTTTCTAAGGGTACCTGTGTCTTTTCCTATGCATTTAATACCTATACTCTGTATTTTTTTTTACCCTAATTATAAGTCCTATAACTACCTTTCTATTCCTTAATCTACCCAAACCCTCCCATTCACTCAAATTCCCAAATCTCATCCAAGTTCATCCTCTCCAATTCTTTCTCAAGAACAAGGAAGAAAGTTGGGGTTCCAAGCTTCTAGTATCCTATTTTCTCTTTCTTGTTAGATTTTGATCATCCATAAATATGGGAATTTACCAATGGATTCCTTTCATCTATTGGATCCCAAAATATCTCCAAGTTTCCAATTCAATTTCATTAAATAAATAAATTAAGGGTTCATCAAATTCTCAATGGATCCTATTTGTTATTGTTCAATTATTTGATATTAATTTACTATGAATGATTTTATCCAATTACATGTTTTACAATTGATTTCGTATGGACCAATGCATTATTAATGATTTTGACTATGAGTTTATGAATAAAGCTATAAACTTATGAATGATGAATTATGAAAATATGCATGATTTATGAAAAGAATGTTTTATAAACTAAGGTTGTTGTGAAGATAAGCATCAATGAAATTCCAAAAGTTCTCCCACATATTAATAAGTCATGATTGGTGAAAGGTTTTCTCACACATGTATGGATCACGATTTATGGAGCTACTCTATGATGACTTAAGCTTGGATTATAACTTTATTGTTCTTTTACATGTATGATGATGTGTTTATAAATATGACTATTCAATTGGTATTATTACTTAGCACATAGAGGACATTGATATAGAGGCTCTTCCATTAGTAAAGATCGGGTCTCTAGTAGCAAACCCCTTGTCCCTAAATATGTACCCCCATAGAATTGTCTCAAAAGGTCAAAGTTAGTGGATCCACCTAAGCTAGAAATTCATAGTCCTTACCTTGGCAAGTAGGACATCTCTTTTTGCTATGAAAGCAAGACACCAAATTCCATGTTATTAACTCACATGGTCTATGTTGGTTAATAGTAAATATCCTACAATATGAATTAAGTTTCAAAGGTTTATGAAGGTTTCACTCAAATTTTAAGATGCTTTGACCATGTTCATGATTTCTGATTCTTCTTTCTACTATATTTTAGCATAGTCATTCTTATCATGTTTTCCCTTATGTCCCATTTTGATCATGCTTTATGTTTTCTTGAATTTCCCCCATGCTTAGTATATTCAATGTAGTAATCCATATTTGTGCCTACATTATGTCATAATGTAGGGTTTGATGCTTCCTCTCCTCCCGCTCGTGGATAGATACTGATTACTACCTTTTGATTTGGATTAGCGAGTCATCATACATGAAGAAAAGATAATGAAGGCTTTATTGTTTATCTCATTTCATTTTGAGACTTTGTACATGGTGTATGGGTTACATCCCAACCACTCTATTGATTTTTAGAAAGGCTTTTCAAGCATTAGTATATTTATACACTTATGATACAAACTTCTCTTTATTTATATCAGACTCATTACCAAAACTCTTTCTATTATTATACTATTGTGTTGTATGTATGTCAAGTGGCTTCTATAGGGCCTCTAAGATTTTTTACATCATGCCACATCTAGGGTGTACTTTGGGTCGTGACAAACATTGTATTTAGAACATAGTGATTTAAAAAATTTCCTATGATGTCTAACAGGCCGTTATGAGTAAAGTATTTTTATTGAGGCTGAAGCACACCACATTTATGAATAGGAGGCTACAAAGAGTTTAGGAAACTTCACCTATTTCATTACTCTAAAGTCGTTCTCTAGAGTAAATATCTATAAAATTCCTTCTCCTAAATCATTTGTGATGTTTTTTAGGTTATGACCCCTCAAAGAGTTTATGTGAGAAGGAATGTAGGTGACAATATAGAGCTTGAGGTACCTCAAGATTCGATTGACCCTTTGGCCGAGCAAGTAACTTATGTTGAATTCTAAGTCACTTTCCAAATATTGGCTCAAGCTATGACGACCCAAGCTAATAGAGAGGCCATTGCTCATGTGAATAAAAATATGTGTACGAAAATAAAAAGGATAAGGTACTTCACTAGGATGAATCTTCCAAAGTTTCATGGTTCAAAAGTGGATGAGGATTCTCAAGAGTTCATTGATGATATTTACATTATAGTGGGAATTATTATAGTGTCTATGATAGTGAAGGAAAAATTGGCCAACTATCAACTAAAGGGTGTTGCTCAAGTTTGGTTTGAATAGTAGAAAAGTGAGAATGAAGAATTAGGCTTTGAAGCTTTCTCAATTGGCTAAGTATGTTGCAACTATGTTTGCTAACTCTAAGGCAAGAATGACTAAGTTTTTGTTGGGTGATTCTGACTTGGTTTTCAAGGAATACCGAACCACTATGCTAATAAAGGAGATGAATACCTCTCGTTTGATGATAGATGCCTAACAAATTGAACAGGAAAAGCTCAAGTAAAGGGAAAGAGAGTCCAAGAAAGCAATGACTCATGAGGGTGACTTTTCTCATTCTAGGTTCGGTGGAGAAGGTTTTTCTAAATTTTGGCAAAGATTTTGGGGTCAAGGATATTCTAACGCTCTGACTCATAAGTTCAACAAGGATAGGGTGTCTAACCCTATGCTTTAAGAAGGAAATAATGGTGGATGTTCTATGCCTACTTGCACATGGCGTGACAAGAAACATGATGGAAAATGTTTGGCCAGTATAGATTGTTTCTTTAACTATTGAAAGAGTGGTCTTAAGATAGAGATTGTTTGTTACTTGACACTAAGGTAAGGAATTGTAGGCAAGCTCAGCTTAGCAGTTCCAATTTTGGATCTCTTAAGAAAAAATAGGTTTTATGTTCTACGGACTTTAAAGGATCGTGAGGGTTCTCTAGTTGTTTTGATCGGTAAGTTGAAAGTCTTTAATCTTGATATTTATACTTTACTTTATCCAGGTGCTACCTTACATTTGTCACTCCTTATGTGTCCATGAGATTTGATGTTGGACCCGAAATCCTTTCTAATCTCTTTCATGTTTCTACTTCGATTGGTGATTCTATTATTGCAAAAGAGTTTATGGAAATTTTCCTAATTTTATTTCTCATAGAGTCACTCATGTTGACCATGTAGAGCTTGATATGTTTTATTTTGATGTTATTCTTAGGATAGATTCACTTAATGCATGTTATTCCTCCATATATTGTAGGAACCAATTGGTAACATTCAAGATTACGAATGAACCTCTCATGTCATGGGAAGGGGGAAATTATGCTCTTAAAGGTCAGTTCATATCTTGCCTAAAGTCTAGGAAAATAATTGCTAAGGATTGCATTTATCATCTAGTTTAGGTTAGCGATACAAATTCTAAAACCCCTACCCTTGAGTCATTTCATATAGTAAATGAGTTTTTGGAAGTGTTTCTCGATTATCTTCCTGATATTCTGCTGAAAAGGAAATAAATATTGGTATTGACCTTCTCCATGATACATAACCTATTTCTCTTCCTTCTTATCGTGTGGACCAGACAAACTTAAGGATTTAAAGGATTTGATGAAGGATTTTTTATATAAGGGTTTTATTATGCCAAGTATATCTCAACGAGGTGGTTATGTGTTTTTTGTTTGAAAGAAGGATAGTTTCCTCTGAATGCTCATTGACTATCATCAATTGAATAAGGTTACCATAAAAAATATGCCTGGTATTCCAAGGATAGATGATTTGATTTGTAAACTCTAAGAGTCGAGTTACTTCTGTAAGATTGACCTTCGATCGGGTTATCACCCATTGAGGGTAAAGGAAGATGACATCCTAAAGATGGATTTTCAAACATGGTATCGTCACTATGAATTTTTGTGATGTCTTATGGTATTATAAATAGTACAGCAACATTTATGAATTTTATGAATAGTGTCTTTAAGCAATATCTTGACATTTTTATGATTGCGTTTATTAATGTTATTTTTATTTACTCCCGGATTGAGGATGAGCATGTTGAGAATATGAGGATTGTGTTGTAAATTGTCAAGGGTCATGAATTGTATACAAAGTTTAGAAAGTGTGAGTTTTTGTTGAGGTGTGTTGCTTTCCTTGGTCAAATTGTCTTTGGTGAAGGTTCTCAAGTTGATCCAAAATGATTGAGACGGTTAAGAATTACCCTAGACCTTTCTCTACTTCATATATATAATATTTCTTGAGTTTGGCCGGTTACGATAAAAGGTTCATGGAAGGATTTTCCTCTACTGATTTGTATTTTACGATATTGAATCAAAAGAAGGTGAAATTCCTATGCTTTGAACTTGTGAGAAGAGTTTCCAAGATTTAAAGGATAAACTCACTTCAACCTCTATTTTAATAGTACCCTAAAGATCATATTGTTTAGTGGTTTATTGTGATGTTTCACGGATTGGTCTAAGTTGTGTTTTGATTCAACATGGGAAATTCATTGCTTATGCTTCAAGGAAACTGAAGTTTCATGAAAAGAATTATCTGACTCATGATTTGGAGTTACTGGTGGTAGTGTTTGCCCCAAAGATTTTGAGGCATCATGTATATGATTTTCATGTAGATGTGTTTACCGACCCCCAAGATCTTAAAGTATATGTTTACTCAAAAGGATTTGAATCTTCGCCAAAGGTGATGGCTTGAGTTATTTAAAGATCATGGCATGACTGTTCTTTTTCATTGGGTAAAGTGAATATGGCAGAAGATGATCTTAGTTGACTATCGATGGGAAGTGTTGCTCATGTTGAGGATGGTAAGAATAAGTTACATCCAAATATTCATAGATTAGATCCATTTTTTGTTCACTTGGTTGTTCTAGTGAAGGTTGTGTGATTGTTCATAATGGTTTGGAATCATCATTTGTATCGTACCTGAAGGCTAAGAAAGATTGTGATCTGATACTAGTTGATTTGAAGAGGTTAGTTTCTAGAAACAAAATCCAGTTAGGCTTTCTCCCAAGGGGGAAATGGTGTTTTTTGACATTAAGGTCAATTTTGTTTCCCAAATTTTGTTGAGTTGAGCAATCATGTTTTTACAGAAATTCATAGATCTCGATATTCTACTCGCCTGGAGCCACCAAGATGTATCGTGATTTGCAGGAAATCTATGAATGGGATGAGAAAGGACATTGTCGAATTTGGCTAAATGTCTGAATTTTCCTTGAGCATCATAAATCGGGCAGTTTGACTCAAAACATTTGTATTTCTGCAGGGAAGTTAGAATATCTGAATATGAACTTTATTACGGGTTTAACTTGTAGTTGTTGTCAGTTTGATTTGATTTGCGTTGTTATGGACCGAATAATGAAATTGGCTTTCTTTCTTCATGTTGAGACTTCATTTTTAGCAAAGAAGTACACTAAGATTTATATTTGGGAAATGGAAAGGTTGAATGGGGTCTGCTTTTTTATTATCACCGATTGTGGTACTTAGTTTGCATCTCAATTTTAGAGGTCATTTCAGAAAGGTATTGGTACGCAAGTGAAGCCTAGTATGACTTTTCAACCCCAGACAGATAGACACGTCAGGCTTTCTATTAAGACTTTGGAAGATATGTTAAGAGATTAAGTGATTGATTTAAAGGGTAATTGGGATGATCATTTACCTTTGTTTGAGTTTTCTTATAATAATAGTTATCATTCTTGTATTGGAATGGCATGGTTTGTTGATCTTTATGATGAGAGGTGTAGGTCTCCTATACATCGATTTGAAGTTGGTGACGTTTCTTTGATAGGGCCCAAGTTAATGCATATGGCTATAAATAAGGTTTGACTTATTTGTGAAAGGTTGGAAACGACTCAAAGTCAACAAAATTTCTATAGTGATGTTAGAAGAAGAGAACTTGAATTTAATGTGGATGGTTGGATCTACTTGAAAATTTCACCCATGAAGGGTGTAATGGGATTTAAAGAAAGAGAAACTTAGTCCTCGATATGTGGGCCATATAAGATATTGAGGTGTTATGGCAAGGTTGTTTATGGGTTTGAGTTTCCTAATTATTTAGCAATGGTACATTCGATATTCCATGTCACTTTGTTGAAAAAGTGTGTTGGACATCCAACATCCATTGTACCTTTAGAAGGTTTTGAAGTTAAAGAAAATATTTCTTATGAAGAGGTTCCGGTTGAGATTTTAGACTTGAAAGTATGGACGTTGAGAAATAAAGAAGTTTTTTCCATGAAATTTGTTTTGAGGAATCAATTAGTTGAGTGTGTTAGTTGGGAGGCCGAAACCGATATGATATCCCGATGTCCTCATCTCTTTCCCTCCACTCCTACTATAGCTTGATGTTTTAGCTCCTCATGGTTCTTTCTTTTGGATTCGTGTGTCTTAGGCATTCTAATGTTTCCATATACCTTCATGCTCATGTAAAACATGATTTTTGATGTTATGATTTATCTTTGAGTGATTCTTTTTGTTTATGGGCATTATGATTAGATTTTTATTTCTATTCAGTTGTTAGTTTCTCTCCTACTCTATTTATGTCAGCTTGAGTCCATTCGAGGATGACTGTTTCCAAGAGGGACATATTGTAACACCTCAGAATTGGAAAGTCAATTTGGGAAGTAAAAGCTCAAATTTGTCACACTGAGGCAATGACTAAGCTATCTATGAACCGAAGGAAGTCCTATAGGCTATAGAAGGGATGCTGTAGAGTTGAGTTAAGTGTTTGGAAAATTCAACTTTTTGAAATCTGAGCTATGACTTCACAAGAAGAGATGCAGGACTCTGAACGGGCCATAGATGGCTTTCGTAAGAAGGATTCATAGATTTTATTTAGGACTTTAGACCTATGGAAGAATTTGACAGGTCGTTCTTTGTTCTATAGGTCATAGAAGGGATCCAGACTTGATGAAATTTCAGACTTGAACTTGGGTTCTATGAAAGGTGTCTACGAACCGTATTCTAAATTGTGGAGTGGCTTCGTAAAAATTAAGGTGAGATTTGGGTTTCTTGAGATGGTTCTTTTGTTGAGTAGTACAGGCCGTAGAAGCTTCTACAGACCGTAGGTCCAAATGGTAGGTTCATTCGATAGTTATTTTTGAATTGTATTTGGGCCTTTTTCTAAGAATTTAATACATATACTATGTCATTTTGACCCTAATTCTAAGTCCTATAACTACCTTTCTATTCCTAAATCTACTCAAACTCTCCCATTCACTCCAATTGCCAGATCTCATCCAAGTTCATCCCCTCCAATTATCTCTCAAGTTTAAGAAAGAAAGTTAGGGTTCAAAGCTTCAAGTTTCCTCGTTTTTGTTGCTTGTTGGGTCTTGATTATCAAGGTATGTGGGAATTCACTAATGTGTTCCATTCGTCCATTGGATCCCGAAAGATCTCAAATTTTCCAATTCAGTTTCATCAAAAATTGATTAGGGTTTAATCGAATTCTCCATGGTTCCAATTTTTTATTATTCAATTGTTTGAGCATAATCTTTCTATGAACTATTTGATTCAATTATATGTTTTCCAATTGATCTCGTATAGACTTATGCATTTTTCATGACTTTGACTATGAATTTATAAATATATGAGTTCATGAAGAAACCTATGAACTAATGAATGATGAAATATATGCATCATTTATTAAAAGAATTTTTTATGAACTAAGGATTCTTTTGAGATAAGCTTCAATGAAATTGTGAAAAGTTTTCTCACCTTTGTGTGAATTGTGACAGATTTTCTCATATATTATGAAGTCATGATTGGTGAAATGTTTTCTCACATATTTATGTATCATGATTTAAGGATCTTCTCTATGATGACTTAAACTTGGACTATTAACTTAATTGTGCTTTTCCATGTACAATGATATGTTTATACATATGACTATTTCATTGGATTTTTTACTTAGCACCGAGAGGACATTAAGATGGAGGCACTCTCATTAGTAGAAATCAGGTCTCTAGCAGCGATCTTTTTTTCCCTTAATACGTACCCCATAGGATTGTCTTAGAAATACATAGCAAGTGGATCCATCTAAGCTAGAATTTCATGGGCCTTATCTTGGCAAGTGAGACATCTCTTTTCTGTGTGTGAGATGATCTATGTTGGTTAACAGTAAATATCCCACAAAATGTTAGACTTCCCAATCACTTTAGTTATGATGTATAGGTTACGTCCCAATCACTTTCCTTATGATGTACTAGATGACTTATTGAGACTTATGTTAGACTTGTTCTTTGTCACACTCTTTTGAAATATGAAATTCTCCCTTTTAAATTCCATAAATTCTATTATCTTGTAAGATGTGTGCTAAGTGTCTTGTGTAGGGCCTCTCGAGGTCCTATACGCCATGTTACACCTAGGGTTTACTTTGGGTCGTGCCAACTGTAGTGCACCCAATCTTGCATGTTTCAATGCTACGCAAGTCTTTAGGTGAACCTTCGCATGTCATCCCTACAAAAGGTATTGAGCTTACACACGATTTTCAATTTGTGGATGTCCTAGTGGACATATTAGAATGGAAAGTCAGCCAGTTAAGGACTAGAGATATAACTTTCATCAAAGTACTTTGGAGGAACCAGAACATAGAAGTGGCTACTTGGGAAGTGGAAGCAGGTAGGCTAGCAAAATATATGTATCTATTCCAAGAAACCCCAAAAGGTTCTTAAACTATGTATCTCCTTATATTTATATTATTGATGTACCGTGATTTTACGTTATTTTTTGATGTATTTCACTTAGAAGTTGTGTGTGTCTAGGGCCATATTATATTAGAAATAATGTGTTTTGTATCATGTTTGTGGGAAATAACCCACGAATACAGTTGATGGAGATGACAACTAAAACTTTGCAGAATGAACAACCCACGAAGTGACCCACGGACCGTAGGTCCTTTGATGGTCCATCGTTGGGCAGGCGTTTATGGAGCATCAGGAAACTTTGACCAAGAGTGGAACTACGAAGTGACTGACGAATCATAGGTCGACCCACGAGCCGTCTTGCACATTCGCCGAATCGGTTTAGATAGTTGAAGTTCCAGTACCTAATGAAAAATCCTAAGTGTGGAGCCACGGAAGAAGACTCACAGACCATAGATCGACCCACAGTCTGTCCTGCATATCCGCTATTGACGATTTGAGAGTGAAGGTTCCAGTTCCTGCTAAGATGTTGCTAAGTGTTGAACCACGTATGTGACTTACAAACCATATGTTGACCCACGTTCAGTAGGTCGTGTCATCTACAGAAACCGCATCCAGACTGCTTATTTCCTTATTTTGTTTTCTTTTTGTTTAGGATATGTTTTTCTATAAATAGGGTATATAAACCTCATTTTTGGGGGTTACACATTTACACATTATTGTTTACTTTTAGTTCTTGGTATTATGTGGGATTAACTTGCATCGTTAGCAATTTGATTTACAGATTTTGATTTACAAGATTTTGACTTTGAAATTCAATTGGAGATTTTGTGTTTCTTCTACTCTAATCGTAAGTTTATGAATTCTTCTTATCAAAACATGAATTGTGTTCTTTCAAGCATGAGTAGCTAAATCAACAACTAGGGTTGTGGGAACCATGATCAATTATCAACGTATGAATAATAATTAAGTAATTCATGAATAGTGTTTATACATGTATTGGCAATTCTTTCGCTTAGAAGTCTTTTTTAACGAGTGCACACAATAGAACTCTTCTGATTGCTTCTTGCCGGACCAAGGAAGTAGTTCATGAGAA
Organism: Solanum bulbocastanum; assembly: GCA_037074985.1. NCBI lineage: Eukaryota > Viridiplantae > Streptophyta > Magnoliopsida > Solanales > Solanaceae > Solanum > Solanum bulbocastanum. The sequence goes on from CM073605.1 coordinate 39,155,669, forward strand.
AAGAATCAACAACAAAGATTTAGTGGGTGCTATCTAATAGTCTCATGTCAATTGGTGTGAGGGTGAAAAATAAGACATACATTGATGTGATGTATAATCTAAGGTAAAGGTAAGGGTTAGTAAAATATATACTCGTAGCCGTACCAAGGTACGTAGTGAAATTTATTATTTGGAGGACCAATCACTTAGGGATACCTAACTTACCAACTTTGCATGTAAAACACTAGGAAAGGATTACTATTATTAGGATTACTGTGTTAAAAGCTTATGGGGAACACATACACCCTAGTTTCTCTCTCATATTGATAATCAAAAGTTTGAATCCTACTTACTTGTACCTTGCTCAACAATCAGTTATATGCTTACACAAACCCCGCCCTCCTTTTATTTACTTACTTTTGAAATAGTTTGACTAAAAGGATATAATAGTGAGTTAAGTTTAAGTCTGAACCATATTTCTCGTGGGATCGACCCCAACCTACAAGGTGGGTTCTTTATTTGACAACGATTGCTTATACTTCTTTAGGGAGGTGTAATTTGAGTGTATAAAATTTGGCACCGCTGCCAGGGAATAAGGCATTTGGATTAAGTTTAACTACATTATTAAACTTTAGTAAATTATTTCCTCATTTTACGTTTTTTTTGTTTTTTTTCTATAGGTTTCTACTCTAGGCGATACATTGACCCCTTACGATCCAGAGTTGAGAAAAACTTTGAGAAAAATGAATAATCAAGGGGGTCCAAATCAATCCAATTGGAGAGAATCTAGGTGATGGAGTTGAATTGTAGCCTCCTAGGACTGTTAATGTGCATGCTCAAGATCAAGGTGGTAATCTACTCAGAGATGCTTTAAGGGTACAAAATCCGCCAGGGAATACATTTGTGGTAATGTACAGTCTGATGCAGATACTCAAAGTAAGAGGATTGTTTTCTAGTCTAGCTTCGAAAGATCTACATGGTCACATGGCTAAATTGAGAAGTGTCTGCAAGAGTTGTGTGGGATGACCAGAGTTGGATATGAATGTCATAGGTTTGAAAGTCTTCCCTCTATCATTGACCGGAGATATTGTGATATAGTTTTCTGAGCTTCAAAATAACTCGATTCATATGTGGGACCAATTGCATAAGGTGTTCATGGCAAAGTATTTCCCATTGTCCAAGAAGCTGAATCACAAGGACAAACTGAACAATGACGTAGCACTACCTGGAAAGTCTTTAAGCAGCTCTTGGGATAGGTTCACTTCATTCATAAGAAGTGTTCCGAATCACCACATAGATGATGAGTCCCTGAAAGAGTACTTCTACAGAGGTCAGGATAATAATGGAGAGGATGTGCTTGACATTATTGCAGGAGGATCATACGGTGAGTGCGCTTTTGAGGAGAACACTGAGAAACTAGAGAAGATTTATTGAAATAATAAGGCAAGGAGCACTAGAATGTCAGACATTGGTAGAAACACTTTTGCAGTTCATGCCGCACGTAGTCAATCTAGTGATGATATTTGTGAAAAGGTGGCTCAAATGAGGACAAAATTGGGTTTGGTACTAAAGCGTGTGACCGGAGGTGCAGAGAAGGTGAATACGATAAACTATCTGTCTAGATCTCCACCACCACTAGTTGAGGAATGCTACTATGACACTACACCATTTTAGGCCTACGACCACACTAATTCTAGACAACACTTAAAGAGTGTTGCCAAAAGTATCTAAGGGCACACTTTCAAGGCGTGACCTCTATATTGAGCTTTTGGCTACAGTAATTTTGGCAACACTTTTAAAGCGTGTTCTTTAGAATTATAGGCTACACATTATAAGTGTTGCCCAATAACAAAACAATTGACAACACTTATTTATAGACATGGCCACACTTTAAATTGTGCTATATTTATACTTTTAAAAACAACGCTTTAAAAGTGTGCTCTATTAATTCTCATAAAATATTTGCTAAAAAATGAGTTCCCTCCATATATTCCCCCAATTTCTAAAATATCGGAGTACTATCACATATAGTATAACTTCTGGATAAAATAATAAACTCTCTCCAAATTATATATTCCATCCAAATTCAAAAAAAAAAAAAAAAAAAAAAAAAAAAAAAAAAAAAAAACCCTAAATTTTATTCCAAAGATTTTTGCTCCATCATTTCAGTTGTGCATTCTTTCCAAATTCTCCTTTCGTATATGTTTATGCGATTTGTTACCTGGATATTTAATCCATGCTAACCCTTAAGTCTCATTTTTTGCTGGAAAAAGTGTTGGGTTTTTTTTTTTTTTTTGAGAAATGGAGAGAAAACAAGGTTTCTCTTGGCATCAAGGAAGAGGTGGTCTGTGGTTTTTCATCCGGGAGGTCAGGAGTGAAGAGTCCATCGAAAAGTGGGTCACCCATTACTTTATTTCTTCATATGAAAAAGATCTTGCATTTCAGGTAGGGTTTCAGTATTTCTCAAAAGTTTGAGTAATTTCTGGAATTTTGGCACCTTCACAACCTTTTTTGATAATGTATGCGTGTTTGTGTTTGTGAAAGATGAATTGTTCTCTATGTTAATTTCTATGGAGATTTTAAACATCGAGTTACATTTCTTCAGAATTTTTAATATTTTTTCATAGATATATATATGATTTTTTAAGTAATTTATGTTTCTACTTGTTCCCAACAATGTTGAATTGAAGTTTAAATTAAGAACAAATAGTTTCAATTCTTGTTCTACTCATTTCTATGTATTGTAATCCAGTTTATATTTTACTTCTTATGAACCTTGCTATAGGAGCTTTGTGACTTTGTCTGTTATTGGTTCACTTTTTCTTCTTTTTCGAGTTGTAGGAGTAATTAGTATGATTTGTTTGAAATAAGGGAAGAAAAGTGAGGTAATTAAATCGTGTTCTAACTCACTTTTGTTACATTCCCAATTTAATCATGTTTGAAATAAGGGAAGAACAGTCAGGTAATGCATAATTCACAAGAAGAGTTTGTGTTGTCATGACTATGTTCTAACTCACTTTTTGTTACATTCTCGCAAAGTCCTACTGGTCTTTTCTCTCATTTTTGTTATTCTGTTATTCTCATTCTTCTTATTCACGTCACCTGTATCTGTGAGCAGCATGACATTTCAATGGATACTGTGAATGTAACTCGTAGAGCTTATCATATTACAGACAAAGAAGTTTTGGAAAAAGCATTCGAACTAGGAAAAGGAGGGTCAACTACAATTACTGCAATGCTGATAAATAGTCAAATAGTTGTAGTAGCAAATGTGGGAGATTCTCGAGCTGTTATATCCAAGAAAGGTGTTGCCGAGTAGCTATCAGTTAATCATGAGCCAAACAAGGAAAGGGAGATAATTGAAAGCAAAGGCGGATTTGTTTTAAACATTCCAGGTAGCTTACATCTAAATGATTCAAGTTTTAGTTTAAGTTTTCTAGATGATTTCACTCCCTCAATGTGATATTGCTCCATTATATTTGACTGTTTCAATCGATTCTCCACTCTTCATGCTTAAATTCCAAAGTTCTTGAGGTCTCAAACGTCAGTCATTCATCTCAATTATTGATCTTGATGATTTAGAATTATCTGTTTGTTGCATTATGTTGTGTGTACAAGGTGATACAAAGCCTACCAAGTAAAATATACTTTTCATTGATTCATATGCAATTGATGTAATCCGGTGTCTAGCCATAAGCCCATAACTTAGTATTGCTTCACACAAGCTGATTGTTTGGAATTTTGTAGGTGATGTACCTCGTGTTGATGGACAGCTTGTCGTTGGTAGGACATTTAGAGACATCTTAGTTTAGATCCAAACGTGGCAATTGAGCTGATAGATAATGACATAGATTCACAATTTTGGCAAGTGATGGTTTGTGGAAGGTAAGTTGTCTTCCCTTAAACTAGAGCTAAAATTTCTTGAGGAGGATGTTGTATTCGCTCATGTTGAATAGTTGCTTCATGTATTTATAAGTAATGTCCAACCAAGAGGCAGTAAACTGCATTAAGAATATGAAAGACGCGAAAGCAGCAACAAAATATTTATCAAAAATGGCGATTTAGTGGAAAAGAAAGGATGATATTTTCGGCATAGTTGTTAAGTTTCAATAAAAGTAAGTCCTTATGCAAGTAAAGATTGGGCTGTACAAATTATTTTTGAAATGAAAAACCACTTTGTTGCTGAATAGTGTTTTATTGTTATGTTGAAAATACTTACAAATGAATCAAATATTAGTGGAATCAAAACTTTTCCTTTTGTTATAAGAAATTGTTGTAAAATCTATTCATTGTTGAGTATTGTATATTCATTTTATTAGACCAATATGTTATATTTCCTATAAGTAGAAGTCTATATTTGTGGAAATAAGTACTAGTAAGTAAATGATATCTTACTTATCTGATTGGTTTGATTGAAATTTTAATTCGTTAAATTTATAGGTATTCAACCACCCTTTTTACCCAGAATTAATTGTAGCCATATGAAACAACTTCTATTTATAAGGAATAAAGTCTAGAACAAAGCATAAACCAACCCAATTATGGCTAGCCCAGATTTGGAAATGCAATAATTTTTAAAAATCTATCTAAGGGTGAAGTGTGAGAATCATCATTTGGTCAGACTTTGTAGTTAGAATATGAAACCCATGGGGTTTTCCTCATTTTCTAAAAAGTTCCAACTTGATGTTGTAGTGGTTTCTACCTATCTCCAAGGCTTGATCGGTAAGCTCCTTGAATCTATGTAAGTGTCTTCTTCTTTTACTGAGATTATCCTTCCCTTTATAATCTAGTTCTGTCTTGCATAGGTGTGGGAAAAGGTCGAGTTTTAGCTCTAATCTTTCAGGAATCATTCTGAGCTCTTCCTCTTTTTACACATCAAGATTTTATCTTGTTTCGACTGAGCTTCTACTTGAAACTCCAGGTTAATTGTTGCTTACTATGTTCCAATTTTACCTTCTAGGCTCTCTCTATTTTGTTTACTCTTTCATTTTCAACAGTAAATAAACTTCCCTCCATATCATTTAATTGGGACCAAAGCTTCTTGGACACACTAATTATTCGATGGTAAATAATCTTTCCTCTATATATTATGTTACTACTACTTTTTCGTGCCATTGTATTCGAATCTTGTATTAACAATTTACATAATAAGCTTTTATTATTCAAAGTGTTCCTTATTCTTGTTATTTCAGCAGGGGCATGTAATGGATTTTATTAACATTCTCAATCATATAAACTCTAAGAAAGTGCCCTCTGTTATGAAGCAACTACAGTATTATGCTGAAGTTGTTTCTGAAATGAAAAATAACTAGTATAGTTAAAAAGATTTTGCTTTTATGTTGAAGTGTATGATACGTGCAAATAATAATTCTCTCTTCTCTTTATTTATAATTTATTTCTTCATATATTAACTTCATTTGTGCATTTTTTTTGTAAGTTACTCGTTTCCTATTTTAAGTATTATGTTCCCTAGGAGGGCTGGTGTAATCATTGTGGTGAAGTATATGTAACTCTTAGCTAATATTCGATTCAATATATTTATGTTTGCTATCTTTCTAATGGAGTGATCTAAGAGGGAGATAAGCGAATAACAATTTATCAAGCTGATGAATAATCACTTTCTTAAAGGTAGTTATTTTGTTGCTGGTGTATCTTCTCTTATTGTTGACTTGATTGGTGTTCCTATTGAAATTTTATCGTAATCATGATTTTGTTAACTTGAGTCCAAAATTTAGTTTATCTTAGATGACTTCTACACTACTACGATATTGTTCTTCGAAATATCATCTTGTAAGTTTATCTTAACTACATTGCTATGATGTTTCTTACTACTGTCCTCTTATTGTTTTTAAGTGTTTCTCTTTCTCAGAAATGAAGCAATTGTCCACTAATTGTATTTGTATGACTACACACACACATATATAGCTAAAATTAATCTACAAGTGGTAATTAATGAAACTATAACTATATTATCTAATTAGCTAGTATATGTTTGCTTATCCACTTCATTTGCTCTATAACAAAGGGGGGTGAAGCCCATTCCTTCTCCCTCTATTGCAAGAAGAGCAAGTTATATATTTAAGTATTTAGCTAGTAGGGCTTTTCTTTCATTTCATTTAAATTGATTTATGCATTCTGGGGTAGTTAGGATATTCTCATGATCTCTCTCTTTCCTGCAAATTCTTTCCCTTTTAGTTCTATATATTTTTCAATTCTAAGATATTTTGGGGCCTTTTAACATTCTTTTGCTCTCCAATTTTAGTGGTTGAGAGGTAACATATAGGGTTAGATTATTTGATCTCTACCCATGTCCTTTTCATAGGGGGATTAGATTCTTTCATATGTAAAGTTGGTCACTATATAACTGCTAATTCCTGATATAAGGGAAAAAGGACATTCTTGAATTTTGAAAAGCTTCTCTTTCCATTCAGAACTATAATCTTGCTTTGCTAGGTAGATGCTAATTCTTCGGACTGCTTTACTGAAACAAACTAAATGAACTATTGGGATCTAAAAGCAGGGCACTGGAGACTCCTGTTGTTTCGTTATTTTTTTCTTGCACCTTTACCTTAATGCATCCTACTGTCCTGTGATTACTCTATAGATGGAAATATTTTGCCTGATCAGCTAAACATTTTCTGCCCTCCAAAAGATAAATATGTTTTTCTCTAGACTAATGTGTGAGCTTGTAATATTAGACAGAAGATGCATTATTTTCTTATAGATCTGCAACATGGTTTATTTGACTCTAGCATGTGCCAAATGATGTCTACGGGGACATCATTTTGGGAATCATTGGAATAGATACTTGTCTGAATTAGTGATGCATTTGCATTTCATGACTTTTAGAATATTCCTGGGGACTTCATTCATTCTTCTTCCTTTTGGGGTTAGCAATGTATGTGTTATGCTTTATTTAGTTATTTGTTATCCTTTTTGGTTTGTGATCAAACAATGAAGTGTGTAATGACTTTATTTCTGCATGTCCTGTAGTCCTTTCATTGATGAGTCACAAGTTATAAGAGTATCTACCCTTGAGGGATTGCATTTTTAAGATTTTATTCTGTTTATTTCTTCTTGCAGGTGATGGGGAGAGGCGTTACGGGTTTACATTCTGATAAGAAACCTAGTGTTAAGCCAAATGGTGTCACTAATGGTACATTTCATATTGCCCCCAGAATCGCCAAGGAAAGGATCACTACAACATTTAAAGGGTTCGAGTAACATAGTTCATCATAGCATCTTATTTAAGAGTGTTTGAAGTTTGATAGCTAACTGATTGTCTGCATTCTGTTTCTTTGCATTTCTTGGATATATATAGAGAGGTAAAATATGAGAAGAGATTAATCCTTTAACTACTTATATTCAACATGCGTAAGTTTAAATTGTTCTTTTCACTCATCACTTAAGAAAAATAAACAAGAAAATGAAATATGGAGGCTGGTGTACTTTCCTTTGAAGCTCGTCTAAGTATTTGCTAACTGGTCACCATTTTACTGTAAATTTAGTTTATTCGTTTTCTTGTTTCCAGTTTTATTCAGCAACTACGACAAGGTGTGCAAAATTTATTTGAATTTCTGTTAGGGATTTGAAACAGTTGTTGCAGCAGGGGTGAAAGAAGTAGCAGTCTTTGCATCAGCTTCAGAGTCTTTCTCAAAGTCAAACATTAATTGCAGTAGTGAGGAGAGCCTTGTTCCATATTGAGTTATTACATCTACTTCCAAAAAGATGGCAATACAAATTAGCGGGTAATGAAAGATCTGATACTTGAGCACAAGGCTGAGTTAGTTCCATTTTTCCTTCAGTACTGAAGTAGGTTCTACAAATTGGACATGCATTTTGTGTTGGAATATTTTTATGTTGAAAGAATTGCTCTCTGTCAGCATAGACATTTTCCCACATTAATGAAACAAGCGTAATGCGGCTAGGCTTGGACATTTCCCTTATGTGAATCACAATTAAGACCCTCACAAGCTGATTGTCTTGCTTAGAGAAAGTAATACCATGTTTTGTTACATGTATGTTTGGCTTAACTTTGTCACCAAATTGAATTGGTTTTTATAAATAAAGAAAAAAACATTTATTTTCTCATTTTCAAAGTAGGCGGTGTTTTTAGTTTGAGCATACCCTCGATGAAACTACTCAGTCTGTTCCAAGTTATTTTATTTTCTTTCCAAGAACTATTGTTCCTATGCTTGAAGTTGTGAGGGTTGTGGTTCCAATTGCAAAACATTTTGTGCATCTGCTATTATCAATTACTCAGCTGCTGCAATATAATACAGTGCTGGAAATTTTGGAAATTCTGGAAACTCAGCTGCTGCAATCTACTATTATCAATTACTCTTATGTAGTTGCTGCAATCTGCTATAATACAGTGTTAGAAATTCTAATTATGTACTTCCACATCTTTATTGTTATGAATTGGGTTGGCTTACTGTGAATTTAAGCATATTAAATACATGATTTATTTCACTAACTTATAATTTTATTTTGAATGTGCAGAAAAATGACGGTAATTGAATTTGAATTATGGCCAGAAGTAAACTCAATCTATTGTAGTGAATGATGAAGAGTTTTTGTACTATTTTCATAGATGTTTGAATGCATTTGATTTTGTGGAATTTATTGCTCTTTAAGCATTGGTTGTACAAGACATGTTTCTCGAAGTTTATTTGAAATATATAGCTTCGATTTAATTATTAGTTAATTTTGTGCTTTAGGTCACTTGTATATTTAATTATTTCATTATTTAATATATGAAAATAAAAATTATTATTCTTAAAAATAAAAAATTGTGGCTACAAAATTCTACACAACATTGCCACACTTCAAAAGTGTTGTTGTAGGATGTCCAATGTTATATTGTACATAAGAAAAGTTACACTTTATAAGTGTTGCTCTAGATGAGATATAAAAGGCAACACTTTTTAACTGTTACCAATATCAAAGCAAAGGCAACGCTTAAAAGTGTAGTTGTGATGGCGACATTTAAAAAGTGTTGCCTAATGTCAAAGATTACGCTTCTTTAGGCCACCCCCTAAAAAGTGTTGCTTAAAGTCCAAAAGTGTAGCCTTTTATCAAAGGCCACACTTTTTTCTAGTTTAGGCTACACTTTACTGGGGTGGCCGTAGGCCTAAAATGGTGTAGTGTGAGGAGGATGCATATTTGGTGAATGATCAAACGAGAGGTTTCTAAGCCAACGCCCAAGGTTCCAACTCGGATAATTGGCGCCAAGTTCAAGGAAACCAAGGTCGAAACTATGGAAACTACAATCTAAAGGGAAACTATGTCCGGGATGGAACTACAATCATGATAACAACTACAATCGGAACACTATGGCAATAGAAATGAGAGAGTTAGACAATATGTTCGCCCTGAAAATTGGGAATCTGGCAATAGAGAAGCTGGGGGTAGCATTCTCATGCATTAAGGATATGATAAAGAAGATGATGAAGAGGTTTGATGCGACTGATGAGAATGTGAAAGAGATCTGAAATGACTTCTCTGGAATTGGTCAAAAAGTTGATGTACATGCAATGTCAATCAAACAACTTGAGCAGCAGTTTAATCAGTTGTCCACTACAGTGAACCCACGTTAGCCTGGTACACTTACTAGCAATACCATCCAAAATTCGAAGAATGATTGGCATTGTATGGATATCACTACTTCAGGTGGTAAAAAACAATTAATCCCCAAATGCCGTCTGAGGTTGAAATTATGGTAGAAAGAGATGATTATGAGATCGAGATTATTGGAGAGTCTAAGAATTCTACAGATAAGGAAGTGGAGGTGACCCAAGAAGTTGTTCCCATGCCTAGACCTCCACCGCCATTCCCATAGAGATTGGTGAAGAAGACTGAAGAAGGAAAATATTGCAAGTTCATTACTATATTGAAACAACTTTCCATCAGTGTTCCATTGATAGACACCTTCGCTAAAACATTTTAGGTCTACAGCCACACTAATTCTGGATAACGCTTTTAAAGTGTTGCCTAAGATACTTTTGGGGATGCTTTTAAAGCATAGCCCAAGTTTTTAACTTTTAGCTTCGATAATATTGGCAACACTTGTAAAGTGTACTATTTAATGGTATAAGCTACACTTTATAAGCGTTGTTACAGTATGATATAATTAGCAACAACTATTTACATATATGGCCACACTTTGAAACTGTCCTATTTTTAAAATTGTAAAAACAACACTTTACAAATGTGGCCTGAATGTTTTCACTAAAATATTACATTCGCTCCAACATTTTTAACATCAAAACTTATTCTCCTTCCAATATTTAAAGGGCAAAAAAAAATAATTAATAAACTTGTTTTATTGCCATTTCCCCAAAGCTATTGTACCTTATATAAACCTTCTCCTCTTCTCTCCAATTTCTTTTAATTTCTCTAGGGATTTCTGTCTAGAGCAATGTATTGGAGAAGAAACAATGGCATTTGTGTCGATTGAAATCACCAGCCTTGTCAACATCGATGTTTGAAAGCTCGAATTTTAAATCGTCAACTCCAACAATGGTGGCATTAATGTGTATGGGGCTATGGCATGTGTGTGCTAGACCATTAATTTCTCTACCGAAGATGCAAGTATACCTACCTCTAGGTTACTTGGAATGTCTTTATAAGTATCCGTCCATAGCTTTCTCTTCTTAGTGCCACTTTTGTTAAAAATTTGGTTCGTGAGTGAACTTAAATTTCAAGTAATACTCTGATATGTTCATGATTTTCTCAAGAAAACAGTGATCTTATAGTGTTTATTCTCTGTGATATGAAGGTGAGGCGACCAGATAATAGCAGAAAAACATTAAGTGAATTTAAATTTCATGTAACACTATGTTCATATGAGATCATTGACCTTATCCTTCATCTCGGCATTTGGTATTGACTTGTTTCTTGCCAGTTCAGATAGAAGATTACTTGGATGTGGCTATCCTGTTCCAATGAGTCTTATGGCACTTGTATTGGAATTAGAATATACAGACTTGTACTACTTTGTGTTTCTTCTTACATCTACATAATCTGTATTTTTCTTGATAAGCTGACCTAATATTCGTCTTTGCTGTAAATTTGAGATTATGCCTTGAGTTCTCTATGACTAGATTTGTTATATTGCATTTGTATGTCATGGTATTTAATTGCATTTTTAGCTAATTCCATCGTTATGAATTGTCAACACTTATATGATACTTTGTGATTTCCTTTAGTGAACTCTATGTCCCAAAAGTTTGTGGAACTATGATTTTGAATCTTTCCTTGACAAATTCTTATGTTGATATTTGTAATACCCATGGACTAAGCAGTTAGTTTCTGAACACCAGAATAGTATTTCCTCATCATGATCGTTGTTTGGTAGACCGTATAAGTAATGTTTGTATTAGTTATGTTGAAATTATTTCTTATGCATTTTTAAGTCAGCTAGACAATGGTGTGTCTCGGTCATCCTCCCCTCATTTTCGTCATGCTCGAAATAAGAACACAAATGTATTTGGTAGTTTCACCACTGGTAATTGTCAAGTAAAGCTCCAAAATTTTGCATAGAAGTTAGGTTTTATGATAGTATCTGTTGTATATAGGGGAAGATGGGTATTACTTTTTGCTCCCTTGTTATATATGGGTGCTTTAGGCTTTGATGCATCTTGTACAAGTGGTGGGGGCACTGGGCTGGCACCAATTGGATTAGTTTATAGGAGCCCACAAGTTTTTGAAAAGCTCTGGCCATTAATGGAGGCAAAGAACAATGGAAGCTCTAATTTAGTAATCTACTTACACAATTTCTTCTCTTTCACTTCTCAGATTTTTTTTTAATGTGATTAAATTTCGGATATGATGTTACATGTAAGTTGGCTTGTTTGGTTAGATTCTAAAACCACAATTTTGAACATGAAATCATATAGAGGTAACTTGTGAACATTAATCATGAGAATAAATTCGAGCTGTAATGAGCTCTTAGTAGAGTAAAGTAGTTATTTTTTTGCTTGGACTCTTCCAATAATTTCAATGGATGCATGTTTGATTCTCCAAAATTAGTGAATTTTTGGAGAATCCAACACGAGTGTGGCATCGAAAGTGAAGATTATACACAACTTAGGCCACTCACTTATTTTCTCTTTCTTGTGTTATTCAATGTTTGATTTATTTGTTTTGTCAAATATTGATTCTTCTCCTGATAGACATATTGCATCCTAAAGTGGATGTACATGCTGTAATACAACCTAATTAATATTTTGCCTCCCCCCTCTCTCTGCATTTTAGCGAGAGTCACCATTTTGGTATACTATATTGAGGATCATAAAACTCATACCTAGTGCAACTAAAGCTAATTTAGACTTTAATATCTATAGCTTATGGTTGTAAGCTAGACCATGGTAATGATTTGCTTGGTCTTACAACTGAACTACCCAACAAGTCAGCCTACATTGCGTAAAATATAAAATTAGGGGCTCGATATTGTATGTAGATACTAAAGTTAAACTGAATCTAAACACTTTAACCAATCCAAACTTAATGCTAGTTCAAACATATCTAAATGTTTATCAAGAGTTGGATATTGAAAAAGGCCAATAAATCACAGCTTTGCTTATACACAGACTTCTATAGATGATTAATATGGAAGCTTGGTTCATTTGCTCTATGGTTTTGTGAACAAATTTTCTTCTTATTTTGTAGTTCAACAGATACTTGGTTTTCAACAACTTTGACATGTGACATGATACAGTTTTTGCTCTTTTCCAACATGGATTAAAAGCAGGTTGAAGACTTGGAAGATCAGGGGGTATTGTGTCAAACCACATTTCGTACTTGAATATATTGAATCACATGTCTTCCTTATTTCCTAGATTTGTTGCTAAGGTTTGTGACTTCTTTTATTATAACTATTTTATTTTATTTAGAAAAGAAAAATCAGTGGAACACAAGAGTAGTGAGGCTTTATCTATAGTTAAACAGTAGAATTAACAGATCATAAATGATATTTTTAGAGATGCTAGTAGCATTGAATTCATTGATTTGTGCTTTACTTAGTTCAAGGCTATGTACTTTACTACTTTTTTTTTAATATTCACCTTGAATATCAATTCTCTGTTGTCAAAATAGAAGTCATGTAATATGGTTATTATTGTTAAATTCTTTGTTAATTGTGAGAACAAGAGCATTTGTGTTATTATTCGGTTCAAGGACCAAAATTAGCTATTCATCAAAGTTTCATTGATTCAGTGACCAAAACTAAATGGAGATAGAAATATCTAACAAATAGTAGCTAAAAATTTCAATATCGTTAAAATGTTTATATTTTTGCCCAATAGTTTATATGGTTAATGTCACATCTTTACTTTTTTGGTAGGTCTAACATTTTGATTCTCCTTGAAAGGTTTATGACATAAGAAATATAAGTGTTGTTATGAGAGTACATCTGTAGAGTATTGGTGATTTTGGAGCATCAGTTTTCGATTGTGGTGTCGCAAAGGTGGTTGATGCCAATGCCAAGAGAATCAAGTCCATATGGGTCGTATAGTTATATTGGTCTAGGTTAGTGTATTAACTTGAAGAAGGCCATAGGGCAAGTCTTAACATCTTAGTATTTGTTAGTGTATTAATTTGAAGATGGTCATATGGCAAGTCTTAACTTCTTAGTATTTTTATTTTACATCAGGTTATCCTATTCTTGTTGTTTATTTAGTGGTAACATAACATTTTCTTTACGCTTGAACTTGAATCTTAAGTTGGTTGGTGTGCTTCCTAATATTTTTCGTTGCATTGTTCTACAAGAAAACATGTATGCCATGTTATTAAGTCATTTTATCTGAAAGCTAACACCTGAGATGTTTGTATTCATCTATATTCTTCACTTAAATATTAACTTGGAATGGTGCATTTTTCGATCTCGAAGTTTGGATGTTGCAAATACTCATCTCTGAAACACCAATTAAAGGAGAAAAAAGTAGGGAAGTGTCATTTTTTATTTGGGGGGCGGGGGGCTGGGAGGAGGGGTTGGGGAGATGATGAAGAACTATAGATCTAGGTTCTGTATAAATTAAAATTAGTATAAGCAAACATCTTTTTAGTTGAATGGGATAATTTCCTTTTGATTATCATTAGATGAATCTGACATGATACTAATACATCCTTTTACTTTGTTAGGCCACTTCCTCTTTGAATTTCAATAGTGAACTGACAACAATGTAGAACTGACTATATCATTTATTCCATTTCAATTGTGAACAATGACAATTGCGTTAGGAACTAATAAACTCATATTTTAACCAATTTGAGATGTTAACTTCATATCAATATTGAGAAGACTAGATATTGTCATGGAAGATTCAAAAAATATACATATGAAATTGTAAGTTTTTACATGGAACTGTTGCAAATACTATCTACAAATTTCATTTTTTTCTGGCATCCTGGTGGTTTAAATTATATTAAGCCTACACTTGTTGCAGATGTTACTTATGCAGGTTATTATGTAGCTAATTGATAATCAGTGTGTATCATTTATGTTATATTGGTATCTGATTGCTTGAGTTGCTTATTATATCATCACATGTGCATTATATGTTTACTAGTCTTATGGATGTCGTATTGTGGCTATTTCAAAGTTCATGTTATTGTAGTAGGTTATGCTATCATGACAACACAATCCCTTGACCTGGTCTAGAAATAAGGGCATTGCGAGTTTTACCAATATTGTTGTTGCCTGGCTTATCCTTCATTACATATTCAACATTTGGATGCTTTACAAGGATGTGTAAGTAATCAATGGTTGTTAGCTAACCAAAGTTCTCATACTACTCAGTTCGTAATTGTATTGTCTTACATAATCATTTACCCCTTTTCCTTACTGTCTATGCTTTTTTATGCTGAATGTGATTTAGGACTTTGATTTTTATGGAAAAATGGTAATTGCCTGAGAGATGACCAGGCTATTTGTGGGTGCTTTAACTTGGTTAAATAAATGTGGTATACATGATTGAGCTAGTGTCGTTCAAGTAATAAATTAACCATGATTACGTGTATAGCTACTAGTAAAACCATGTTAATGTCAATGTATTTCCTGGTTTATAGCAACAGAAACACTTGACAGGTTGTTGACCAAAATTGTGAGCTGGTTTCCTTTCTCTCTAATCTGATCCCAAGTAGTTTGATAGACATTTTGAGTAAATGGATTTGTTATTTATATGGTATGTGATTGTCATGCAATGTAAAAATATTTTAAGTGGTACATGAACAACAGTTCAAGGAGAACCTTTTATGCTAAAGTTGTATACTTTTCTATTATATGAGATAAGGTATCTCATTATGGATTTAATTTGGTCATTAATTGATTATTTAAATTTTTTGTGCATTCCATGAAGACAAAGGGAAATGAATATATAGTTATGAATTTCTATTCTTTTTCTGGTACCTTTTTGGCTTAAGTTTGCTTCAGAATAGAGTAGGAATGATTAATGTTGTAACTTCATCATAAGAAAATTGAGCACACAACTTATTAATCAACTAGGTATGGTCTCTCGGCTAAGAGACCGTGTACAACATATAGTGTTGAGATGTTTTTGTATCTAAATGGATATTTTGGTCTTATTGCAAACATTGAAGAAGTACTATTGACTTGGAATGCAATCTGGAATCTCTTCTCTATTTTATAGTGTCATCTTGATTTAGTATATCTAAATTGTAACTTGCAATCTAGAACTCAATAAATCTACAAACTGGAACTGCAATCTGCAATTAATCTGAAATTGTAATTTGTAATATGGAATTAATCTGGAATTGTAATCTACAATATAGAATTAATATGGAACTGTAATCTGCAATTTGGTTTTAATGTGCCTTAGAATCTGCAAGTGAACTCAAAAACTCTACAGTCTGCAATATGCAATCGGGAATGAATCTGGAACTTCTTTCCTCTTCTATAAATGTTGTAATTTGATTTGTTGTACATTTTAAATGTGTAGGGAAATGGAGGTGATCAAATTTAAAGTGTTGCCACAAGTCAATTTGATCTCATTGAAGTGGACGATGAAGAGTTTTTGAACTATTGTAGAAGTTTGAATACATTATGCTTGATTTTGTGAAATATATTCATTGCTAGAATATACTGAACTATTGGAAGAGTACTTTTTGAACTATTGTGTACACATATTTAGAATATTGCTTTATAAGTATGTGTATGTACACAAAACATACTATCTTTCGAAGTTTATTGCAAATCTATATATTTGAATTACTTATTAACCAATTTAATGCTTGAGATTATTTATTGCAAAACAACATTGGTGTTTTTTAAATAGAAATTGTGGCATATAAATATTTTTTAGCCAAAATAGTATTACCATACTTAAAAGTGTAGCCATAGGCATGTAAATTGTGGTATGCACATGGGCATGAACTACACTTCAAAATGTTGTCATACATTTGATAGAAAAGGCAACACTTTAAAATCGTTGTCATACATTAGATAGAAAAGGCAACACTTTAAAATCGTGGCCAATAATGAATCCAAGGCCATGCTTGAAAGTGTAGCTGTATGAGATAGAAATGTTGCTATATGAGGTACATCAAAGCATGGCCATTTTGCCTCTTAGGCTATGCTTTTAAGCGTAGTTGATAAGTGTTGCCTAAACTCTAAGGTTACGCTTCTTTTTGCCACCCCTGAAAAAGTGTTGCTTAAAGTCCAAAAGTGTAGCCTTTTATCAAAGGCCACACTTTTTGCTAGCTTAGGATACACTTTACTGGGGTGGCTGTAGGCCTAAAATGTTGTAGTGCTTAGAGAAAATGCTTGGGTATGCGAAGTTAATGAAGGATTTGGTGACCAAAAAGAGGGCCATCAGTTTTGAGAATGATAAGAAGTTGCAACATTGCAGTGTCATTACTACTAGGTTAGTTGTGCAAAATAAAGAAGATCCTGGTGCTTTCACTGTTCCTTGTACCATTGGGTTGTTGCATTTTGCGAAGGCGTTGTGTGATTTGGGTGCTAGCATTAATCTGGCTATATTGTCTATCTATAAGAAGCTGGGTTTAGGGGCTCCAAAACCAATTGTGATGCGACGATTCATGGCCGATAGAACTGTGAAGAAGCACATTGGTGTTCTCCAAGATGTCCTTGTGAAAGTGGAGTCGTTTATTTTTCTGGTGGATTTTGTGATATTTGGTTGTGATGTTGATTTTAATGTTCCCATCATCTTAGGTAGACCATTCCTTTCTATTGGGTGCGCCTTGGTTGATATGGAGAGAGGGAAGATGAAGTTCAGATTGAATAATGAAGAGGTAACTTTCAATATATGTAGGTATATGAATCAAAAAGCGATCTCAAGTTAGTATCAGTGGTGAATCATACAGTGGAGCGATGTTCTATTGTGTCTATTGACGAGAGGTTGGGTGTTGATTTACTGGCAACGGAAATGATGAATTTTGAGGGTTATGGTATTGAAGACTATGATGAATTTGTTGCCACACTTGATAGGTTCAAATTCCGCTCTAAACCAAAGAAATTGGAGCTAGATATGAAGAATAGTGACTCTCCACCCGCAAAATCATCTGTTGAAGAAGCTCCAAAATTAGAGCTCAAGGCTCTACCATCGCATTTGAGGTATGTATTCTTGGGAAGAGATGGCACTTTACCGATAATTATTACAGCCGATTTGAGTGAGGTACAAGTAGAGGCATTGGTTTCTATGTTGAAGAGGTTCAAGCGGGCTATTGGGTGTACTAGTCTAGACATTATTGGGATTCCTCCTGGCATTTGTTCTCATAAAATCCAACTCATGTTGGATAGTAAGCCAAGTATTGAGCACCAAAGGAGACTAAATCCACCTATGCAAGAGGTCGTAAAAATGGAAATCATCAAATAGTTGGATGTTGGAGTCATATACCCCATTGCAAATAGTAGTTGGGTCTGTCCTTTTTCAGTGTGTGCCTAAGAAAGGTGGGATTACTGTAGTTCCTAATGCGAAAAATGAGCTTGTTCCGATGTGGCCAGTGACTTGATGGAGAGTATGCATTGACTACCGCAAATTGAATGCTTAGACAGAAAAGGATCACTTCTCAATGTCGTTCATGGATCAGATGCTAGATTGCCTTGCTAGTAAGGGTTGGTATTGCTTTCTTAATGGGTATTTAGGCTACAATCATATATTCATTGCTATTGAAGACCAAGAGAAAACCACCTTCACTTGTCCATGTAGGACTTTCACCTTCACAAGGATATCATTTAGGTTGTGTAATGCTCCAGTGACCTTCCAACGTTGCATGATATCAATATTTTTAGATATGGTAGAGGAAACTATTGAGGTATTTATGGATGATTTCTCTGTGATTGGTGACTCGTTTGATAGTTGTTTGATGCATCTAGTCGAGATACTAAAATAGTGTGAAGAGTGCAATCTTATGCTCAATTGGGGAAAGTGTCACTTTATGGTTAAAGAGGAAATAGTTCTTAGTCATAGGATTTCTAAGAAGGGTATTGATGTTGATAGAGCTAAAGTTGATGAAATAGAAAAGCTTTCCCCACCTATCTCTGTTAATGGTGTTAGAAGTTTTCTTGGGCATGCAATCTTTTATCGAAGGTTTATCAAGGATTTCTCAAAAATTACACACCCATTGTGCAAGCTGCTCAAAAAGGAGTGTAAGTTTGATTTTGATGATGCTTATCTGAGAGCATTTGAAGAGTTGAAAGCAAGGCTAGCTTCCGCACCTATCATTATTTCATCGAATTGGGGCCAATCGTTTGAAGTGATGTGTGATGCGAGTGGAGTGGCGCTTGGTGTGGTATTGGGACTGAGGCGAAAGAATATTCTTCATCCAATTTACTATGCCAAAAAAGCTATGAATGTGGCACAAAAGAACTATACGGTAATTGAACATGAACTCCTTGTTGTGGTTTTTGAATTCAAAAAATTTATATCCTACTTGCTTGGTACTATGGTCATACTGCATACTGACCATTGTGCACTGAGGTATCTGATGGCTAAAAAGTATGCAAAATCGAGGTTGATTAGATGGGTATTGTTGATGCAATAATTTGATTTTGGGGTGAAAGATAGAATGGGGACGGAAAATCAAGTTGCCGATCATTTATCTAGATTAGAGGAGGAAGCTATGCTCAAGTTAGGAGATGGGGCTCAAATTAATGATGCATTCCCAGACGAACAACTATTGGCTACTTCCTTTGATCTTATCCCTTGGTTCACAGATTTTGCTAACTACTTGGCAAGCATATGGTTCCATCGGATTTGTCATTTCACAAAAGGAAGAAGTTTATGAATGATGTGAAGTTCTTTTGGGATGAGTCTTACATGTTTCGTATTTGTGCTGATGGAATTATTCGTCGTTATGTACCCGAGGTTGAGATGATGAGTATACCAAAGGCGTGTCATTTTTCACCTGTTGGTACGAATCATAGTGGTATTCGAACTGCTCATAAAATCTTGCAATGTGGGTATTACTGGCGTGCCATCCACTAAGATTGTAACACCCCATATCCTAGACAGACTAGATTGCAGATTTCAGAAGATAAAGGTGCCACCAACGGGCACAACCTACGGACCGTAGGGTGACCCACAGTCCGTGCAGGTGCTCCGTGGATAAGTCTCAAAATTTTGGCCAAGTGACGACCCATGGCCGAACCTATAGACCATAGGTCAGGACATGAACCATGGTCCGTATTCGTGGATCAGACCCTAGTTTTCAACCACCAAAACCCCATTGACGGTTGACCAGCACAGACCATCAGTCAATTGATAGTTCGTCGATCTTGTTTGTCGATGACCCCGACAATAATTAATTTAGGGGTCTTTTGGTCTTTTCCTTATGCGTTGGACCCCTAAACTACATTGTTTAAACCGTAAACTATGTACTATTGGCTAGTTTTAGCCTAAAAACATAACTAAAACTTACCTAAGTCAGATCATTCTTCAAAACTTAGAAAAATTAGAGCGTAAGAGGAGAAAGAGGTCAAGAACCCTAATTCAAGAACGTAGTAAGGTTCCATCAGTTCGAGCTGAAATCAAAAGATTTCTCTGTGGAATTTGTCACCAGGTATGTGGGATTTCACTAGTGGGTTCCTTTCACCCATTAGATCCCTATATTTCAGTCAGAATCTTGATTCCCTTGATATTATCTGGACCTAGGATTTCTTAAATGTTAGAAGTTGTTGGGTTTTAGCTATTATAATTATCTAAATCAGATTGTCATGAATTTAGTATCGTTTTGTGTAGATTCTTTGATGAATTTAGAACCCTAGCTATCTAATTCTTTTATTTCATGAATTACACATACTAGGTTAGTTATTCTAGATATACATATATGCTTCAGTTTTCAAATGTTTCATTATCAGTATATTAATGTTGCATTCTTAGTTTGCATGACAGTATTTTGAGCTATCCACTATTACAAAAACGCAGTCATAAATTATTAATAACATAATCAATTGGGAGTAGTTTACTACCGAGTGGACTGGGTTCAGCGTACCCTAATAGTCCTAGAACTACGTGCCCCTATAGGTTAAGTCCCCTCTATTGGGCATTATATTTTAGTGATCACACTAGCCATCCCTCTATACCTCTGGAAGGGTATATTGGGTCCTCTCAATGGGGCATATACATTGGACCCCACATTTAGCTCATGTAGAGTCCTTTTAATAGGTGTGAAGTGCACCACATCTAATGAGAGGGAGGCTACAAAGTGTTTTAGGAAAAGTTCACTCTATTTGTTACTCTTATCGTGCGTAAGGTATGACCCAATTCCTCATTCTAATTTGTCATTATGCATTTAAGATCATGCCTTCTTGTAGAGCTTATGGAAGGAATGTGAATGCACATAATGCTAACGCAGCTCCTCCAATCCGAGATCAGGATGTTTCGAATACTGAGTTTTAGAATGCTATTCAACTTTCGTCTCAAAGTGTGACTAACCAGAACAACCAGTAGGTTCTAGTTCTTGCAAATGCTAATACTGGATCGATGGCAGCCAGAGTTCTCTATTTTGTTAGGATGAATCCGCCAAAGTTCTTAGGATCCCAGATTGGTGAGGATCCCAAAACTTCATAGATGAGGTCAAGAAGATCTTTGGGGTGATGTAAGTGATGGGTAATGGTAGGGTTGAGTTGGCATCCAACCAAGTTAAGGATGTGGCTCACATATGGTTCACTGAGTGAAAAGACAACAGGGACTACTTTCTCATTTGTAACTCCTTATATAGTAGTCAACTTTAATGTTAGTCCAGAAACTCTCTCAGAACCCTTCTCAATCTGTACTCCCGTCGGTGACCCAATAATAGTAAGACGGGTATATAGAAAATGCCCTGTCACAGTCTCCCAGAAAGTCACCTCAGCAGATCCTATAGAGTTAGAAATAGTAGACTTCGATGTCATTCTAAATATAGATTGGTTACATTCCTGTTACGCCTCCGTCAATTATAGAACTAGGATTATTCGTTTTCAATTTCCAAACGAACCAATCTTAGAAAGGAAGGGTAGTAGCTTAACGCCTATGGGTCGATTCATTTCTTACCTTAAGGCCAGAAAGATGATCTCTAAGGGTTATCTCTATCATCTCGTTCGGGTTAAGGATTCAAGCTCCTAGACCCCAACTCTTGAGTTAGTTCCTTTAGTTAATGAGTTCCCAAAAGTTTTTCCAAAAGATCTTCTCGGAGTTCCTCTCGAAAGGGAAATAAACTTTGGATTTGGAATTGATCTCTTTCCAGATACCCGGCCTATCTTTATTACTTCTTATCGAATGGCTCCACCAAAGCTTAAGGAATTGAAAGAGTAGTTGAAAGACCTTCTAAATAAGGGCTTCATCAGACCCAGTATTTCCCCATGGATGCAACAATGTTTTTCATGAAAAAAAAAGATGGTTCTCTCAGAATGTGCATTGACTATAGGTAGTTGAACAAGGTCAAAATCAAGAATAAGTATCCCATCCCTAGGATTGATGACTTGTTTGACCAACTTTAAGGTACTAGTCATTTCTCAAAGATAGACCTCAGATCCGGTTAGCATTAGCTCAAAGTCAGAGATAGTGACATTCTGAAGACAACCTTTAGAACTCGGTATGGTCATTATGAATTTGTAGTTATGTAATTTGGACTAACCAATGCTCCTACAGCTTTCATGGATTTGATAAACTGAGTATTCAAGCAGTATTTGGACTTGTTCGTTATCATCTTTATTAATGATGTCCTCATTTACCCTAGGAATGAGAAAGAGCATGTGAATCACTTGAGGGTTGTCCTACAAACTCTCAAAGATCTCCAATTATTCACTAATTTTAGCAAATAAGAGTTTTTGTTGCAATCTATTGCTTTCCTTGGTCATATTTGTCTAACGAAGGAATCCGAATGGATTCTCAAAAAATAAAAGTAGTAAAACAATGGCCCAGACCTACCTCTTCTACAGATATCAGAAGTTTCTTGGGTCTAGAGGGTTACTACAGAAGGTTCGTGGAAGGATTTTCATCCAAAGCCTCTCCATTGACTAGGTTAACTTAGAAAAAGGTCAAGTTTCAGTGGTTAGATTTTTATGAGAATAGCTTCGCAATATTGAAAACTAGGTTGACTACAACTCTTGTTTTAACTCTAATAGGGGGTTCAGATTGTTATGTGATCTACTGTTATGCATCTAGAGATGCCTAGGTTATATGTTGATGCAGCGAGGTAAGGTTATAGCTTATGCTTCTAAACAATGTAAGGTGCATGAGAAAACTATCCAACTCATGACCTCGAGCTTGTAGCAGTGGTGTCTGCACTTAAGATTGGAGACATTACTTGTATAGTGTTCACGTAGATGTGTTCACAGACCATAAGAGCCTTCAGTATGTGTTCACCCAAAAAGATTCGAATCTTTGCCAGAGAAGATAGCTTGAGTTCCTCAAGGATTATGATATAAGTGTGCATTACTATCCTAGTAAGGCCAATGTAGTTGCAGATACCCTTAGTAGACTATCTATAGGCAATGTAGCACATGTTGAGGAAGAAAGAAATGAACTAGCAAAAGATGTACACAGACTTCCTCGCTTAGGAGTTCGTCTTATGAGTATATCAGATGGTGTAGCAGTTTAGAATGGGTCAAAATCTTCATTGGTAGTGGAGGTTGAGGAAAAGTAGGACACTGATCTGATATTACAGTCTATCAGCAGAGAGTTGAGGTTTTCTCCCAAGGGGGAGTGGTGTGCTTTGCTATGAAGGTCGATTATGTGTGCCTAAGGTGGGTGAGTTGAGATAATAAATTCTTACAGAAGCCCATAACTTCAAATAATCTATTCAACCAAGTGCCACTAAGATGTATCTTGATCTGCGGGAAATCTTTTGGTGGAATGGTATGAAAATATATATAGCAGATTTGTGGCTAAAAGACCCAATTGTCAGTAAATCAAGGTAGAACATCAGAAACTAAGAGGTATGACTCAAGAGATCGACATTCCTACTTAGAAGTGGGAAGTGATCAACATAGAAGCATCACAAGTTTACCTCGCACTCGTTGACAGTATGACTCCATTTAGGTGACAGTTGATAGTCACTAAGTCTGCACGCTTTTTGGCATTTAAGACTATAGACTCGGCGGAGGACTATGCCAAGCTTTACATTATTGAGATATTCATGTTGCATGGGGTTCCTTTGTCTATCATCTCAGATAGAAGTCCTCAATTTACTTCTCATTTTTGGAGGTCATTTCAGAAATGTCTTGGTACTCAGGTTAATCTTAACACAACATTTCATCAGTAGAAGGATAGTTACGCAGAGCGTACCATTCAGATCTTAGAGGACATTCTGAGAGCTTATGTGATCAATTTCTAGGGTAGTTGGGATGATCACCTACCTCTTATAGAGTTCGTCTACAATAATAGTTACCATTCCAGCATTCAGATGGCCCTTTTCTGAGGCATTCTATGGGCGTAGGTATCTCCAGTTGGTTGGTTTGAAGTAGGAGAAGCAACCTTGATAAGACCAGATTCATTTCATGATGCTAAGGAGAAAGTTCAGCTCATTAAAGATAGACTTAAGACAGCCCAAAGTCGCCAGAAATCCTATGCTGATTTAAGGAGAAGGGAATTAGAGTTCCAAGTTGATGAGGGAAGCTCAGTCCTAGATATGTAGGCCCTTACAAGATCTTGAAAAGAGTTGGTAAAGTGGCTTATGAGTTAGAGTTGCCAGCAGAACTAGCAGTAGTACAAAGAAGTCGCTACGGTTAAGGTTTTATAGAGGAGTCAGTCCGTAAAGGGAGCTACTTTGGAAGAAAAAATAGCCATAAAGGCCAAGTATCCTCAACTCTTTCCTTTCGATTCTACTCCAGCTTGAGGTAATAGTTTCTCTTCAGTTTTTTAGTAGTTCTTGCATAGTTTCAGTCTTAACATCATGTTCCTTCAGTGTGTACTTGCATTTTTAGCATATTTGCATGTTCTTGGAACTTAGTTTAGTTATAAATCAGTTTCCCGTGTTTAATGGTGGGGTTTACAGCTCTTTCAATTTATTTTAAGATAATTTAGACTTCGTTCGAGGATAAATGCTCCTAAGGGAGAGACAATGTAACACCCCGTATCCTAAATAGACCAGATTGCAGATTTTAAAAGCTACATGTGCCACCGACAGGCACCACCTACAGACTGTAGCATGACCCGCGATTCGTGCTGGTGGTCTGTGGATGGTACCTGCAGCCCTCCCTAGAAAAGTCCCAAAATTTTGGCCAAGTGTTGACCCACGGTAGGACCTACGGACCGTGGTCCATATCAGTGGATCAGACCCTAATTTTCAACCCCCAGAACCCCATTGATGGTTGACCAGCATAGATCGTCAGTCAATCGACGGTCCATAGATCCCGTCCATCGGTGACCTCGACAACAATTAAGTCAGGGGTCTTTTGGTCTTTTCATTATTAGTTCGACCACTAAACTATGTCGTTTAAACCCTAAACTATGTAGTTTTGGTAAGGTTTAGTCTAGAAAGATAACTAGAACTTACCTAAGTTAAATCATTCTTCAAAACTTAGAAAAATTAGAGCGTAAGTGGAGAAAGAGGTCAAAAACCCTAGTTCAAGAATGCAGGAAGGTTCCATTAGTTCCAGCCCCGAAATTGAAAGATTCTCATTGTAATTTATCACTAGGTATGTGGGATTTCACTAGTGGGTTCCTTTCATCCATTAGACCCCTATATTTCAGTCAGAATCTTGATTCCCTTGATATTATCTAGACCTAGGGTTTCTTGAATGTTAGAAATTGTTGGGTTTTAGCTATTAGAATGATCCAAATTAGATTGTCATGAATTTAGTATCATTTTTTGTAGATTCTTTCATGAATCCAGAACCCTAGTTATATAGTTCTTTTAGTTCATGAATTACACATGCTAGGTTAGTTATTCCAGATATACATACATGCCTCTGTTTTCAAATGTGTCATTAACAGTATATTAATGTTGCATTCTCAATTTGCATGACAGTATTTTGACCTATTCAGTATTACAGAAATTCAGTCATAAATTGTTAATTACATAATCAATTGGGAGTAGCTTAATACCGAGTGTACTAGGGTTCAACGTACCCGAATAGTCCCAAAACTACATGCCCCCATAGGTTAAGTCCCCTATGTTGGGCATTACATTTTAGTGATCACGCCAATCATGCATGTAAACCTCTAGCAGGGTATATTGGGTCCTCTCGGTAGGATGTATACATCGGACTCCCCATTTAGCTAATGTGGTTTTATGTCACTTATTAGTAGCTCCCACATTTCAATGAAATTTTATTGCAATGACCATGTTATTAGTTACAATCAGATTTCAGTCCCAGCATGTTATAAACTTGGTCATTGCATTCAGTTATTTCATATTCAGTATTCTCATTATAGCATCATGTTTATCTTTTATCATTGCTCAGTATTTACTCTTTGACTCAATTATGATTATTGTTCAGTTTTACTTTATCATGCATGCTCAGTACCTTTCAAGTACTGACACATGCTCTGCGCTACATCTTCTCGTGATGTAGGTTCAGGTTCTCAGCCTATAGATCACGTATAGATCAGTTCTCTATCTTCAGTTCAGTAGCAGCAATGGTGAGTCCTTATTCTTCGAGGACAAGTGACATGATTATCTTCCTTTGCTTTTAGTCTTTAGTTTTTAGTATTTGCTAGACTTATCTGGGGCATGTCCTAGGACTTCTAGTCAGTTAGAGGCTATTTTCAGACATAGTTAGATTCATCTTTAGTATTTGAGTTTGACTTTTCAATTGTTGGTAACTCTCAATTTTCATATATTCAGACTTAATATGGGTATTCCTTATCATTTTAGTTTTATTATGATTTAGCTTCCGCATAGTATTTATTGCTTGAGTTTATCTTTAGTATGCTTATGGTTTTGCCAGCAAGGTTAGCTTGGGGTCACTCATGATCCTAGGTCCCGTGTCCGCATCCAGGGAGTAGCCTCGAGGTGTGACAAAGATGCTCATAATTTTGCCAAGTCTTATGACTGTTGCCAAAGAGAAGGAGGAATTTCAATGAGGCAAGATATACCTATGAATCTAATATTAGTGATTGAGTTATTTGATATTTGGGGCCTTGACTACGTGGGTCCATTTATGAGTTCACATGGGATAAAGTATATTCTTGTTGCGGTTGACTATGTATCAAAATGGGTGGAAGCAATTGCGCTTTCAAACAATAAGGGTAAGAGTGTCACCACATTCTTGAAAAAGACTATCTTCTCTAGGTTTAGTACACCTAGGTGAATTATCAACAATGGAGGTTCTCACTTTTGTACTAAGTTGTTCAAGGCGTTGCTAGAGAAATGTGCAGTTCGTCATAATCTAGCCACTCCTTACCATCCGCAGTCTATTAGGCAGGTTGAAATTTCAAATAGAGAAATAAAGCAAATCCTTGCAAAGATTGTGAATGCCAAAAGAACAGACTAGTCAAGTAAGCTTGATGATACTCTATGGGCCTATCATACAACATTCAAAAACCCCATAGATATGTCCCCCTACCAACTTGTATATGGTAAGTCATGTCATTTGTCGGTAGAGCTACAACATAAGGCCATATGGGCGCTAAAGAATTTGAATTTGGATTGGGGAGCCGCATCGAGTATGTATTGTCCCTACTGGTCATTTTTGTATCTTGCCTTCTGTGTGTCGTTTAGAGCATTCCTGTAGCAACCCCAAGTAATTTATGACTTGCTGGGACTGACGGTTCGGTCACCTGGTCGTTTGTTTGGTTTTTGTGGGAGTTTTAGTATTTTAAAGCATATGAACCTTGAACGATCATTTTCGATCAAAATATCAAGGAGACGACCTTAGAATAGAATTCTGGCAGTTCCATCAGCTTCGAAATGGCGAAATTAGGCTAGTAGCATAGTTGAAATGAGTATCGAGGCCTTCAGTGCGATTTTGGATCATTAAGCGTTTTAGCTTTCAAAATTTTACCTAAGGTTGACTTTGGTCAACATTCTTGGAAAACACGCTCGGATGAAAATTCCGTCAGTGCGGTTGGCTTCACAATATTGAGTTTGGTCTAGAACAACCTTTTGTTCGACTCCCAAGGCCTCCAGACTCATTTCGAAGCCCTCGGTGGATTTTGGCTAAAATGGCCTTCGAATGTGTGACACACTTTTTATCGAGATGATCTCTAATAGAAATTTTGATTGCACTATTGAGTCTGGAATGTCGATTTTAGTAGGGTAGCATATCTGTTTTATTTTTATCGGGTTTCAAATGAATTTCAAGCACCTCGTTGGAGACTTTAAAGTATTTAGCCAAAGCTGAAATCTGGTGCAGCTCTTTAGGGTTCAGATTTTGGGCTTTTAGTGACCATATTCATGGACTTTTAGCGACCACTGTCGCCCTTATAAAACCCCAACTTTGTTCCTCATTTTAAAAGTGTCATATCTTGAGCTATAGAGGTCCGATTTGGGCAATTCAAGAGGGTAGCTTGAGTGACTTTTCGAGGAGAACGAATTGGAATGGTTAGATTTTGTATTTAAAGCTTTGTTGGAGGTAAAACAATTGTGTTTTAATTGCTGTCATAGCTAATTTTGAGATCAAATTTTTTGGAAATTTTAAAAGTTGATTGCTTGGTCATTTTATGTCCGAATCTGGTGATTCAAGAGCCTAGATTGTGGGTTTTTTTTTTATGATCATGATTGTGTGATTAGTTTTAGGATCCGAAGCCTCGTTTCTGGTATTTTCTCATAAATAGATGTTGCTATTGTTGTTCTTTTTTAGTGTGTTTTGAGTTTTTCGTTGTATGTTCGTGTTGGACTGTTCTGAGCCCCAAATTGTGTTTTAATTTGGAAAACAAGTTTATGGAGGTGTTTAAGAACTTATTTTTGGGGTTAATTCCAAAATTTCTAGTGCGGGTTGCACTTTCCCCATTTTGACCCCAAAATTTGTTCATCTCTGTTTCTTGCGATTTCTATGTCTAAACGATAGTAATAACATTGTGACTCTATTTTTGTTACTGTGTCAGCATTTTGAGGCCGTTCGAAAAGTAAAACTCTGGAGAAGTGATTTTTGGAGTGCGCGTGATCTGCCTACAGGTAGGCTACGATTTCCCTCTCTTAGATTAAGATTGAAAGTGTGAATGTATGTTGATTAGTTGGGATTTGGGTTGGTAGTTATTCAATCATGCATAGGTGTTTAGAAATCATGTTTTTGCCTCTTTCCAGAATTATCGGGTAATTGGGAGCATGTGATGTGTTACTAATTGACTCTCATTGCTATGTGGAGTGTTTGTATGCTTGATTACTATTTATTTGAATTATGCTTGGCCTTAGTTTAGTTTTGACTAGCACTTGCCTTAGAAAGGCATGATTCAGAACCGATAGGTCGTAGTTTTGCCCCGATGTTGCTCAGCCTCCTTAGATCCCTGTAGACTAGTGTAGCAGACTGGAGTCTGATAGTTTGGGTCTTAGCTAGGCGATACGCTTACTCCAACGATAGTTGTCCTTATTTCCCTGATGTTACGACGGCGACACTAGTTCTGCTTCGCTATTTGAATTTGGTTTTTGATTCGGTTCCAAGGACTTGCATTTATTGTCTTAGTGTGGACAGCGTGCCACAGACATTTATACAGCATTCGATTTAAGGTCCGGCCTCTATCGCCCAGATACTTATATAGAGCATCCGATTTAAGGTCTGACCTCTATCACCTAGATACTTATATAGAGCATCCGGTTAGAGGTCCGACCTCAGTTACTTCATACTTGTGATTGGTTACTTGGGTACTTCTGGTGAGCATCCGATTCGGGGTCCGACCTCCGTACTGTCAGATTATACTATTGGGGTTGAGGTTCTATTTTGATATTCTTCGTTCTTGGGTTCTCATATGCAATTCTCTTTTGTTATAGTTACTTTGTGTATTCATCGAGCTTATGGGGGTTCGTTCTGATTTTTAATAAAACTTGCACACGAGTGTACCTTCTAGGCTTATGGGGGCCTAGTTAGGTGTAGTTAGCTTATAGATTACTTTAGTTTGATCTTTCTACACTCGTGTCCATTCCATTGTTACTTAGATTTTCATTCTTGACCTCCGTTTGTGTTATGCCTTCTTTTCATATTGCCTTTACTTTTCAAGTTCAGTCGGCTTATGATGCCTACAGGGTACCTGCTGTTTTGGAACTCATGCTATGCCCTGCATCTATTTCGTGATTCAGGTCCGAGCACTAATGGCCAACATTAATCCAATTTGGAGTAGTCTAATCCAGAGACGGGGCTGAGCACACAGCGTTTTGTACTATTTTAGTCTCCATCTGTATATATAGACTTGTCTTTTGCCTTTCGGGACAGTCGAGTCTCTATGGTCCACTATTGGGACTTGTAGCTCTGTATTAGTGACTTCCAGGTTCTAGGAGGGATCTTTAATTGTATATATGTTTTGGCTTGCATCCGCCTGTTTTATTTTATATTAAATTTTGCCTACTCTTATTTAGTTTCTGCCCTCAGACCCATTATTTGTTGTTCCGAGTTACGAGTTGGTTTACCTACTGTTGGGTTTATAGTAGGTGCCGTCATAACTCAAGAAATTGGGTTGTAATAAGTTTGTATTAGAACCCTAGGTTCACCGATCTCATTTGTACAGAGCTAACGTCAAGTAGAGTCCTACGAATCGGTGTGGATACGTCCGTAACTTATCTTTGGGAGGCTACATGATGTCTTTAGGAAGATTTCCTCTTTTGTTTCACTTTCGTGCTACGAGTGGCTCATTGGTTCCTTGAATCTCACTATTTTCACTCCTTTGCATAACGGATCGCACGCGAGGCAGTGCAGCCGAGGGTAATGCACCCGGGCCTACAGACAAAGCCCCAGCTTGAGGTAGATACCGACCTCGAGATCAAGTCAAGGCCTCAGCACCAAACCGAGATAGAGAGGACGAGCCCCAAACAAAATATGTACCTCCATAGCCAGTGGAGCCAGGACCAGCCCAGCCACCACGCACACCAGCTGCAGCTCCTGATATTCATGCCCTGTTGACTCGGATATTAGCAGCTGTTGGGGAGATCCATCAGACACCAACTACAAATCCCGCTCAAGTACCGCAGGATCAGCCTGCTGCAGCGACATCAAACGTTTAGCCGCCGCCAGTTCAGGTGGCTATCCAGCCAAACTTAAAGGACAGGGAGATGCCACTACACAAGTAGAAAATGCTCGAGGTATTCTGGAGGTTGGCACCGCCTATACTCTCAAGGGCAATTGGAGAGGATGCCCATGAGTTCCAGCTCACTTACCAAGAGCGACTGCAGTCATTAGGCATCTTAGAGTCGAGAGGAGCTGATTTCACTGCTCATCAGTTTCGTAGGACAGCCAGCCAGTGGTGGTGTACTTATCGAGAGTCCAGGCAAGCTAGATCACCTCTTATATCCTGGCGTGATTTCTCAGAGGCTTTCTTTTCTAAGTTCATGCCACGGAGCGTGAGGGATAGGCTTCATGATCAGTTCTCCAAATTGGAGCAAGGCCCTATGACTGTCTCAGAGTACGTGGCGAGGTTCCATGAATTATCTCGACATGCTACCATGATCCTACCCACGAAAGAGGAAAGAGTTGGTTGTTTTGTACGTAGGTTGCTGTACCGTCTAAGGGTTGACACAGAGCATATGGTTTTGGCCGGCCGTTCATTTCTTGATGTGGTCGATCATGCTTGATCTATGGAGTATATTCATCTTGAGGCCCAAGGGGGCAGCGATAAGAGGGTATGATACCAGGGAAGCTGCAGCGGGTCCCAGACTAGGGAGAAGGACTCCTATAATAGGCCCCGCTAGAGGTTCCAACAGTGTCGGTCTAGTTGGCCTATTGAGGTGGCTTTACCTGCTTCTGAGGGAGGCCAGCATCAGTAGGGTACTCCTAGTACGGGTCGGAGTTCGAAGGGATCAGATTCCCTCCCTTCCTATAGCAGTCGAGTTACTATAGGGCGTTCCACTTTGGGGTGTTATGATTGTGGTGCTCTTGACCATTGGTACAGAGGGTGTCGCTGGCGAGGGTGAGGGGCGATTGTACCAGCTCCCCTTACACCTAGACCGATTTAAACAGTGCCCTCTCCAGCTAGAGGTGGTGGTCAAGACTAAGGTCGTCGGGATAGCTGATAGGGTACCAAAGGTGGAGCTCAGGGACGCAGGTCAGGTGGTGGATCAAACGCATCGGCCAGACATGCTTAGGGCCATTTCTACGCATCCCCGGCAAGGGCGGCGGCTGAGGCATCTGACGATGTCATCACAGGTATTCTTTTATTATGCCATCTGCCTCCTACTATATTATTTGATCCTGGAGCCACATTCTCATATGTAGCTATTTATTTTGCTCCCCGATTGGGTATGAGGTCTGAGTCTTTGGCAAAGCCAGTACATGTTTCAACCCCGGTGGGTGAGTCCTTAGTAGTGGATCAGGTATTGCAATCTTGCTTAGTGACTATCCAGGGTTATGATACTAGAGTTGATCTTATTCTGCTAGATATGGTTGATTTTAATGTAATTCTGGGCATGGACTAGTTATCCCCCTACCATGCGGTCTTAGATTGCTACGTCAAGACCGTTACTTTACCTATGCCTGGCATTTCCCCAATCTTGTGGTACGGTGCTCATAGTCACACACCAACGAGGATCATCTCTTTTATGCGGGCTAGACGGTTGGTTGCTTATGGGTGTTTAGCTTATTAGGCATTTGTGAGAGATGTGAGTAGGGAGGGCCCTTCAGTTAACTCAGTTCCTTTGGTTAGAGTGTTTTCAGATGTGTTCCCTACAGACCTACCTGGCCTACCCCCAGAACATGACATTGATTTTTCCATAGATTTGGAGCCAGACACTCGTCCTATTTCTATTATGCCTTAACGGATGGCTCCTTCAGATCTCAAGGAGCTTAGTGTTCAGTTAGAGGACCTCTTAGGTAAGGGGTTCATCCGCTCAAGTGTATCGCCTTAGGGTGATCCTATTCAGTTTATGAATAAAAAGGACGGGACTATGAGGATGTGCATTGACTATAGGCAGTTGAACAAGGTGACGGTGAAGAACCGTTACCCTATGTTGCGTATTGATGACCTATTTGACCAGCTTCAGGGTGCCGCCATGTTTTATAAGATTGATTTGAGGTCCGAGTACCATCAGATGAGGATTAGGGCAGTGGACATCCTGAAGATCACATTTAGGACTCGTTGTGGCCATTATGAGTTCCTTGTGATGTCTTTTGGGTTGACTAATGCCCCTGCCGCCATCATGGACTTGATGACACGTGTGTTCAGGCCATACCTTCATTTATTTGTTATTGTCTTCATTGATGACATACTGGTATACTCACGGAGCCAGAGTGAGCATGAGCAGCATTTGAGGATAGTGCTTCAGACTCTAAGAGATCTTTGGCTTTATGCCAAGTTCCCAAAGTGTGAGTTTTGGCTTGAGTTTGTAGAATTCTTGGGGCACGTGGTGTCCAAGAAGGGTATTAAGGTTGATCCAACGAAGATTGAGGATATTCGTGATTGGGATAGCCTCATTTCTATTACTGAGGTTCGTAGCTTCGTCGGTTTAGTGAGTTACTACAAATGCTTTGTTGAGGGCTTTTCTACTATTGTAGCCTTTTTGACTCGGTTAACTCGCCAGGATGTACCTTTCATGTGGTCATAGGAGTGTGAGATGCGTATTTGGATGCTGAAGGAGTTGCTTACTAACGCTCCTATATTAACTCTTCCAATTAAGGCCGTGGACTTCACGGTATATTATAACACATCCGGTGTTAGTTTGCATTGTGTACTGACGCAGTGAGGCCGGGTTATGGCTTACTCATCAAGGCAGCTTAAGCAACATGAGTACAACTACCTGACCCATGACTTGGAGTTGGCGGCGGTAATTTTCGCGCTTAAGATTTGAAGGCACTATCTATATCGGGTTCGTTACGAGATATACACTGATCACCGGAGCCTCCAGTACCTTATGAGCCAGAGGTACCTTAATTTGAGGCAACGTCGCTGGATTGAGTCTTGAAGGTCTGTGACCTCTCTATTTTGTACCATCTAGGCAAAGCGAATGTAGTAGTGGATGCCTTAAGCCAGAAGGCGGGGAGTATGAGTAGTCTAGCCTTTCTTTCTGTTTCGGAGCGATCGTTTTCTTTGGACATCCAGTCCTTATCTAACCGGATGATCAAACTTGATATTTTAAATTTCAGGCGGGTGTTAACCTATGTGGGAGTTCAGTTATCTTTGCTAGATAGGATACGTGGTTCTTAGTTCGAGGATGAGTCTTTGGTGGCACTCAAAGATAGGGTGTTAGCAGATGATGCTAGATAGGATACCTTAGATTCGAATGGAGTTTTGAGATTTGATAGCCGGTTGTGTGTTTCGAGAGCTAGGGATTTGATTCAGCTAATCTTGAGTGAGGCCCATGATTCCAGATATTCCATCTATTCGGACACGGCTAAAATGTATCGTGATTTGAGGCAGCATTATTGGTGGAGTGATATGAGGAGCGATATTACCGACTACGTATTCCGTTGCTTGTGTTGTAAGCAAGTGAAGGCCGAGTATTTGAGGCCTGGTGGTAAGTTCCAAAGATTACCCATTTCGGAGTGGAAGTGGGAGCATATCACTATGGACTTCATTGTGGGGTTGCATCTTATTTCTAGAGGTGTTGACAACATTTGGGCCGTCGTGGATCGACTGACCAAGTCAACACACTACCTTCCTGTTCATACTACTTTCAGTGCCGAAAGGTTAGCTAGTATCTGTATTACGGAGGTGGTCCGTCTTCATGGCGTGCCTGTTTTTATCATTTTAGACCGGTGTTCACAGTTCACTTCCAGCTTTTGGAGGGCTTTTCAGGTGGATTTAGGCACCCATGTCCACCTTAGCACAGCTTTTCACCCACAGACAGATGGCCAATCGGAGTGTACTATTCAAGTTCTTGAGGATATGCTGCAGACCTCTTTTATGGATTTTGGAGGTCAGTGGGACCAGTTCTTGCCTTTGGCGGAGTTTGCATAGAACAACAGCTACTACTCTAGTATTCAAATGGCCCCGTTCGAGGACTTATATGGTAGGCTTTGTCGCTCTCCAGTTGGTTGGTTTGAATCTACAGAGCCTAGGCTGCATGGTATAGATTTTCTTCAGGAGGCCTTGGATTAGGTAAGGGTAATTCTAGATAGGCTCAAAATGGATAAGAGTAGACATCAGAGTTACGCGGGTCATAGGCGTCGCCGTTGAGGTTTGCAATTGGTGACCGACTATTTCTCCAAGTATCGCCTATAAAGGGTGTGATGAGATTCGGGAGGCGGGGCAAGCTTAGCCCCAGTTATATTGGCCCTTTTGAGATTTTGAGAGCAATTGGCGAGGTTGCTTATGAGTTAGCTTTAGCTCCAGCACTATCGGCTATCCACCCATTTTTCCATGTTTCGATGTTGCGCTCGTATGTTCCAGATAAGTCTCAAGTGCTCCAGTATGATTCAGTTGAGTTGGATGATCGTCTGACCTTTATAGAGGAGTCGGTTGCCATTTTAGCCAGAGATGTCAGACGCGATAATCATTCCGTTGTTAAGGTCCATTGGAGACATCGTCTAATAGAGGAGGCTACCTGGGAGATTGATTAGGAGATGCGGGAACTATTCCCCAGCTTATTTGAACTCTCAGGTATATTCTTATCCTTTTTTTCGCGGACGAAAGTCCTTTTTTGTAATGGATATTGTAATGACCCTCCCAGTCATTTCTATATCTTGTCTTCTATGTGTCGTTTAGAGCATTTCATTAGCGACCCCAAGTCATTTATGACTTGCTGGAACTGACAGTTTGGTCACTTAGTCGTTAGTTTGGTTTTGGTGCGAGTTTTAGTGTTTTAGAGCTTATGAACCTTGAACAATCATTTACATCAAATCTTCATGAACACAGCCTCAAAATAGAATTTTCACAGTTCCATTAGCTCCGAAATAGCTAAATTAGGCTAGTAGCATAGTTGGCACATGTATCGAGGCCTTCAGTGCAAGTTTGGATTATTAGGCATTTTAGCATTTGAAATTTGGCCTAAGATTGACTTTGGTCAACATTCTTGAAAAACGCGCTCAGATGAAAATTCCGTCAGTGCGGTTAGCTCTGGAATGTTGAGTTTGGTCTAGAACAACCTTTCGTTGGACTCCCGAGGTGGATTTTGGCTAAAATGGCCTTCGAAAGTGGAACCCAATTTTTATCGAGATGACCTCTGATAGAAATTTTGATTTCATCGTTGAGTCTAGAATGTCAATTTTAGTAGGGTAGAATATATATTTTATTTTTATCAGATTCCGAATGAATTCTGAGCACCCCATCGAAGAATTTGAAGTATTTAGCCAAAGCTAAAATTTGGTGCAGCTCTTTAGTGACCAAATTTTGGGTTTTTAGTGACCATATTTGTGGACTTTTAGTGGCCACTGTCGCCCTTATAAAACACCAACTTAGCTTTGTTCCTCATTTTAAAAGTGTCATATCTTGAGCTATAGAGGTTCAATTTGGGAAATTCAAGAGGCTAAATTGAGTGACTTTTCGAGGAGAACGCAATGGTGTGGTTAGATTTCATATTTAAAGCTTTGTTGGAGGTAAAACTGTTGTGTTTTTGTTGCTGTCATATCTAATTTAGAGATTAAATTTTTGGGAAATTTTAGAAGCTGATTTCTTGGTCATTTTATGTCCGAATCTGGTGATTCAAGATCCTAGATTTTGGGGTTTTTCGTGAGGATCGTGGTGGTGTGATTGGTTTCAGCATTTGAACCCTCATTTTTGGTATTTTCTCATAAATAGATGTTGCTATTGTTGTTCCATTTTAGTGTGTTTTGGGTTTTTCATTGCATGTTTGTGTTGGACTGTTCTGAGCCCTGAATTGTGTTCAAATTTGGAACAGAAGATCGAGGAGGTGTTTAAGAACTTATTTTTGGGGTTAATTCCAGAATTTCCAGTGCAGGTCCCACTTTCCCCATTTTGACCCCGAAATTGGTTGGTCCTCATTTCTTGAAATTTTAGTGTCTAAACAACAGTAATAACGTTGTGACTCTATTTTTGATGGTGTGTCAGCATTTTGAGGCCGTTCGGAAGGGGAAAACTCTGAAGAAGTGATTTTTCGAGCGCTCGTGATCTGCATACAGGTAGGCTATGGTTTTCCTCTCTTAGATTAAGCTTGAAAGTGTGAATGTATGTTGATTAGTTGGGATTTTGGTTGGTAGTTATTAAATCATGCATAGGTGTTTAAAAATCATATTTTGGCCTCTTTTCGAAATTATTGGGTAACTGGGAGCATGCAATGTGTTACTAATTGACCCTCCTTGCTATGTGGAGTGCATGTAAGCTTCATTACTATTTATTTGAAGTATATTGGGCCTTATTTTAGTTTTGACTAGGGCTTGCCTTAGAAAGTCTTGATTCGTAACCGATAGGCAGTAGTTTTGCCCCGACGTTGCTCGGCCGGCTTAGATCCCTGTAGACTGGTGTAGCAAACTGGAGTCTAATAGTGTCTTAGCTAGGCGATACGCTTACTCCGATGATAGTTGTCCTTATTTCCCTGATGTTACGGCTTCACGAGTTACGTCGGCTTCACAAGTTATGTCGACAACACTAGTTCTGCTTCGCGATTTGAATTTGGTTTTTGATTTGGATCCAAGGACTTGCATTGATTGGCTAAGTGTGGACAATGTTCTACAAACATTTATAGAGCATCTGGTTTAAGGTCCGGCCTCTATCGCCCAGACACTTATATAGAGCATTCGGTTTAAGGTCCCACCTCTATCACCTAGATACTTATATAGAGCATCCGGTTAGAGGTCCGGCCTCAGTTTCTTAATACTTGTGATTGGTTACTTGGGTACTTCTAGTAAGCATTCGGTTCGAGGTCCGGCCTCCGTACTGTTAGATTCTATTATTGGGGTTGAGTTTCTAGTTCGATATTCTTCGTTCTTGGGTTCTCATATGCAATTCTCTTTAGTTATAGTTATTATGTGTACTTGTCGGGCTTATTGGGTCCGTTAGGGTTTTTAATAAAACTTCCGCACGAATGTACCTTCTTGGCTTATGGGGGTCCAGTTAGCTGTAGTTAGCTTATAGATTACTTTAGTTAGTTCTTTCTACACTCGTGTACATTCCATTGTTACTTAGATTTTCGTTCTTGACCTCCTTTTGTGTTATTCTTTCTTTTCATATTGCCTTTACTTTTCAAGTTTAGTCGGCTTATGATGTCTAAAGGGACCTGTTGTTTGTTACTCATGTTACGCTCTGCATCTATTTTGTGATTCAGGTCCAACCACTAGTGGTCAGCGTTGATCCAGTTTGGAGTAGTCTGATCTGGAGACGGGGGTGAACAAACGACGTTTTGTACTATTTCAGTCTCCATCTGTATACATAGACTTGTCTTTTGCCTTTCAAGAGAGTCGAGTCTCTGCGCTCCACTTTTGGGACTCGTACTCTTTTTGTTAGTAGCTCTGTACTAGTGACTTCTAGGTTATGGGAGGGATCTTTAATTGTATTTATTTTGGTTTGTGTCCGCCTGTTTTATTTTATATTAAATTTTTCCTACTCTTGTTTAGTTTCTGCCTTTAGACCCATTACTTGTTGTTCTGGGTTACGGGTTGGTTTACCTACTAATGGGTTTATAGTAGGTGCCATCATGACTCAAAAAATTGGGTTGTGATAAGTTGGTATCAGAGCCCTAGGTTCACCGGTCTCATTTGTATAGAGCTAACATCTAGTAGAGTCTTACGGATTGGTGCAGAGACGTCCGTAACTTATCTTTGGGAGACTATATGATGTCTTTAGGAAGATTTCCTCTTTTGTTTCACTTTCAGTCTACGAGTGCCTCATTAGTTCCTTGAATCTCACTTGTTTCACTCCTTCACAGGATGGCTCGCACGTGAGGTGGTGCGGCCGGGGGTGATGCACCCAGGCTTGCAGATAGAGTCCCAGCTTGGGTTAGACGCCGACCTTGAGATCGAGTCAGGCCGTAGCACCGACCCGAGATAGGGAGGAGGAGACCCAAACAGCATATGTACCTCCAAAGCCGGTGGAGCCAAAACCAGCCCAGCCACCACTCACACCAGCTACAGCTCCTGATCTTCATGACCTGTTGACTCAGATATTAGCAGCTGTTGGGGAGATACGTCAGACACCAGCTCCAGATCCTGCTTCAGCGCCATAGGGTTAGCCTGCCACAGCGACTTCAGAGGTCCAGCCACCACCTGTTCAGGTGGCTATCCAGCCAGACTTAAAGAACAGGGAGATGCCACTATGGGAGCAGAAGATGCTCGGGGTATTTCAGAGATGGGCACCACCGTTATTCTCAAGGGCGATTGGGGAGGACACCCAGGAGTTCCAGCTCACTTGCCAGGAGCAGTTACAGTTATTAGGCATCTTGGAGTCGAGAGGAGCCAACTTCACTGCTCATCAGTGTTGTGGGCCAGCCAGTGAGTGTTGGCGTACGTATCGAGAATCCAAGCCAGCTGGATTGCCTTATATGTCTTGGCGTGAGTTCTCAGAGGCTTTCTTGGCCAAATTCATGCCACAGAGTGTGAGGGATAGGATTCATGATCAGTTCTACAAATTGGAGCAGGGCCCTATGATCATCTCAGAGTACGAGGCGAGGTTCAATGAGTTGTCTTGACATGCTACCATGATCCTGCCCACGGAGGAAGAGAGAGTTCGTTGTTTTGTATGTGGGTTATGCTACCGTCTGAGGGTCGACACAGAGCATTTGGTTTTGGCCGGCCGTTCATTTATTGATGTGGTCAATCATGCTCGATCTATGGAGCATATTCATCGTGAGTCCCAAGGGGGCAGTGATAAGTAGTCACGCTACCAGGGCAGCTACAGTGGGTCCCAGACTATGGGGAGGGACTCCTATGATAGGCCCCGCCAGAGGCTCCAGCAAGGCCAATCTAGTCGGCCTGTTCAAGCAGCATTACCTACTTCGGTGGGAGGACAGCATAAGTAAGGTGGTCCTAGTACGGGCCAGAGTTCGAGGGTATCAGATTCCCTTCCTTCCTACCACAATCGAGTTA
This sequence comes from Solanum bulbocastanum, assembly GCA_037074985.1. Classification (NCBI taxonomy): domain Eukaryota; kingdom Viridiplantae; phylum Streptophyta; class Magnoliopsida; order Solanales; family Solanaceae; genus Solanum; species Solanum bulbocastanum. Next base: position 39,195,105 of record CM073605.1, read on the forward strand.
CAATAGGGCGTTCAACTTTGGGGTGTTATGATTGTGGTGCTTTTGTCCATTGGTCCAGAGGGTGCCCCCGGCGAGGGCGAGGGGCGATTTTAGCTGCTCCCCTTGCACCTAGATCGATTTCAACAGTGCCCTCTCCAGCTAGAGGTGGTGGTCAGGACCAGCGCCGTCGGGATAGTTGACAAGGTACCAGAGGTAGAGCTCAGTGAGACAAGTAAGGTGGTAGGTCAGACGCACCGGGCAGAAGTGCTCAGGGCCATTTCTACGCAGCCCCGGCAAGGGCGGCTGCTGAGGCATCTGATGATGTCATCAATGGTATGCTTTTATTATGCCATCAGCCTGCTACAACATTATTTGATCCTGGATCCACATTCTCGTATGTATCTACTTATTTTGCTCCTCGATTAGGTATGAGGTCTGAGTCTTTGGCAGAGCCATTTAATGTTTCAACCCCGGTGGGTGAGTCCATAGTAGTCAATCAGGTATTGCAATCTTTCTTAGTGACTATCCAGGGTTATGATACTAGAGTTGATCTTATTCTGCTAGATATGGTTGATTTTGATGTAATTCTGGGCATGGACTGCTTATCCCCCGACCATACGGTCTTGAATTGCTACGTCAAGACCGTTACTTTAGCTATGCCTAACATTCCCCCAGTGTTGTGGCAGGGTTCTCATAGTCACACATCGATGGGGATCATCTCTTTTATGCAGGCTAGATGGTTGGTTGCTTCTGGGTGTTAAGCTTATTTGGCTTATGTGAGAGATGTGGGTAGGGAGGGCCCTTTAGTTGACTCATTTCCTTTTGCTAGAGAGTTCGCAGATGTGTTCCCTACAGACCTACCTGGCCTATCCCCAGAGTGTGACATTGATTTTGCCATAGATTTGGAGCCAGACACCCGTCCTATTTATATTCTGCCTTAGCGGACGGCTCATTCAGAGCTCAAGGAGCTCAGTGTTCAGTTAGAGGACCTCTTAGGTAAGGGGTTCATCCATTTGAGTATGTCACCTAAGGTGCTTCTGTTCTGTTTGTGAAGATAATGGACAGGATTATGAGGATGTGCATTGACTACAGGTAGTTGAACAAGGTGACGGTGAAGAACCGTTACCCCATGCCTTGTATTGATGACCTGTTTGACCAGCTTCAAGGTGCCGCCGTGATTTCTAAGATTGATTTAAGGTCCAGGTACCATCAGCTGAGGATTAGGGAAGCGGACATCCCTAAGACCGCATTTTTGACTCGTTACGGCCACTATGAGTTCCTTATGATGTCTTTTGGGTTTAATAATGCCTCGGCCGCCTTCATGGACTTGATGACCCGTGTATTCAGGCCATACCTTGATTCATTTGTTATCATCTTCATTGATGACATACTGGTATACTCACAGAGCCAGAGTTAGCATGAGCAGCATTTGAGGATAGTGCTCCAGACTTTGAGAGATCATTGTCTTTATGCCAAGTTCTCAAAGTGCGAGCTTTAGCTTGAGTTTGTAGCATTATGGGGGCACGTGGTTTCCAAGGAGGGTATGAGGGTTGATCCGACAAAGATTGTGGCTATTCGTGATTAGGATAGGCCCACTTCTGTTACTGAGGGTCGCAGCTTCATCAGGTTAGCGAGTTACTACAAACTCTTTGTTGAGGGCTTTTCTACTATTGTAGCCCCTTTGACTCGGTTAACTCGCCAGGATGTACCCTTCATATGGTAAGAGGAGTGTGAGATGAGCTTTCGAAAACTAAAGGAGTTGCTTACTACTGCTCCTATATTGACTCTTCCAATTGAGGGCGAGGGTTTCACGGTATTTGTGACACATCCGGTGATAGTTTGGGTTATGTACTGATGCAGCGAGGTCGGGTTATAGCTTACACATCAAGGTAGCTTAAGCAACATGAGTACAACTACCCATCCCATGACATGGACTTGGCGGTGGTAGTTTTCGCGCTTAACATTTGGAGGCACTATTTATATGGGGTTCGTTACAAGATATACACTGATCACTAGAGCCTCCAGTACCTTATGAGCCAGAGGTATCTTAATTCAAGGCAAAGTCACTGGATTAAGCTTTTGAAGGACTATGACCTCTCTATTCTCTACCATCTGGGCAAGACGAATATAGTAGCAAACGCCTTGAGCCAAAAGGTGGGGTGTAACGCCCATTTCCAATTTCCATACGCAAATAAATCACTGATGTTTTTTTTAGACATATATTGTTCCCATACAAGTAAACAATGATCCTAAAAATTTATCATCAACTTCCGAGTACCCAAAATAATTGGGTTCATGCTTTATACAATCATTTCAAACAAGTAGGACATGTAATATATTACAAGCTTGGGCGTACACACCCCAAATAAACCAAACATATAGCCATACTTATATTACAACCCATGTACATGATACGGTTAGGCTTCAAAATCGAAAGAAAATATACATCACATAGATCGTGTATAAGTACCAAAATTTATACAAAATATATATGCCTATATTCAAAATGTGATATTCTTAAAAGTTCTCAAAATTTCCATCTCCCATGGCCATCCTCATGCCTCCTCTTGATCAGCCCCTACGATAGAAACAAGTATCGCTAAGTATATAGCTTAGTGGTGTAAAAACTATAGGGTCGGAATCCTCAAAATTCACCAAGCTACCTTTTCCAAGTCAATGAGCATCATACTTGAAACATAATAAATAAATCAAGTAACAATAGATAATCGGTATCAAGTTCTATATTCCAAGATACAAATGTCAAGAAGCTCATAGCACCATTTTTCAAGAATTTCAATAGCAAGGCTCGCCCCATATATACTTCATGTCGTCACACCCAGCACAAGCAAGTATCAAGAAGGACCGAAGCCCTGTATCAAGAGAACCAAGAATCATATTAAAAATGGCTTTCTAGTTCGTACTTAAAATGGATAACTTCCATTCCTAAGATGAACTACAAATCCAGAGTCAAGATGGCAAATGATCCAAATCAAGAGGCCTTCCAATAGTGACAAAGTCACGGCCACAAGAAGGACATGGTCCCAACAAGAGTGCCAAGTGATCAAACAATCCGTACAAGTGGACGAGTTACACAAGCATCATACCAACACGACAATGCAAAGTGACAAGAGGTAACTGAGGTATCAAGATCAAATTTCATATATACCATCCATTACAAGAGTGCAAGTACAATTTTATACACAAACCTCAATACTTTAGCGTAGCAACAGTCCAACCAACTTTGCAAGCTCAAACCGGAGACCAACCAACGTATCAAGGTCCTCAACTTGTTCACAAGTATATATATATAACCTTAAAAATACAATTAAATGACTTCTTTAATTCCTAATATCTCAATAATATCAAAATAAAACAAGTTATCATCACAAGTAAGCTCAGCCCGCACAAATACAACTTTGTTCCTAAAACAGTGATTCTGGCCAGTTTAGTACCCCATATTGTAACTTATTTTTAACAGGAAAAAGGCAAAACTAGACTTTGTAATCTTCATGAAAGATGTATATACATCTCTTAAGATTTCAACACAAGAAGAATCACTAAAAAATACATTTTTTACAAAAAGATATCATCAATACACTAACAGTGGTTCCTACCGGGTTTCTACATCCGTAATCTGGACAAAACTTGTCCTGCGTTGCGTCCCATATTCCAAGTCCATAACAGCTAAATTAGAATTTTACATAAACATAAAAGTTGTATTTACATGCATCATCTTTCCAGATCATATTTATTTACCCAAAATGGGGTTCTAGAGAATGAGATATTCTAAATGTAACACAACCTACTCAGCTACAACAACAGAGAAATCTGGACAAAACTTGTCCTGTGTTGCGTCCCTATTTTCACATCCATAAAAGCTAAATTAGACTTTTACAAAAACATAAGAGTTGTAGATACATTAATAAGCTTTCCAAAACATATTTATTCACCCAAAAAGGAGTTTTAAAACCCAAGATATACACGAATTATCAAACACTACCCAGCTCATAAACAAATTCCAGCACTTACCAACAAGGCAGTTTGTCTCTTAAATTTCAGCCAAAAGAACAAGGGTTTTTTTCTTGTGATTTTGATGAAGAAAGATTTAATTAAAGTTCTAATGCTCCCAGTCTTCAAAAGCCACGAAATTCTCTAGATAAGTGTTAAAATATATAGCCACACAAAGTGATATTTATCACTTTGGACAGCTATCCTTCAAGCTGCCCAAATAGTGTTGTGTGCTACCAAAAATGCACACATATACAGACATATATATATCCTTCACCTCCTTTTTACAATCATACAAAATTCTAAATGAACTCTTACGTAAATACCCCCATACAATCCCATAAATTACGATTACAATCTATGCTAAGCAAGTTTGCAAATATCACAAAATTTCAAGTTCCCAAAATGTGAATAAACCATATTGAAGTAGTTTAGCGAAGGTAAATCAATATACGAATTCTTATTAGCATTTAGGGGTGTTACATGGGGAGTATGGGTAGTCTAGCCTTCCTTTCTATTTTGGAGCGACCGTTGGCTTTGGACATCTAGTCCTTAGCTAACCGGATGATCAGACTTGATATTTCAGATTCCAGGCGGGTGTTACCCTATGGGAGAGTTCAGATATCTTTACTAGATAGGATACGTGTTTGTCAGTTTAAGGATGAGTTTTTGGTGGCACTCAAAGATAGGGTGTTGGTAGGTGATGCTGACAGGCTACCTTAGATTCGGATCGGGTTATGAGATTCGATGGCTAATTGTGTGTTCCGAGAGCTGGGGATTTGATTTTGCTGATCTTGAGTAAGGCCCATGATTCCAGATATTCCATCCATCCGGGCACGACTAAGATGTATCGTGATTTGAGGCAGCATTATTGGTAAAGCGGTATGAGGAGAGATATTACCGACTACGTATCTCGTTGCTTGTGTTTCCAGCAGGTGAAGGCCGAGCATTTGAGGCTTGGTGATGAGTTCCAGAGATTACCCATTCTGGAGTAGAAGTGGGAGCATTTCACTATAGACTTCATTGTGGGGTTGCTTCGGACTTCTAGAGGTGTTAACAGCATTTGGGTCATCGTGGATCGACTGACCAAGTCAGCACACTTCCTCTCTGTTCATACTACTTTCAATGCCGAGAGCTAGCTCGTATCTACATTAGGGAGGTGGTCTATCTTCACGGCATGCCTTGTTTCTATATTTTCAGACCGGGGTTCACAGTTCACTTCCATCTTATAGAGGGCTTTTTAGGAGGAGTTAAGAACCTGTGTCAACCTTAGCACAGATTTTCACCCACAGACAGATGGCCAGTCGGAGCATACTATTCAAGTTCTTGAGGATATGTTGCGGGCTTGTGTTATGGTTTTTGGAGGTCAGTGAGACCAGTTCTTGCCTTTGGCGGAGTTTGCATACAACAACAGCTACTACTCTAGTATTCAAATGGTTGGTTTGAGTCAACAGAGCCAAGGCCGCGTGGTATAGATTTGCTTCAGGAGGCCTTGGATTAGGTAAGGGTAATTCAGTATAGGCTTAAAATGGCTAAGAGTAGACATCAGAGTTATGCGGATCATAGGCGTCGGCCATTGAGGTTTGCAGTTGGCGATCGAGTATTTCTTCGAGTATCGCGTATGAAGGGTGTGATGAGATTCGAGAGGCGGGGTAACCTTAGCCCCAGGTATATAGGCCCTTTTGAGATTTTGAGAGCAGTTGGCGAGGTTGCTTATGAGTTAGCTTTACCTCCAACACTATCGGCTATCCACCTAGTTTTCCATGTTTGGATGTTGCGCCAGTATGTTCCAGATGAGTCGCATCTGCTCCAGTATGATACAGTTGAGTTGGATGATCATCTGACCTTTATAGAGGAGCCGGTTGCCATTTTAGCCAAAAATGTTAGGCAGTTACACTCGAGAGTTATTCCTGTTGTTAAGCTCCGTTGGAGCCATTGTCTAGTCGAGAAGGCTACTTGGGAGACCGAGCAGGAGATGCGGGAGCAGTTCCCCATCTTATTTGAATGCTCGGGTATATCCTTATCCTTTCTTTTGCGGACGAAAGTCCTTTTTAGTAATGGATATTGTAATGACCCTCTCGGTCATTTCTGTATCTTGCCTTTTATGTATCATTTAGAGTGTTCCTGTAGTGACCCTAAGTCATTTATGACTTGCTGGGACTGACAATTCGGTCACCTTGTCATTCGTTTGGTTTTGGTGCAAGATTTAGTATTTTCGAGCTTATGAACCTTGGACGATCATTTTCAATCTAAATTTCAAGAAGACGACCTCAAAATAGAATTCTGGCAGTTCCATCAGCTCTGAAATGACCAAATTAGGCTAGTAGCATACTTGGCATGAGTATCGAGGCCATTAGTGCGAGTTTGGATTATTAGACGTTTTAGCCTACGAAATTTGGCCTAAGGTTGACTTTAGTCATTATTCTTGGAAAATGCTCTTAGATGAAAATTCCGTCAGTGTGGTTAGCTTCAGAATGTTGAGTTTGGTCTAGAACAACCTTTTGTTCGACTCCTGAGGCCTCTGAACTCATTCAGAAGCCCTCGGTGTATTTTGGCTAAAATGGCCTTTGGAAGTGGGACCCACTTTTTCTCGAGATGACCTCTGCTAGAAATTTTGATTGCACCATTGAGTTTGGAATGTCTATTTTAGTAGGGTAGCACATCTATTTTATCTTTATTGGGTTCTGAAGGAATTCGGAGCACCCCTTTGGAGACTTTGAAGTATTTAGCCAAAGCTGAAATCTGGTGCAGCTCTTTAGCGACCAGATTTTGGACTTTTAGTGACCCTATTTGTTGACTTTTAGCGACCAGTATCGCCCTTATAAAACCCCAACTTAGCTTTATTCCTCATTTTAAAAGTGTCATATCTTGAGATATAGAGGTCCGATTTGGGCTATTCAAGAGGCTAACTTGAGTGACGTTTCGAGGACAACGCACTGGCATGGTTAGATTTAGTATTCAAAGTTTGTTGGAGGTAAAAAAGTTTTGTTTTAGTTGCTATCATAGCTAATTTCGAGATCAAACTTTTGGGAAATTTTAGAAGCTGATTTCTTGGTCATTTTATGTCTGAATCTAGTGATTCAAGAGCCTAGCTTGTGGGGTTTTTTGTGAGGATAGTCATAGTGTGATTGGTTTTAGCATTTGGACCCTCGTTTTTGGTATTTTCTTGTAAATAGTTGTTGTTATTATTGTTCCTTTTTAGTGTGTTTTGGGTTTTTCATTGCACGTTCGTGTTGGACTTTTTCGAGCCCCGAATTGTGTTCCATTTTAAAGCACAAGTTTGGGGAGGTGTTTAAGAACCTATTTTTGGGGTTAATTCCAAAATTTCCAGCGCAGGTCCCACTTTCCCCATTTTGACCCCGAAATTGGTTTGTCTCCGTTTCTTGCAATTTTAGTGTCTAAATGACCGTAATAACTTGGTGACTCTATTTTTCATAGTGTGTCAGCATTTTGAGGCCGTTCGGAAAGGGAAAACTCCAAAGAAGTGATTTTTGGAGCGCGCGTGATGTGCCTACAGGTAGGCTACGGTTTCTCTCTCTTAGATTGAGCTTGAGAGTGTGAATGCATGTTGATTAGTTGGGATTTGGGTTGGTAGTTGTTAAATCATGCATAGGTGTTTAGAAATCATGTTTCGGCCTCTTTCGGGAATTACTGGGTAACTGTGAGCATGCGATGTGTTACTAATTGACCCTCATTGCTATGTGGAGTGCTTTTATGCTTGATTACTGTTTATTTGAAGCATTTTGGGTCATAGTTGTCCTTATTTCCCCGATGTTACGGTTTCACGAGTTACATTGGCGACACTAGTTCTGCTTCACGATTTGAATTTGGTTTTTGATTCGGTTCCAAGGACTTACATTGATTGGCTAAGTATTGACGGCATTCCACGGACATTTATAGAGCATCCAATTTAAGTTTCGGCCTTTATCGCCCAGATACTTATATAGAGCATCTGATTTAAGGTCCGGCCTCTATCACCTAGATACTTATATAGAGCATCCAGTTAGAGGTCCAGCCTCAGTTACTTAATACTTGTGATTGGTTACTTGGGTACTTCTAGTGAGCATTCGGTTCAAGGTTCGGCCTCCATACTATCAGATTCTACTATTGGGGTTGAGGTTCTAGTTCGATGTTCTTCGTTCTTAGGTTCTCATATGCAATTATATTTAGTTATAGTTATTCTATGTACTCGTCGAGCATATGGGGGTCCATTGGGTTTTTAATTAAATTTGCGCACGAGTGTACCTTCTGGGCTTATGGGGGTCCAATTAGGTGTAGTTAGCTTATAGATTATTCTACTTAGTTCTTTCTACACTCGTGTGCATTCCATTATTACTTAGATTTTCATTATTGACCTCCGTTTGTGTTATTCATTCTTTTCATATTGCCTTTACTTTTCAAGTTCAGTTCGACTATGATGCCTACTGGGTACCTGCTGTTTTGGTACTCATGCTACGCTCTGAATCTATTTTGTGATTCAGGTCCGAGCACCAGTGGCCAGCTTTGATCCAGTTATGAGTAGTCTGATTTGGAGACGGGGATAAGCACACAGCATTTTGTACTATTTCAGTCTCCATCTGTATATATAGACTTGTCTTTTGCCTTTTGAGACAGTCAAGTCTCTGTGGTCCACTTTTGGGACTTTTACTCTTTTTGTTAGTAGCTCTGTACTAGTGACTTCCAAGTTCTGGGAGGGATATTTATTTGTATATATGTTTTGGTTTGCATCCGCCTATTTTATTATTATATTAAATTTTGCCTACTCTTGTTTAGTTTCTGCCCTCAAACCCATTACTTTTTGTTTCGGGTTATGGGTTGGTTTACCTACTGGTGGGTTTATAGTAAGTACCATCATGACTTGAGAAATTGGGTTGTGACAGAGTCAAAGAGTGAATGACATGAATCAAATTGATGAGTTTTGCCTAAAAACATTTGAAAGTTCAGCCATGTACAAGGAGAAGATGAAGAAGTATCGTGATCAGAAGATTGAAAAGCGTGAATTTGTTATGGGTGATCTAGTGATTTTATTCAACTCAAGGATGCTCTTGTTTCCTGGAAAACACAAGTTTAAGTGGACTGAGCCATTCAGAATCATTCAAGTATTTCCACATGGAGCGGTCAACTCAAGAACAAAAAGAGTACAAAGTTAAAAGTGAACGGGAAAAGAATCAAGGTCTACATGGGGAAGTCAGAGAGTGTCCATGAATTGATAGAGGTGTAACACCCCTAAATGCTAACAAGAGTCGCATGTTGATTTACCGTTGCTTAATTACTACAATATGTTTTACTCTTATTTTGGGAACTTGAAATATTGTGATAATTGCTAGATTGCTTAGCATAAACGGTACGTAATTTAAGGGTTTGTATTGAGATATTTACGTAATAATCTAATTAGAATTTTGTATACTTCTAAAAGGACGTGAGGGATATATATATGTATATATATATATATATATATATATATATATATATATATATATATAAGGGTATATGTATGCATTTTGGGCAACACACAACACTATTTGGGCAGCCTTGAGGGACAGTCGTGCATTGGGATAAATATCACTTTTGAGCCTATATTTTGACATCTCCCCTAGTAAATTTCAGCACCTTCAAAGTCTAAGAACCTCAGAACTAGTTAACAATTTGTTCATCAAAATCACAAGAGAAAAACTTGATTCTTTTGGCTGGATTTCAAGACACACACTGCTCTTTGGTAAGCAGTCGAAATCTATTTAGTAGCTGAGTAGTGTGTATTACTTTTAGAATATGTAGTTCTCTAGAACTCATTTTTTGGTGAATAAATATGATTTAGAATGCTAATTCATATGTCTACAACTATTATGTTTAGATAAAACTCAAATTTAGCTGTTATGGATTCGAAATATGGGTTGCAACAGAGGACAAGTTTCATCCAGATTTCAGGTTTGGAAATCCTATATGGACAACTGTTAGTGTTTTGATTATACTTTTTTTGTAAAAAAAATAGATTTTGTGGTGATTCTTGTTTGTTTGAAACCTTTAGAGATATACCTACATCTTTCATGAAGGTTATAAAGTCTAGCTTTGCCATTTTCATTTTCAAATGTAAGTTGCAACATGAGGTACTAGGCTGGCCAGAATCACTGTTTTGGGAGCAGAGTCGTTTCTATATGGGCTAAGCTTACTTGTGAGGATAATTCCATTTTACTTCGACATTATTGAGATAATAAGAATTAAAGAAGCTATTTAATTGTATTTTTAAGGTTTTATACACTCGTGAACAAGTTAAGGACCTTGATACATTAGTTGGTCTACAGTTTGAACTTGCAAAGTTGTGTGGATTGTTTCTACGATAAAGTATTGAGGTTTGTGTATAATCTTGTACTTACACTTTTTTAACTGTTGTTATATCTGAAAGTTGATATTGGTACCTTGGTTACCTCTTGTCACTTTGCATTGTCGTGTTGCTAAGAGGCTTGCGTAACTCGCCCACTTGTACGGATTGTTTCATCACTTGGCACTCTTGTTGGGAACTTGTTCTTCTTGTGGTTGTGACTTTGTCACCATTGGCATGCCTCTTGATTTGGATCATTTTGGCATGCCTCTTGATTTGGATCATTTTCCATCTTGATTTTGGATTTGTAGTCCGTCTTAAGAATGGAAGTTGTCCATTTTATGTACGAACTAGAAAGTCATTTTTAATATGGTTCTTGGTTCTCTTGATTATTGGGCTTTGACCTTTCTTGATACAGGGCGTGGGCCCTTCTTGATACTTGCTTGTGTTTGGTATGACAATATGATGTATATATATTGGGCGTGCCTTATTATTGAATCTCTTGGAAAATGGTGCCTTGTTACTTGATTTATTTATTATATTTCAATTACGCTGCTCATGACTTGAGAAAAGTTGCTTGGTGAATTTTGAGGGTTCCGAACCTATAGTTTTTACACCACTAAGCTATATGCTTAGCGATAGTTGTTTTTATCGTAGGGAACGATCGAGAGGAGGCGTGAAGCTGGCCATTGGAGATGGAAATTTTGAGAGTCTTAAGGAAGATCACATTTGCATATAGGCATCTATATTTTGTATAAACTTTGGGACTCATACATGATCTATGTGTTGTATATTTGCATGAAACTTTGAGGGCTAATCGGATCATGTCACCATGGTTTGTAATATAAGTATGGCTACATATTTTGTTCATTTGGGGTGTGTAAGCCCAAGTCTTGTAACATATTAATTTTACTACATGTTTTGAATAGTTGTATGAAGCATGAAAAACTTGGTTGGGTACTCGAAAGTTGATAATATTTGTTTTATATCATTTTACTAGCGTAAACTTGGTTGGGTACTCGAAAGTTGATAATATTTGTTTTATATCATTTTACTAGCGTAAGGACAATATATACATAAAAATCTCGTAAGTTATTGGCTTATGTTATTTCGGAAAGGTCATTACAATTTTGGTATCAGAGCCTAGGTTTGTGGTTCTAGGATTTTTGCTGTTAATTAGTTGTATACTTGTTCGCTTTCAGAAAAGGTTTTATTTGGAGTATTTGTTCACTTATATAGTTTATAATATTTTTATCGCATGTAGAGTGCACAGGCATTATGTACATGGCCATAATGCAATGTGATCTTCCCTTTTGAAGGATTTAAGTTATGGCCTCTTCTGCTGACCGACCTATGAAAGTTACTCGTGAAGGTTTGGGTGCCTCTGTTTTCCAACCTTATGCACTAGAAGATATTGGAGAACCTTTCTCAGATCATTATGTTTCCCACACTAGTGGGTCTGATATGGGAAACAATCAGGGTGCAAGAGCTGGTTCACATTCTCATATGAGTCGGGGTACTCAAGCCATGAATCCTCCTTTTCAATAAATGGCTAAATTCTTCCACCACATGGCTAAAGCGATGCATGATCCCAATGGGATTAACTTTGAGAAAATAAGGAAAATGGGTGGAGTGAAGTTTAAGGCACCGTTAATCCCACGGATGCTGAACAATGGCTGGAGAGCATGGAGCGGGTATTTGAGCAGTTAGAGTGTTCAGATGTTGCCAAATTTAAGTATGATATTTCACTATTACAAAAGGATACTTACAATTGGTGGGTAAGTGTTCCGAATGCCAAGGTAAAACCTCCTGTTCTTACTTGGGATGATTTTTTTAACAAATTTTGTATGAAGAATGTCCCACCGCTTATTGTGATGCAAAGAGAAAGGAGTTTTTTAAATTAAGGCAACGAGGCATGTCTATTGTTGCGTACCAATAGAAGTTTCTAAGGCTATCTCGTTATGCTGGAGGTATGATTAAAGAGGAAAAAGATAAGTGTAGGAAATTTGAAGATGATTTAAATGATTCCATTAGGAAGAATGTGGCGATCCTGAAACATGAGAACTTTTGTAAGGTAGAGTCTGCTGCTTTTACTTGGGAACGACTTGATAAAGAAGAAGCTAGTTGAAATGAAAACAAATTCCAAAACTCTAGACTTGATTTTGGTGGTCCATCCAAAAGGGGAAGGTTTGATGATTCTAAGGCTAGTAGTGTTAACAGGCCACCTCAGCAAAAGTAAAATAGATCAGAATTTTCTACAGCTAGCACTCCAAATTATGGCCAAGGCAAATCTCGTGTTCCCACTTGTCCACAATATGGAATGAATCATTATGGTACTTGCTGGTGAGCTTCTGGTGCATGTTTCAATTGTGCAAGCTTTGATCATAAAGTGAAGGATTGTCTGTATCCTAATAATGTTCCTTCCTTGAGAACTGAAGGCTCAGTTCATAAGACTTCTATTAATCCTCCTCGATCTAATAAGGGTGCAAGACCTAAAAATACTCAAGCGATAGGGGCAAGTGGATCGAATAAAGCTAGTGGACCAAGGGCTATTGCACGCATTTATGCTATGAGGAAGAGGGAGGATCAAGATGGAAAAGACGTGGTTGTCGGTAAATTTCACTTATTTGCCTTATGTGTGTTTACATTGTTTGATCCTGGTTCGACACATTCCTATATTTGTTCATCACTTGCTCTTCTTGAAAACGTGAAATTTGTGAGACTTAATTTTGATGTGCTGGTTGAAAGTTCTTTGGGTTATCAAGTTGTTTGTAATTGATTTTATCAATATTGTCCTTTCATGATTCAAAATCTAGTCTTCCCTGCTGATTTGATTGAAATTCCCTTCAAGGACTTTGATGTTATTAACGAGATAGATTGGCTTTATAAATATCATGCAGTGGTAGATTGTAGGTCTAAGCATGTGACTTTTAAAGATCCTACATTTTCATATATCATTGTACAAGGAGAAAGATCACTGACATCTAGTATTATTTCTACGGCCTTGGCAAGAAAGTTGATGCGTCAAGGTTGTGAGGCATACCTTGCTCACATAGTGTTACATAGTTGGAGAGTCCTGGTATCAAGGACATACTTGCTGTGGGCCCGAAGAAAGTTCAGACCTACTCCGCCAAGGGCAAATCAAAAGTTGTTGCTCCCTCTATGCGGTTGATCAATGAGGATAAGGATGGGGAGTATGTTCCACCTCCAACTAGGACCTCCCCCACCGCTCCCCACACTACACAGAACAAAGCTCGGAAGGTGAGCTCCGATGTGGTCACTGCCCCCTAACCTGGGGAGGGGGCCACATCGATTGGATCACACTCTAGCTCAGAGTCCTCATCCATCTCCAGCTCCAGCGGCAGCACCGACTCTTCATCCAAGTCTGCTAGCACATGAGATACTCTAGTACACCCCCCCCCCCCCATTTTGATCCTCCCGCGGTTTCTACAGAGTAAAACAAGTGGTGTTTGGAGGGCCAATACCAGATATACACCGATGCTCACATACTAAATGAGCACGACAAGATGGATAGACTAGTCACTGAGGAGCGTCGGATTCTCACAAGCAGCCTCTACACTGCTCTAGTCATCTACGAGCTTTTCGAGAACACAAATGTGAATAGATGGCATGGGTACCAAGGACCTACAACAAGAAGATAATTTAGGAGTTCTATGCTTCCTATGTGGCCACCTTCAGAAACTCCATCAGCAAACAAGACAAGCCCATAGCTTAACCTCCACTTGAGATCATACTAGTATGGGGTTTCACAGTTGACATCTCCGAGACCACCCTCCGCAAGTTCATTTATGGCCCAGCCAACACTTTGCAATTAATACCGCTGAGTACAACTATAGGATGGGCATCATACAGAGTGGGGCATTTTAAAGAAATGTCGATCAAAGGGAGTCACTTTTGAGGTGGCTAGCATGACATCTTGCTAGAGATGGAGAGCATACGAATTAGGTTTATACTCCTTTCCTGGACATTAGATAGGCTATCCTTAGCTTCGTTGAGAAGTTCTACTAGCTACTGGTGAGAAATCGACTGTCCCCAACTCAGGTGGACCATATGGTCACATGGGATCGAGCAGGTTTGGAGATAGACTTTGCCCGCATCCTAATTGAGAAGATCCATGAGAGGGCCTTTAAGGCCGCCACCACCCTGCCCTTCCCGTGCCTCATCTTCCAGCTCTGCAGAGATGTTTTTGTCCCCATCTAGCACTGTGACCAGTTTCTTAATGCAACAAAGACTCTGGATATTGGGCTTATGCAGGACGATGCCAATGTAGTTGCACCTCATAGGGAGCCACAAGTTGAGGTACCATCGTTGGGAGATGATCTTTTTGTGGATGTGGAGTAGATGAAGGTTGATGACACTACCCCTCCAGCCCCTACAGCGTATGCCCAGGCTCTTCACTCTTCAGCCACTATTCAAGCCCCTAGCTTCTCTCGAGCCACCCCCTTTTCGGGTCCACTCCCATTCCTCTAGCTCGAGTTCTGAAGCTAGAGACATAGATGGCCACAATGTTGTAGCATATTAGGCCGTGGATGCAGTGTTCGATTTAGCAGTCCAAGGCCAAGATGGAGCAGCTAATGGACCAAAAGACTCAAGTTATTCATAAGCACCTGGACGCGTTCGAGTTACGAGTCTTGGAGAGGTCGGCCCTGACTATTGATTTGCCTACCTTCTGGACAGAGTTTGCCAGCCTTCATGCCAATGTTGATACCCTCATATCCCCTCTCGAGTCTGTACCATAGGCTTCCCCTACAAAGGAGGATGATACAATGGTGATATCTGCCCTATTTGGCGATTCCATGCTACCACCGAATTCTTATCATGCATCTGGGAAGCGCCTAGGCTCTGCTCATACTTTTTATGATGTTGAGGCTTAGCGATTGAGAAATAAGGAGCACCAGTAGTTGGAAGAGGCCACGAAGGTGTTGTAACTGGAGGAGATGAGACAATAGTGGGCCACAAAGATAGGTGTTAGACCATCTAGAAGTTTGAGCACTACTGAGGGTGCTGAGATAGTTGATGGGAGCGCTACTAATGGCGTTCCTAGTGTCGATCCAGTGGGCTCTGGGAAACTAGACCCACCCGCTTCTTGAGATGTCTTCGACGCATATACACCACAGGTTTGCTTACCCTGGCCTGTACTTTTGATTTTTGTGCATTGGGGACAATTTCATCTTATTTTGTTGGGGGTGGGGTAAATGGATTTTGAGTGATAGGGTGAAGTCTGAGTAACCCAACTCATAATCCTCTCTTGGAGTTTTCTTGCGTGTGTTCTTTTCCCCCAAGAAACTGTTCTACTTTCTGTTGAACCGACATGTTTAGGAATGAATGAGTAGAAAAAAGTAGAAAAAATAAAAGCATGAAAAAAACGATTCCTATCCAAAAAGTGTGAAAATGTGCTAGATCTTTAGGCTTGATAAGTTGAAAGAGTTGGATCTCAATGCGACATGATAAGGAACCGATTTGACCTCATGACCTAAGCTAAAACTTGAACTGGGTAATGAATAATCTGATAATGAAACAATGTACCAAGTGTGTGTAACGAAACTTGAATGTTTATACAGTGTGTGCCAATCTAGAACTTGCCTCGTTGGTCCTGCTAAGATAATCTAGGCTAGAAGTATTGTTCAAATAAGTCCACTCAAGCCTAAAATGAGTCCAATGAAATGAAATCAATGTTCCCTTTGATCCAAATGATTGTGCCTTAGATAGACCACTTCTTTCAATTCACCTAACTCACCTTCCCTAAAATAATTATTTTGGTCTTGGTCCCTCCTTGGGCATGTACACATTCACTTAGGCCAAAAGCCTAAGTTGAGGGTGTCTAATTCAAAAGTTACCTTGATCTTGGCCCTGGTCCAACATCAAATCTTGTGCACCTCAACTCATGCTAAAGACATAAGTTGAGGGTGGAAGTGAAAAAGGAAATTGAAACAAAAGGGGTATGAAAAGAGTTTTGTGTTGAAGAGAGAAACATAAAAGAAAAAGATTTGACTATGTGAAAAAGAAGAAAAAAGATGAAAAGACAAAATTGATGAAAAAATAAAGATAAATAAAGTGAAAGAAAAAGAAAAAGATGAAAAAATAAGAGCTATAAATCCAAAAGTCACATTTGTGCCGAAGAAAATTAAGGAAAATAAAATACAATGAAAGGATGTCAAAAATAGGTTGATAAAAAGGGTAAAAAGCCAATGTAATGTCAATGAGGGTAGAAAGTCATTAAAAAGTACCCAAATGTACCATAACTGGCCCTGATCCTATATTACAAGCTAATAGAGTCCTATAGTGATTCTAGCAACTAGTTTGGAGAGTCTAAGCAGTGAAAATAAGGGCAAGCCTATGGTATTGAGAACTAACTGTACTTGAAGTCATTTCTAAGTGTTAGTGTTCAATGAATCCTAAAAACTTGAAAGGCATATCTATTGTGTGTGAAAAAAGGATTTCTTTTGAACTAAGGGCACTAGTTACATTGTTGGAGAATTTGATAGCTTGGTGATTGTAAAAGGTGTATGTTGTGATGTATGTTGGTCAATCTATGTAATGTTTTGATCCTTACGAGTTACCTTGTAGAGTGTAAATGAAAATATTTGCACTAAGGAAATAGGATGGATTGAAAAGGCCGAGTGATTGCTTGATTTTGTATGTCTTCTTATACACAAGTGTCGTTTAGATTTTTAGTGTGTCGGACAAACAAGTTTAAGTTGAGGGTGTTGATGTATCATAATTTTACAATATTTTTGATGCATTATACTTAGAAGTTGTGTGTGCCTAGGGCCATATTGTATTAGAAATAATGTTTTTGTATCATATTTGCATGAAATAAGCTTGGAATGCAGTTGATGTAGATAACAACTGAAACTTTGAAGAATGAGCAACCCACGGAGTGACCCATGAACCGAACGTCCTTTGACGATCCATCATTGGGCATCGTAAGTGGAGCATCAGGCAATTCTAACCAACTGTGGAACTACGAAGCTACTAACGGACTGTAGGTCAACCCACAGGCCATCCTGCACATCCGTCGAATGGGTTCAGAGAGCTGATGTTCCAGTACCTGATGAAAAATCCTAAGTGTGGAGCCACGGAAGAGGACTCATGGATCGTAGGTTGACCCACGATCCATCCTGCACGTCCATCATTGATGATCTAAGCATGAAAGTTCTAGTACCTACTGAAAAGTTGCTAAGTGTTGAACCACGGAGGGTGACCTACGGACCATAGGTCGACCCACGGTCTGTAAGTTGTGGGTCGATAGAAACCGCATCAAGACTGCTTATTTCCTTATTTTGTTTCCTTTTTATTTAGGACATGTTTTTCTATAAATAAGGTATGTAAACCTCGGTTTTGGGAGATATACATTATTGTTTACTTTTAGTTCTTGTTATTTTGTGGAATTGACTTGCAACTTTAGCAATTTGATTTTCAAATTTCATTTTACAAGATTTTGACTTTGAAATTCAATTGGAGATTTTAGGTTTCTTCTACCCTAATCGTACGTTCATGAATTCTTCTTATCCAAGCATGAATTGTGTTCTTTCAAGCATGAGTAGCTAAATCCACAACTAGGGTTGTGGAAACCATGAATAATTAACAATGTATAAATAATAATTAAGTAATTCTTGAATAGTGTTTATGCATCTATTGGTAATTCTTTGGCTTAGAAGTCTTTTTTAATGAGCGCACGCGTTAGAACTCACCTCGCTTCTACTTGTCGGACCAAGGAGGTAGTTAATGAGACAAGAATTAACAACTGAGATTTAGTAGATACTATCTACTAGTCTAATGTCAATTGGTGCGAGGGTGAAAACTAAGTCATACATTGATGTGATGTCTAATCTAAGGTGAAAGTAAGGGTTAGTTAAGTATACACTCGTAGCCGGACCAAGGTGCATAGTGAAATTCCCTATTTAGAGGTCCAATCACTTACGGATACCTAACGTACCAACTTTGCATGTAAAACACTAGGAAAGGATTACTATTATTAGGATTACCGCGTTAAAAACTTATGGGGAACATATGCACCCTAGTTTCTCTCTCATATTGGATAATCAAAAGTTTGAATACTGCTTACTTGTTACTTGATCAACAGTCGGTAATTTTCTTACACAAACCCCCCCCCCCCCCCCCTCTTTTAGTTACTTGTTTTGGAAATAGTTTGACTAAAACGATATAATAGTGAGTTAAGTTTAAGTCTGAACCATATTGCTCGTGGGATCGACCCCAACCTACAAGTTGGGTTCTTTATTTGACAACGATCGCTTATACTTCTTTAGGGAGGTGTAATTTGAGTGTATCAATTATCATTAGTCTCAATTGTATTTGTTCCATGTTTATCAGACTCTCTCATATTATGTTGAGGTACATGATGTATATTTTCATAATCTAGAGTCTTACATGGATGCAATCTTTAGATGTGGGAGATAAGATAAGCTTTAGTATTTTTACATCTTTTGTGCTAGTATAAGGCCAAGTAGAGCCTTGTTTATGATTGGTTAAATATTGTAATTGTTGTAACACTCTGTGAAGCGTATGTGTATGTACTTTTGTTAGGTGACAAGTTACCTATAGGCCTATTTACAAAAGAAACTCTGTCAAATTTTTTTGAAATTCATAGAGTTAGTCAAATTTTAAGATTTTAAATGGATAGAGAGAGGTGAAAGTTATTCAAGCAATCTCATCCAGTCTTGGAAGACTATAAAACTCAAAGTAAGTCAGTAGCATCATTCGGGGACGAATGATCCTAAGTGTGGGAGAATGTAAAACCTCGAAAGTATGTATATACATACAAAGGGGTATGTATATAATTTTATTTTATTATTAATTTTCACTATAAAGAATGCACAAAATTAAAATGATAAGATGAAAAATTAATTTAAAAATACAATGCATAACATAGCAATTTAAATACAAGATAAAATACATTACAACACATAACATAATAATTTATTTATCACAACAATAATTTAGTAATCCGGTAGGTTGTTTCCAAATTTAGCACTATTCGGAAAAAAAATAAGGTATGATAGTAGATGAAAATCTCTGGTTTGAACAATTTTTAGCTAGACATAAAAATATTAAGGACAATAATATTCATTTTGAACTCCGTAATGCATTAATAGAACATATATGGGAGCAACGTAACAATTTTGAAGGTTGAGTGTTTATGTAATGTTTATGTAATTGTATTTCACTTTTCTTTGAATTTTTCTATTAATTTATCTATTATATAATATTTTCTTGCAATTTATGTTATTTATAAATTTAGTATAAAATATAATTTTATAATAAATAAAAATTTTGAAAAAGTATAATTTTCTATCACGTGAAAATTACATAGATTAACTATTTGGGAATAAGAAATAAATGATTTGTTTATGAAATAATAAAATAAGAATGAAATAGAAATACTAACATAATATTGAGGAGAGAGGAAAAAAAATTCCTTTTTAGAGGGTAAAATAGAAAATTGAGTTGTAGTTGGTTGTTTGAAATTTAGAGAACTTTATATTTGGAGAGTGAAATAGAGTGTAGGGTTGGAGATGCCCTTAAAAGGAGAAAATAAAGGCAAGACCTAAGCATGGCTCTTCACTCTTGTGCTCTCTCCTTCTCTTCTTCCTTCAGTTTTAAAGCAATAAGAATTTTCTTGAAGGAGAAGTTCTGGTGATCTAAAATGGTAGACAACTATTAGTTTTTGTTCAAAAATTGTGGAAATTCATCAAGAAATCAAGTTGGGTTGATTTCAAATCGGTAAATTATCTATCCCACACTTGAATATAATTATGGATTACTTATATGTAGTGTAAAGTAAAAATCACCATCTAATTGGGATGATTCCACTAGCTTTTGATATAGGTTTTTCGATGAATTAGGGTTATTGAAAGGGAAAAATATGAATAGTGAATTAGGGTTTATCAAATTGTT
The DNA here is from genome assembly GCA_037074985.1 of Solanum bulbocastanum. Lineage (NCBI taxonomy): Eukaryota > Viridiplantae > Streptophyta > Magnoliopsida > Solanales > Solanaceae > Solanum > Solanum bulbocastanum. The sequence goes on from CM073605.1 coordinate 39,215,347, forward strand.
GGATAAACTTACGGATTACTGATGAACACACACACACACACACTCTCTCACACACACACACACACACACACACACACACACACACACACACATATATATATATATATATATTTGTAGTTGATTGTGTTGGATTAACTAGGTGCCTATGGGATGTTGGTAGGGAGTTGATGGATATGTGAGGGTTGCATCTTTGCAGGTTCGAAGACTTTTGATACTATCGTTAGTTGGGAAATAATCCAAGGTATGTCAAGCTAAACCTTACCCTTACCATTAAAGCACCACCTTATATCACATGTTTCTCTTGTGAAGGTCAAAATAACTTACAAAAGATACAAAAATAAAATCTCCTCTCTCATCACGTGCCATTTCCCTGTCTAATATTCAAAGCGAATAAGTATTCATATTACTCCTTTCAACTTGAGCTTCATAATATTTTATATGACTGTAAGTGTCATTACTTCAAAATTCATAGAAGTTATATAACCTCTATGCCACTCATTAGAAATAAAGCAATAACCTTACTATAGTCACATATATACGTTCGTATATAGTCATAAAGCAAAGCACGAGCCACCATTTGAATGACTAGATATAATATTTAAGAGAATTTAGTGATATATAGAATGTGTACATGATAGTGTATCATTCTTTATTTTAAATTCACTGTCATAGGCCTTCTAAGGCATTACTTGATAAAGGATAGCAATGGGAGGGTATTCATAGATTTTACTTGACACACTCGCGCAACGTGATTCTATGAACATGATTGAGACTAAAACATTATAGTGAGCTAGAATGACGTGGTGTACTTGCCCTTGAGGCATCATTTGCATTTGGAGTTAGCAGAGATGTCATGTACTAGTTCCCCTGACTCGAGTCGATACATTGGATATATGGACTCTTGGAAGACCCTCACAGTGAGCCAGCGAAAGGTGTACCTCATGCCAGACCATGATTACACTATATGCATAGACGCATAGGGATAAAATTTTAGACAATTATATCTTATATTTGACCTGGATCGCCTTTGATAGGTCATCACGTGATCATTTGTATTAGAGTAGTTGAAGCATTTCACTACGGAAATCGATAGGTTTATCTTATAATTGACACTTTCTTTAGATATTATATGATCAACTAATTAAGTTAGTGCATAAGCTACTGTTATATATATGATATCTACTTCTTATGTGCTCTTAATTCTTTCGATTTAAAATTTGATTTATATGAGCTTTAATACTTGTCTATGCGTCATTATGTCTGCCTTTCATACAAGTACGTGTTATATATGTACTGATGTCCATGTATGGGGCACTACATTTCATTGTAAATTCAAGATCAGGTTCACAGAGGAGAAGACATCCACACTAGGTTGTTTTGTCGACTTCAATTGGTGTTTTGGTGAGCTCCATCTCTATCCAGGTTCAACTTATGTCTAGTAATTTTGATTATATGTACATGTTTCTAATTGGTTACATCGAGTTCTATATCAATGAGGTAGGGTAGTATAATTTTTTAAATCTACTAGAGGCTTCCTAGACACCGTGATGTATCATGTTGTGTAATTTTTCGCTCAGACAACTTTATAGCCTATATTTGTAAAATGTGTTGGTTATATTCCTCTCATTTATTAGCTTATTTGTAGAGCAAGTGTTCATACAGTTATTTTCCGTGCTCCTTTTTGGGGCGTGACATTTGTAGATTACAACAATGCATACTACCTTATAATCATCACAAAACTCATCATATCCAAAACCATATATAAAATAGATAGTAATTGTCAATCTATGTATAGACTAAGATAAATAATTTCTTGTACTTTTAAATTTTTGGATGCCATAAAACCAATTCTCTTGTCCCACTACCAAGACAAAACAATCTATTAATCGGCCCCATAATAAAAAAGATATACTGGTATTTTCCACGAGACAATTCAAGTCATTTGTCTCAATAAAATATTTATTATAGAATAAAGAGTTAAAAGAGCATTCCTTAAGATTGTTATTAGCTATATCCAATTTCATCATGATCATATGGTAAGTACACTTCTTGTTATCAACAGATACCCTAAGATGATCCTTGATGAATTCAAGGCTAGAAATTAAAGAAAGATAAGATCTCAAAGAAAACCTAAATAACGAGAGTTATTTTATTGAAAGCCTAGACACCATTTCAATGATGAGTTCTGTTGGAGGAGAAGGGCTTGTCAAGTTTGAATATTTTATTGAAGTTGATTAAAATTCAGCAGAGTTGGTGTTTTTGCTCCTATTTGGGGTTTATGAGAGACTTAAGATGCCATTTGGATATTAGAAATCTTGCACCAGAGTTGATGGAAATTGACAATGGTGGTTAATGGGTTTGATCTATTTTTGGTTTAATGGATTCTTAGATTTCCCTCAGAATCCATTTCAATTGCAGAAAGTTTGAGCTTTCGGAGAAGAAGGTTTGATTGTCATGCTCTGTAATTATGGAAGATTCTTAGGTTTCCTACACATTTTACTTGTTCAATGAATTTCTCCCAAATTGAACTAGTAGACTGATGATATTGTTTTTGCATGCATTAGTAATTTTTCTTTCTTCTGTATTTTCATTGATTCATTGACTTGGTTCTTAAGTCAAATAGATTTTCACTTGAAACAACATAAGAACAGGGTTTTTATCTCACCCGTTGATACATAATTATTGCACCTTGTTCTTTTTGAAGTTTCAATATTTAAAAATCAACCATAATGTAATACGATTCTTTTAAAATTTCTTAAGGAATCCTATTAAATTATTGTTGATCTACAAATATTGAAACTTCACAAAGAACCAGGTACAATGGTTCTGTATTACCGGGTGAGATAAAAATCCCTGTCTTATGTTGTTTAAAATGAAACTCTATTTGACTCAAGAATCAAGTGAATGTATTAGAGAAAATACCAAAAACAAACTTCTAATCCATGGAAAAACAATGTAATCAACTGACTAGTTCAAATTTGGGAAAAATTCACTGAGTAGGTAAAAGGTGTAGGAAACCTAAGAATCTTCCACAATTACAGAGCAACACAATCAAACCTTCTTCTCTAGAAGCTCAAAATTTATGCAACCGAAATGGACTCTGAGGGAAATCAAAACATCCATTTAAAATAAAAAAAAACAGAGCAACCCATTAACAACCATTTTCAATTTCCATCAAATTTGGTGCATGATTTCTAATACCCAAATGGCATCTTAAACCTCTCATAAACCCGCAAATAGGAGCAAACACACCAACTTTGCTGAATTTTAATCAACTTCAATGAAAGATTCAATCTTGATAGTCCCTTCTCTGCCAACAAAACTCATCACCGAAATGCTCTCTAGCCTTCAATAAAATTTCTCTTGTTATTTAGGTATGTTTTGAAATCTTGTCTTTCTTTAAACTCTAAACTTGAATTTATCAAGGCTCATCTTAGGGTATCTATTAATAACAAGAAGTGTACTTACCCTAGGATAATGATGAAACTGGATCTAGCTAATAATATTTAGGGTTGTTCTTATAACTCTTTACAACATAAGTTATTAAGACAAATGTCTTGAATTATCCAATAGAAAACTCTAGTATATATTTTTTAATTGTGGGGTCGATCAATGGTTTTTTGTCTTGGATATGGGACATGAGTCTTGATGTTATGGCATCCAACAATTAAAAAGTACAAGAAATTATGTCAGTCTATGCATAGATTGACGAGTAAAACCTATTTTGTATATGGTTTTGAATATAATGAGTTTCATGATGATTATAAGATAGTATGTAGTGTTACAATTTACCAACCTGGAAGTTTGTCTACTGTTGAGGTCAAAATATATAGTTTAAAGAGTGAATATTGGAAAAATAGGGATGAATTTGGGGATAGGATGCACTTGGCGAGTTCGGGTACATTTGTATATGTGGAGCTTCATGTGACTACTTTTTGTGGTCATGGCAAATGTAGAGGCCGGGGGACTTGGAGCATCGTTTCTATGGAAATGGCTAATGAGAATGGGGAAAGATAAAATCCCCTTGCTTTAGAGAAGAAGGTTATGGTTTTTGGCTAGGAGTGTTGGGAAACAATCTTTTGTGCTTAGTATTAACATCCTACTAACTTACATAAATATAAAGAGTCTTGTACAAGAATATATACCATCAAATATTAACCAATTATAAAAAAGATATACAATCCAAATGAGGATTCTATTATATGTACATAGATACTAACTTTGGTGTCGTCTTAAATGAAATCTACATTGAGAGCCTTGTTTATCCCCTTTCACAAACCAATAAGGAATAAGTAACAATTAAGTCTTCAGGTTCTTAGATGAACAACAATTGTTTAAGGTTCTTTAGAAAATAGTCTCTCTGGTTTGCATACACTCTACTCTCCCAAGACTCTTCACATTTCGTTGTTACTTATTCTGTATTTTTTATGAAAAGAGATAGACATGGCTCTTAATATAAATTTTATTCGAGACGCCAACACAAAATTTAGTATATAAACTCTGAATATCTAGTAGAATCATCCTTTGGATTGTATATCTTTTTGATAATTGGTGATGTATCCTCTTGATTTTATTTCAGCCCAAGTTCTCCAAAAACTAGAAGAATCTTGCCGTTATTTGAAATGAAACAATACGCGAAAAGAAAATACCTCTCAAGATCATTGAGACATTTGATGGCATACATTTTTATCAGAGACTCTTTAAACCCATACTCCTCCATAACCCATATATTTACGCGAGTAAGGCGAACTTTAATACCGAGTCTTGAAAGATTATTTCCCAACACTCCTAGATCAAAACCAAAATATTCTTCTCCAAAAGAGGGTAGTTCTACCTTTCCCCATTTCTCACTAGGAATATCCATATAAACGATGGTCTAGGCCTCCTTGAACTCTATACTCACAAAGACAATGTAACACCTTGGAAATTGGAAGCTAAGTTTGTCAGGAAAAGTTGTAGAATATTTGGCATTGGTGCATGTTCTACGAGTTAACCTCCAACCAGTAGAAAGTTCTACGGGCCGTAGGTGGGCAATCGTAGTACTTGGGTTGAGTTTTGGAAATTTTCAAGTCTCAAATGATGTTCCTACCCATTTATCTCCTAAACTACATCATTTCTAGAAAATACTAAGGCCCTATAACAAATTGTATACCCCTAAGCCTACCCATCCCTCACATTCACTTAAATCCCAAATTTCATCTAAGTTTATCCTCTCCCAATTCACTCTCAAGCTCCAAGGTGAAGAACTAGGGTTTCAAAGGCTTCAACGATTTTCTCTCATGCTTTTAGGTCTTTGATCATCAAGTATGTGGGAACTTCACCAATGGGTTCCTTTCATCATCAAGGTATGATTTCATATGGACACATGCCTAAGCCTATTCTATAAATATGAACTATGCTTATGAACTTATGAACTATGATTATGAAACCATGCATGATTTAATGAAATAGATGACTTATGACTAAAGGATGCTTTTCAGATAAAGTGTTGATAATTAGTGGAAGGCTTTCACACATTTGTAACTGAATTTTGACTTAGATGCTTAGAAAGGTAAGTTTCTATTATGAACAAGTTTATGAAATCATGGTTTCGGAATGAGTTATTCTATTATGAACTTATGATTGGATCGATAGTCTTAAATGCTCCCTTTCCAAGTATTTTGCTATTATTTTGAATATCTTTTTCCATAGGGATTTACTTAGCATCGAGAGGACTTTGGAATGGAGGTTTTACATTTAGTAGAGGTTTGGTTTTTAGTAGCAATTTCCTTGTCCCAAACTATGTGCATGTAGGATTTTCTTTGATGACCTAGCTAGTGGATCTACTTTAGAAATATTGGATGATACGGAGTTCTACCTTAGCAAGTACACCCTCTCTCTAAGGTGTGACAGTTTCACCGGATTCCATGTTATTGCTCAAATGGTCATATTTTTGGTTAACGGTAAATATCCCACACATGAACTATGTTTACTTCAACAGTCTTTTTGAAAGCTTTCCCTATGGTTTTCAAGTATGCATTGACCATTTTCATGACTTATGATTTCTCTTTAAAGGCATTTGTTTACGTTTTACTTGGTCATTCATATTATTCTTAAGGTCATCATTTTATCATGCTTTACATTCCATGCATTTCCCCACACTTAGTACATTCATAGTATTAATGGATATTTGTGTCTATATTGTCTCAAAATATAGGGTTCGACTCTCCCCCTCCTGTCTATGGCTATATCGGGATTTCTCAAATTACTATTGATAGTGGTCATTCCTCATTATTAGAGGGAGAAGCCTAGATGCTTTATTATTTTTGGTTGTCTTTTAGTTTCAGACTTGTACGTGGTGTATGCATTACGTCCCAACCACTCCTATGATGTTAGAAATGTTATGTCAGACTTAGTAGTATTTCATGTATTCTCTTATGAAATTTGTTGGTATCTTTTATTTCATTGTATGAGCTGAGATTTATATTGCTTATTCTCTCTTATTGTATTTCCTTTACGTCATGCTTAAGTCAAGTGGCCTGTTTAAGGTCTCTCTAGATCCTTTTCTCCATGTCACACCAAGGGGGTACTTTGGGTCATGACAGACCATAAGAAGAGGTCTAATGAAGCTTCACATTTATAAATGTATCCTAATTCAAGAAGCACACCCTATCCCCGAATTCATTCATATTTCTCAAAGAATCACTCTTTAAACTATTTTTTTTACTTCAACAGTAGACAAACTCTAATGTTGGTAAATTACAACACTACATACTACATTATAAAAACATCTATGAAATAAAAATTAATCGACAATCTATATATAGAATAAGACAATTTATTGTACTTCGTATTTGTTGAATTCATTAAAAACATGTCTCTTATAATATGGGCTGCAAGGCAAATTAATGTATTGACAGAACCCACAATCTAGAAAGATACACCAGAGTTCATCATGGGATAATTCATGTTAGATGCCTCAATAACATATTAATTATAAAGTAATGATCTAAAATAATAGTCGTTAAGATTGTTATTAAGTCGATTCAATATCTTCATGATCCTATGGTGAGCAAACTTCTTGTTATAAGCGGATATACAAAGATAGATCTTGATACAAAGAGTCAAGATCTAGAAACTAATAAGTCAAGATTTAGAAACAGACCTGAATTGCAAGAGGAATTTCAATGAGAGCCTTGAGTGAATTTTAATAGTGAAATTGGTTGGAAGAATAGGTATTGTAAAGATTGAATATTCCTTCGTATTTGGTCTTGATGGGAGGCTTCAAATTTCCATTTGAGTATTAGAAATTTAATCCCCAATATGTTGCTATGGAAAAGGTTTTGTGTAGGTCCAGTGATGCTATTATATCCTTTTTTTTCTTCACAAATGGGTTTGATTTGACAATGAATTATAGAGGATAAATAAAACTTTTCACTATTATTGTAATTTTTAATTAAGATAATTACATGCAACCCTTGATTAGTCATAACTTGGTCAAGATTTTAAATGCTTGCCTAAATTGTTCCAAAGGTGGAGTTAAAGCACCCCAGAAGATTATCTTGGGTCCACAACAATTTTCAGCATCCAAAAATCCAATCTTAGAGTTAAATGATAGATCTTGATGAGCCAAATCCAAAATGATAGATCTTGATGAGCCAAATCCAACTCAACAAGAATAATATAAGAATTACATCCACAATTCTCAAAAAGAAGTTTTGTATATTTATTTAATACAAAATGGACATTATTGTATACAAAATTGTGTTTTGGGCTATATTCTTGCAATGTAAGTTAAGTAACGATACTTTATAAAATCTTCCCTTAAATATGTTATGTGATAGAATGAGTGCTTACAAAAAGTGAAAAACATATTCTTTTTTAAATTGACTATAAAAGAAAAGAAAACGTAAGACAAATAAATTAAATAAAAATAATATTTCTTTTAGAGATTGAAATACGAGAAAGAAAAAATATCTTTGTTTCAAAATAACTAATTTTATTTTTCTTCAAAAAATGAATAGGTATTTTAATAATATGTAGATCATATTTATAATGAAAACTTTATTTTTATCTATTTGAAGTCTTTCCCAAACTATATTACATAAGTGGTTCCTGATTTGACATTGATCTCGTAGATGTGGTGGTTTTGCACTAGAGGTCTTACATCACCCTTCCAATTAGACACCAGGTGATTTAGCAAGAAAATCCCATCGAATTTGCCTAAGTTATGGAAGTAAATTGTTAGAACTGACCTAAACCCCTTAGATATATGCTCAATTCTGGACAGAAAGTTGTCCATCATCTTACTACTTCTATCATCAAAGCACTTTATTGTTATGTAGTCATCGCTGAAATAGGTTTCTACCCTATTGTACTTGACAGGCTCCTTAGGGAGAACAAGCATGAGACCCATTGCATACGGCTTATGTGTGTCCACCTCACTGGTTATTAATGTCCCGAGATTCGATACAGCAAAATTTTTCCCTCTTTTCATTAGAACTAGTATAGTACATACGCTATGCGTAGATTGCTTCAATGAAAAAAAGAGAATGTAGAGATAAGAAAAATATGTGTATATGAATCATGTGTGGCATATGCGACAAACTCAACATTGTACTTTTTATTCTTAATAGCACAAACATGGTTCTCAATCATAAATGCTTCTTAGTATAATACCTGCGAGATGAGTGAAAAGTGTTAGAGAAGAAAAATATAAAAAAATTATGTCCTATATAGTTGATCATATTAATTTTGTTACTATTTTATTAATTATTATATTTAAATCAGATTATCCAAGTTAAGAGTAAAACTTTATAAAAATCGTTGAATAAAAAAATATATGTACTCCTCTTGATCTTAACCACTATATGACATTCAAATTTCTCGTGAATATAACATTAGCCATTTTTTTTAAAATCATGTAATGAAAGAAAAAATGTTCTATGGAATAGAAAGACTTGTGGTCTAACTTATTTCAAAAAAACCTTTTAAGTATTAAACCTTGATTAAAGAGAATCAAAAATTTCCATGAAAATGCCTTTTAGCGTTAAAATAAATCATTTGATGAAGAAATAAGAGTGGTATTGCATATTCAAGGCCTCTAAGGGTTTATATATATATATATATATATAAAGAGAAAGAGAGAGAGAGATAGAATATACAAAAAGGAAAGAGAAGATCTTAGGCATATGTGATTTAAGATGTCCATACATACAATGTATTTTTCTATATGTTAAAATAGAAGAAGAATCTCACCTCACCTTTGAAACATGGATAAAGTCAAAACTTACAAATCATTGGTTACACAATCGTCATTAATTTAAGCTTATGAAGCCTTCATGTTTGCATAATTTTTTGTTGGTATGGTGAAAGGGGACATACAAGCCTTTCATTGTAGATTTATTTCAATAAACATGCACCAAAGATAGTTCCGAAATATTATCATTTTCTTCTTCATTTATTTCATCTATTCTTAACTCAGGTAATTCTTCTGTTTCTTCTAACATTGTTTTCATTTTTTCTATTTCTTGATTTAATTTTAATTCTTCAGTTCTTTTCTTATTTTCTTCTTTTATCCTTAATTTTTCTTCATATAGTTGTTTAAGTCTTTCTAATTCTTTTTGTAATTCTTGAATTCTAGTATCTTTTACTTCCTCTATTTGTTTAATTTCTTTTTTAGCTTGTTCTCTAATTTTTTCAATTTCCTTTCTTCTATCTATTTCTTCATTTTCTTTAGTTAATCGTACCATTGTTGTTAGACCAGAACGCTATTCTTTATAAAATTCTATACCGCCACTGCAGAGATACTATATGATGAGATAAAACCAGTTATACAGGTCATAAAGATAGGTTTGACCAGAGATATGTTAATACCAGAAAAAATAGAGAAACAAGATGAGATACCTATTGTAGATATTCCTGACTTTTATGCTAACAAAAGAGTCATTGGAATAGCTACAATTTTAACGGAACTAGCAAATAATTACCTAAACAACAAAACAATATGGAGTTATTATAGTCGAGATAACACTATGATATACTCTAATTGTCGAGAAACTAGAGAAGGAGATATGGAGGAAATACGACAGTGGATACTAAGCCTCCTGAAACCAGAAAATATACCAACGACAAGAGCTATACGGAAAAATTTCATTTCACCAGCTTTATTGACTAGATATTGTACAACAATTAGCAGTAAATATTCAGAACACATATGTTCCAAATGCCACGGAGAAGATAACGAAGTTCCAACCGTACAGCTGGAATAAACTATCACAAAGACAAAAGACAAAGAGATAGCCGGCAGCCTGATGAAGACAGCCGACAAAACAAAATATGACAAAGACACATATGTAAAGAGTCAAAAGTAGGATAAGGATCTTATCTTACTTTTTGTAAAGTTTTATTTTCTTTTTGTAAAGTTGTTTGTTTTTATGTAGAGTCACCAGACATGATACTGTGGATGAATAGTAAAAGACAAAAAATATTATTCATAAATAGTAAAGTGTCAATTATGTGAATAGTAAGAGTCGGTTACTGTGTAAATAGTAAAGGTCAAGTCACTGTGTAAATAGTAAGAGTCAGTTACTATTCATAAATAGTAAGAGTCATCAACTATTCATAAATAGTCATCCCTCAACTCCCACTTCTGTAATAATCCTCTCAACTTCCGCATCCCCCCAAATTGGTATCAGAGCTAGATAAGAAAAAATATTTATGGAGAAATCTAACAACAACCAGGAATCTATGAAGGAATCAATTCCAGAAAATCTACAAACAGAGGTATGTTCATATTTCAGTATGAATAGCTAAACTTTTATATTCCTGATAATCTCTTGATTATTATTTGATTATTATCATGTTATAGTATTGTTATATTGAATGAATTCGAAGTAGTTTGCTATGAACGAAGGTAGGCTGAGAATAGGTAAGCCCAGACTATGCCATCCGAAATCGGAAACCCAGTTAGGCAAGAGAGAAGCCGTTTTAGGGGAAGTACGAACTTGTTGAAGGCGCTGTTAGGGTAACTGATTGAAGCCGAAAATCATAGTAGTGACCAAAAGAATTTGTTCAGAATAACTTTAATATAATCTGATAATTGATAATAATAAATAAGAGGTTGGAAGGAATAAACAGTTTAGAAATCATGAAAATAATGAATACCTATTTACTAGATGAAGATTATAATTATAAAATACTTATTTTATATATCCTTAGAACACTTAATATCGACATAAAAAGAAAAATTTATGACCTTTTAATTACTGAAGAAATGGAAGAAATAAACCGGATATTTGAATTAATAACACAAAATTGGCATGAACTAACTATTCAAAGTATATATGAACTATATGACTCATATTCAGATTAATGATAAACTACGAAAATTTAAAGTATTGGCTACAAACTATGGAACATTTAGATCTACTAAATAAACTTTTAATAAATAATATTATAACATATCGAAGAACCCAAGATATGAAATACTTAGAATATATTTTAGAAAATATAAAAGAAATAAAAAATCTTATGATAAAAAAGCAAGAATATTATGAAAAGATATTTTCACCAGAAAATTAAAATGGATAAAACCTACAGAGAACAATTATTAGAAAAAATTAATGAAATAAAACAGGAAATAGAATTTAGACAAAACAGACTAGAATATAATATATGGGCAGGAGTATGCCAAAAATCTATAAAAGCACAAAGAAAAACTATATTTTTATTAGATCTACAATTACAACACTTAGAATATAAATATCAACACAATTTATAATGAATAAGGAAGAATATGCTGTAGAAGAAAAAATATATAAAAGTCAAGATGGACTGGAAATAAAAATAATACATTCAAACTTAGAACGAAGATATAAAAAAATAGGAAACCAACTATATCTAATGCCAGATAAAGAATCAGCAAAATTAGAAGATAGTCTAACAACAATGGTACGATTAACTAAAGAAAATGAAGAAATAGATAGAAGAAAGGAATTGAAAAAATAAGAGAACAAGCTAAAAAAGAAATTAAACAAATAGAGGAAGTAAAAGATACTAGAATTCAAGAATTACAAAAAGAATTAGAAAGACTTAAACAACTATATGAAGAAAAATTAAGTGGGAGTTGAGGGATGATCTTCCCTTCCTCCTTCATTACATATATATACAAATTTACATGGGTACTATTTATGAATAGTAGATGACTCTTACTATTCATGAATAGTAACTGACTCTTACTATTTACACAGTGACTTGACCTTTACTATTTACACAGTAATCGACTCTTACTATTCACATAATTGACACTTTACTATTTATGAATAGTATTTTGTCTTTTACTATTCATCCACAGTATCATGTCTGGTGACTCTACATAAAAACAAACAACTTTACAAAAAGAAAATAAAACTTTACAAAAAGTAAGATAAGATGCTTATCCTACTTTTGACTCTTTACATATGTGTCTTTGTCATATTTTGTTTTGTCGGCTGTCTTCATCAGGCTGCCGGCTATCTCTTTGTCTTTTGTCTTTGTGATAGTTTATTCCAGCTGTACGGTTGGAACTTCGTTATCTTCTCCGTGGCATTTGGAACATATGTGTTCTGAATATTTACTGCTAATTGTTGTACAATATCTAGTCAATAAAGCTGGTGAAATGAAATTTTTCCGTATAGCTCTTGTCGTTGGTATATTTTTTGGTTTCAGGAGGCTTAGTATCCACTGTCGTATTTCCTCCATATCTCCTTCTCTAGTTTCTCGACAATTAGAGTATATCATAGTGTTATCTCGACTATAATAACTCCATATTGTATTGTTGTTTAGGTAATTATTTGCTAGTTCCGTTAAAATTGTAGCTATTCCAATGACTCTTTTGTTAGCATAAAAGTCAGGAATATCTACAATAGGTATCTCATCTTGTTTCTCTATTTTTTCTGGTATTAACATATCTCTGGTCAAACCTATCTTTATGACCTGTATAACTGGTTTTATCTCATCATATAGTATCTCTGCAGTGGCGGTATAGAATTTTATAAAGAATAGCGTTCCTTTAGTAATTCGTTTATACGTTAGGAAAGCTTTATATAATTCGGGTATCTTTGATATTTCGTCTCCTGTAGCTGTGTACACTGTACTAAGTAGTCCGTAGTTGTAGCAAGTTGTAACCAAATTTATATTTGTACCTGGCAGTGCAATTAATTTGTTGTATCCTTGTAGGTATTGGGTAATATAATCGGTATTTGGTTCTTTTATGTTTATAGCTCTGGGGTTTTTGTTTAAGTAAGTTTGGACTTTATAAATATTTTCTATATAGGTATGGGTGATGTGGTTATAGGTATTTTTCTGTTGGGCTAGGCTATTTTTATACGTAGTAGTTTGTGGAGTAGGTACTGATTTTTGTATTTTTGGAGCTGTATATGGTTTATCAAAAAGTTTGTTCATATTTGTATTTATGTAACTTTTTTCTTCTGTAGCTTTTTCTTTCTTTGTAGCTCCTGATGTACCTACAGCTGTATTTAAACAAACATTATGGGTTTTTTGGAGTTTCCCAACGTCTCCTTCTAGCTCTGGAATTTTAACGTCTTCCGATCGACGTAGCTCCACATGTTTAACGTCATGCTGCTGACTGCTAGCTTGCTCTTTTAGCTTTTGTATCTCACAGTCCATACTGTCCACTTTTTTGCAAAGTGTAGTTAGGAGGTTGAGTATTTGGTCCATTGTATTTGAGTTCTCAGTATCTTTTCCTTGAGAGGTGATCTGCAATCACATTCTTGTCAGTTTTAATAATTTCAATTGTAAATGAAAAGTTTAATATATTTACTACCAATCTTCTTATTTCTTTTGTTGTAACTGAGTCTTGTACCTTTTTGGTTATCCACCATTTTACCTGTGTATTATCTGTTCTAACAATAAATTTGTTATATACAATTTATGGCTCAAAAGCTAATAAACATTTATATAAGGCAAATAGTTCTTTTCTATTTATTTCCCATTTTATTTGTGGGTCTGTATATGATCCAGAATAATATCTACAGTGATGTTCGATTTTTTCATTTAGATATTTATATTTTAGTACTCCTCCATAACTATGATCACTAGAGTCTGTTTCTACTATATATGTAAATTGTCTATTTTCATCTAGAAAATATAATTTTGGTAAATCTTTACACATAATTTTTATTTTTCTAATGTATTTTTTATCTTGTTCATCAAAGTGATATTCTATATCTTTCTTTAATTTTTTCTGTAATGGTTTTAGATTTTCTGCTAATTTTGGTATATATTCTCTTACTTGATTAACTAATCCTAAAAAGGACTGTAATTTTTTCTTAGTATCTAATAATTCTTCAGAATTAGATATTTTTTGTACAATATGTGTTTGCATTTTTATTCCATTTTTATCTATTTGTATTCCTAAGAATTTTATTTGATTTTTCATAATTTCAGCTTTCTTTCTTGATAAGCTAATTTCTGATATTTCTATGATATGTATAAATTTTTCTAATAATTTTAGATGTTCTTCTTTTGTTCTTGAGTATAATAATATGTCATCTATATATACTATACAATTTTCTAGTTGGTTAAAATATATATCCATAAAATGTTGATACCTACCTGGTGCGTTTTTATATCCAAATGGTAAAACATTCCATTCGTAAAATCCCTGTGGGACAGTAAATGCTGTTAAATGTTTAGATTCTCCTTCTAGTTTTAGGTGGTAAAATTCTGATTTACAGTCAAATTTGCTAAAGTAATTATATCCTTGTATTTGTCTTACTTTTAATATTTTGTTAGGTATGGGGTAATTATATGTTTTAGTTTTTGCGTTTAGATTCCTATAATCAATAACCATTCTACTTTTTCCTCTTTTTTGTTCACTATGTTTATTTACTATAAATGCTAGACTGTTATGTTTAGTATTGCTTTCTTGTATATATTTATTTTCTAATAATTCATTTATATGCATTTTGAATTCTGATTGGTCTTCAAAATTATATCTTAATGGTTTTTGTGTTATTATACTATTTTCATCTATTAGTTCAATTTTTACTTTTGTTTTATGTTTATCCCATCCTTGTAATGGGTTTTCGTTATATAATGAGTTTAATTTATCATTTATTGCTTGTATTTTATCTATTGTGAATATTATAATTTCTATCTTATGATCTTTAGGCGTTATATTTTCTAATTTCTGGGTAATTTTTTCACTTCCTTTTATCCAAGGGGTATTTTTTCTGATTTTATTATTAACTCTTTTTGCTCCTATCTTGTGATTACATATGGTAGTGAACCACCAATGTGTTTTTGTTATAGTATGTGGATATAGTTTATCTAAAAAAGGCATTCCTAATAATATATCTTTATTTGTAAATTCATAACTATAGATTTCATCTATTAATAATATTTTATCCCATATTTGTATTTTTATATTTTTAGCTTTATGTGTTATTATACTTCCTTCATTATTAAATCCTGTTACTATTAATGGTGTTTTTAATTTTTCCCATTTACTATCTGGTAGACAATTATGTTTACACATATTTGCTTCTACTCCTGTATCTATCATAGGTGTGTAATATCTATTATAGTATCCTTCTATGATTATTTTTGCTAAAATGTATATTTTTGTCATTATATCGGGATGTTAAAATGTTATTTTGTCATATAATTGTTCTTTTAATGATTACTTTCTTATTTTCGTAATGTATCGTTAGTTGTTTATCATCTATGTTATATGGTTTAACTGTCTCTCACCATTTTATTCCTAAAGTAATATTATTATTTCCTTGATGTATTTTAAATTTAATTTTTATTGGTATTCCTCCAATAATTAGTTCTTGTTCAGTAGTTTCTTCTATATTTACTAAAGCTCTAGGTAATTCTGTATTTATATTTTCTCCTGTAATTATCTCATGTTCTTTCACTAGTTCTCTTATAATTTGGTTTTCTACTTGTCCTGTATTTATGTTTATTAAATATTTTCTTTGATCTAATATTCCTGTGATATAATATTGATATGGTTGTATTTCATCATTCTTTTGTTCTAATAACTTAGATATTAGGTCGCAATCTAATCTTCTAGATGTACTATTTCTTGATGATGATGGTGTATCGTAGCTTAATCTTTTAGATGTACTTAATCTTTCTTTTACTATCTCTAAATCTTCTTCAATATCTATTTCTTTATAACTGTAATCATTATTGTCTATTACTGTAATTATTTGATCAAATGGATTTTCTATTTTGATTTTTTGAATCTTATTTCTTGCTGTTATTTTATGTTTTGTAGTTAATACATATAAATTTTTACATCTTGCTGTAAATATTTTACTTCCTGGTGCTAGTTCTATGCCTGACATTTTCCAATATAGTACTAGTGATTTATCTATGTTTTTGTCTTCTATTGCTACTGAATAGTTTGCACTTATAATAAATTTAAATTTTTGGTACATTAAATTTCCTCTAACTGCACTTATTATACTTTTTTCTATAGGTTGAATTATTCTATCATCTGCTAAATATAATTCTATAGGTGTATCTATTCCTTCTCTAAAACATGCTTTTATTAATATTTCTGTTGCTCCTAAATGTACATATTTTATTAGATTTTTTGATTTTAAATCTTGGATTTCTTTATTAATTATTTTCTTATTTATGATAGGTATTTTAGCTTTACCTTTAATATATTTACAATCTATTACATGTTCTTTTTGGCTTACTACATAATATTCATCGTGTTGTAGTTTAAATAAGTTTTTTAATCTAGGCACTTCTAATATCTTGTCTATGCTTAAGTCTAATTCTTTTCCTTTTATTTGTTCAAACATATTATTGTCAAATATTATTTTTTGTTCTGTATATTCGTTATCTTGATATTCTTCTCTACTTATTATTTTTATGTCGCTTTCAGTCATAATCTGAAAATGACTCTATTTCTTCTTCTAATTCAATATCTGTTATTTCGTATATGCTATCTTCATTTTCTAAGTCATAATCTAAATAATCTATCTGCTTATATGTGTCGTTTTCTATTATTATTTCAGTTATTTGTTTCTTTTTTAAGTCTTTTGGTAATTTACAATCTCTAGCTAAATGTCCTAGTTTTCCACAATTATAACATTTACATTCTGTTATATTTTTCTTAATTCTATGTGGTCTTTTTTGTTTATAATTTTTTATATAATATCTTTTTCTTGGAATTTTATTTTTATATTTTGTTTTGAAGTGTTTATATTTCTTTATCCTTTTCTTATATTTATATGGATTTTTACATCCAAATTGGGGTGCTAACTTGTTTGTACAATATTTTAGGTTTTTTACTAATATCTTTTCTAGTTTTAATTCTTCTTTATGTTTTTCACATAGTTTTATAAACCATTGTTGTAAGAATTTTATTCTAGCTCCTAGCGTATCTACTGTATTAGATTTTTCCCAATCTTTTATTATTTTTGAACTAAATGGTTCTGGTAATTTTGTGTAATATAATTTTCTTATTTCTCTACTTTCATCATTTGTATATATTCCTTTATAGTAATATTCTCTAAATGCACATGTATATTCATCTATGTAACTCATTTTACATATTGCTAATTTATTCATTAAATTTCTGTTTATTATTTTATCTTTTTGTTGTTCTTCTGTTTCTGTTGTCATACTACCAAATTCATTTCTAATTGATATTTCATATTTATCTAATATGTCTATTGCTGATGTTGCTATTTCATTATTAGGTTTATTATGATTTCTTAGTGTTGCTAAGCTTGTTGATGTTAAATTTTTTAACCATATTTTTACTGTTCCTATAAGCGTTCTTTCTATGTACCCTGGGGCATCTGTTATTGATATTTTATTATCTATTAATTGTTTTGATATATATCCTATCCATAATTGGATTGTTTTATTTGTATCTGCTACACAATCTAAGTCTAAGAAATTATTTTGATCTGTAGTTTGTCTAGGTGTCCAGTTTTTATTTAATCTTTTATCCCATAAAACTTTATCTCTTCTTTCTTGTTCGTAAGTATAATATGTTGGGGTTGTATCTATTCTTGTTTTAGAATTTGAAGTACTGGGTTTTTCATCTAAATTTCCTACATTTATTTCTATATTTTTATCTTTTTCTATAAGTTCAGTATATGTTTCTGAATATGTCTCAGAATTATGTTTCGAAATATTATCATTTTCTTCTTCATTTATTTCATCTATTTTTAATTCAGGTAATTCTTCTGTTTCTTCTAACATTGTTTTCATTTTTTCTATTTCTTGATTTAACTTTAATTCTTCAGTTCTTTTCTTATTTTCTTCTTTTATTCGTAATTTTTCTTCATATAGTTGTTTAAGTCGTTCTAATTCTTTTTGTAATTCTTGGATTCTAGTATCTTTTACTTCTTCTATTTGTTTAATTTCTTTTTTAGCTTGTTCTCTAATTTTTTCAATTTCCTTTTTTCTATCTATTTCTTCATTTTCTTTATTTAATCGTACCATTGTTGTTAGACTATCTTCTAATTTTGCTGATTCTTTATCTGGCATTAGGTATAGATGGTTCCCTATTTTTTTATATCTTCGTTCTAAGTTTGAATGTATTATTTTTATTTCCAGTCCATCTTGACTTTTATATATTTTTTCTTCTACAGCATATTCTTCTTTATTCATTATCAATCGTGTTGATATTTATATTCTAACTGTTGTAATTGTAGATCTAATAAGAATATCGTTTTTCTTTGTGCTTTTATAGATTTTTGGCATACTCCTGCCCATATATTATATTCTAATCTGTTTTGTCTAAATTCTATTTCCTGTTTTATTTCATTAATTTTTTCTAGTAATTTTTCTCTATAGGTTTCATCCATTTTAATTTTCTGGTGAAAATATCTTTTCATAATATTCTTGTTTTCTTATCATAAGATTTCGTATTTCTTTTGTATCTTCTAAAATATAGTCTAAATATTCCATATCTTGGGTTCTTTGATATGTTATAACATTATTTATTAAAAGTTTATTTAGTATATCTAGATCTTCCATAGTTTGTAGCCAATACTTTAAATATTCGTAGTTTATCATTAATCTGAATATGAGTCATATAGTTCATATATACTTTGAATAGTTAGTTCATGCCAATTTTGTGTTATTAATTCAAATATCCGGTTTATTTCTTCCATTTCTTCAGTAATTAAAAGGTCATAAATTTTTCTTTTTATGTCGATATTAAGTGTTCTAAGGATATATAAAATAAGTATTTTATAATTATAATCTTCATCTAGTAAATAGGTATTCATTATTTTCATGATTTCTAAACTGTTTATTCCTTCCAACCTCTTATTTATTATTATCAATTATCAGATTATATTAAAGTTATTCTGAACAAATTCTTTTGGTCACTACTATGATTTTCGGCTTCAATCAGTTACCCTAACAGCGCCTTCAACAAGTTCATACTTCCCCTAAAACGGCTTCTCTCTTGCCTAACTGGGTTTCCGGTTTCGGATGGCATAGTCTGGGCTTACCTATTCTCAGCCTACCTTCGTTCATAGCAAACTACTTCGAATTCATTCAATATAACAATACTATAACATGATAATAATCAAATAATAATCAAGAGATTATCAGGAATATAAAAGTTTAGCTATTCATACTGAAATATGAACATACCTCTGTTTGTAGATTTTCTGGAATTGATTCCTTCATAGATTCCTGGTTGTTGTTAGATTTCTCCATAAATATTTTTTCTTATCTAGCTCTGATACCAATTTGGGGGGATGCGGAAGTTGAGAGGATTATTGCGGAAGTGGGAGTTGAGGGATGATCTTCCCTTCCTCCTTCATTACTTATATATACAAATTTACATGGGTACTATTTATGAATAGTAGATGACTCTTACTATTCATGAATAGTAACTGACTCTTACTATTTACACAGTGACTTGACCTTTACTATTTACACAGTAACCGACTCTTACTATTCAGAAGAGATAAAGTTTTATGGGATAAAAGATTAAATAAAAACTGGACACCTAGACAAACTACAGATCAAAATAATTTCTTAGACTTAGATTGTGTAGCAGATATAAATAAAACAATCCAATTATGGATAGGATATATATCAAAACAATTAATAGATAATAAAATATCAATAACAGATGCCCCAGGGTACATAGAAAGAACGCTTATAGGAACAGTAAAAATATGGTTAAAAAATTTAACATCAACAAGCTTAGCAACACTGGAGTCTCTCAAGTTCAGGGGTTGGCGCCTTGCGCCAGCAGTGTGCTAGGGTCGCCTGCTCCCACCCTTTTTCCATCATTTTCTCCATCTAAGTTCTTTTAAAGTGTATTTACTCCCTTCTAATTCTAACTACTCTAAACTACATCTAAACATCCTTATAAAATGAATCATAACCCTTGAATTCAAAATTCAAATTCAAGGTAGAGTTAAGAATAAAGTCTTGAGTGTCCTTTCAAGTCATTTTGAGAAGTCTTTTACAATCTTCTAAAACTTGTTTTAAGACTTTAGTACTTGAATATGAGGATGAGAAAAGTTTAGTTTGATTTTTCAAAATGAATATAAATGTTTTTACATTTAAACTGAGAGGAAACATTTATTTCCAATTGATCTCATGAGGAGTTCTTGAGTAGGATCTCTTTTGAGTAATAATATCAAAGCTTGGAGGATGAGGAAATGTTTTTAAACATATAAGCATGAGTTATTTTATTGGGAGTAGTATTGAGCACCGATATGGGGATGACTTCAAATAACTTAAAGTCTTCAAAAATCATGTATTCCAACATGGGTAAAAAGGGTCACTTTTTAGATGATTCCTTATTGCTTTTAAAGCATATATTAGTGGATCCACTTAGTTGAGGATGTATTATACTACGGAAAAGTATAGGACAGTTATGGCTGTGTGAGCAAGACGTTGTATCACGGGCGAGACGTTGTATCATCACATAGCTCATAGAGATGGTTGTCCATTAAAGAATCTCCTAAATTGAGTTATTTTGTATATTACATACAACTGAGTTATTATTGTAGTTTTAAATACATTGTGTTGTTATATACTGTTTTGTATGCTTTATATAAACTGCATCTTTATTGTTGTTTTTATATTGTATTGAGTTGAGTTTCTATGAGTTGAGGTTCAGTTGAGTAGGGTTGAGGTGATTATGCTTCCTTCCTTCCAAGATCAAGCTTTTATGTTATGTTCAGTGTTCCCCTTACATGCTCGTACATTCAATGTACTGATGTCATTTGGCCAGCATAATTTCATGATGCAGATACAGGAGATCAAGGTCACCAACAGGAGTTTCATTGATACCATAACAGTTCGAGTTAGCTTTTGTGAGCCTCCTTGGTTCCAAAGGATCCCCTATTTATTTCCATTATTTTAGTTTTGTTAGTATGATCGGAGGTCTTGTCCTAACATCCCTCATAGTTGCAACACCTCGCTTTCTGAAAGAACTAGAAATACTTAGAATTGGAAAGAAGTTGCTTTGTAAATAATCAAATTTGGAAAGTTTAACAAAGTTAAGCTAAGTATGAGTTTTGGGTAAACTTGAAATAACCATAACTCCTAGCTTAGGATGAGTTAGGTGTGCCACCAGATATCATAGGAAATATCTTTGAATTATCTTTCCAACACCACCGAGTTTTCTCTGTTTCAAGTTCATATGAGGGAGATATGTCCATTCGAAGTTGGGCCATCTAGCTAAGGAAAGTCAAAACCGGATTTTAGAAAGGTATTATGGTGTTTTCATTACGCAATTAATCAAATTCATTTTTGGTAATTAAGTTGGGGACAAAACATGATTTGATTGAGTTTACGCTTCATAAAAATAAGTTAGGCTTTTGAAAGAGGAGAAAACAAGAGGAGAAAAGAGGAGAGGATCATGGCGTTTTTTCGAGGTTGTTTAGTTTTGTCGCGGATTTTCGCCATGGGTTTGATCCCTAAGAGGTATGTAAGCTTCCATAGTATTGGGTTTGTTCACCCACATACCAATCATGTTAATTTCAACGTTACATTCGTTCTAGAAAGATGAAGGTTTGATGTTCTTGAAATGTGTTCTTGAAATTGGCATTCGTTTTTAAGTTAAGATGAGATTGATGAGTTCTTGAGGAAATCAAGTTGATTTTAGAGTTGTGTTCGATTAGATTATTGGGTACATATATTGGGTATCTGAATCTAAAGAGAATTTGAGAAAAAGAATCGAATTTAGGCGAATTGATGTTAGAAAACGAGGAAGAAGAAAATTAGACAAGGAACAGGTACCAGGTCCACATTCGCGGACCTTTTCCTTTAGTGTGAAAATTTTCTCTCTGCATCGCGGAGAGGTCGTGGACTCCACTGTTTCAAAAATTATTTCGACCAAACATTTTAATTTATCTCCGCATCACGGACTTGCTCCCCATACAATGTTTTTCAACTATTTCTCATGTTTAACTATCTAAAAACACTCTTAAACATCACGAGATCCTTCCTATCACAAATCAAAACCTTGAATTCATAAATAAAATTCAAGGTAGAGTTGAGAATCAAGTTTTGAGAGTTCTTTCAAACATTTTTGAGAAAGTCCCTTTGAGTCTTTTTTAGGAATCTTCTACAATTTCTAATAACTTATTTCAAGACTCGAACAAGTGAGTAAGAGAATGAGGAGAATGTATTCATGAATCTACTTTAATATCATGAGATCCATCGTATCATGAACCATAACTCTTGAATTCATAATTCACATTCAGAAGAGAGTTAAGAGTAGAGTTCAAGAAAGTCTTTGAGCTCAATTGTGAATCCTTTGAGATCAATTATCGATTTGAAATAAGTTTTGAGGAAGTAAGTATGAGATGAGAAGAGCAGTATACATGAGTTCCATATTATTATGTAGACCTTCGAGTCGAGTCGTTCATGCGCAGAAATTCGGCATGAACTCCATAAGTTGAGTATCTTTGAGAGGAGTAGTATATTCAAGTTCTAAGTCTTGAGTATTGAGTTCGTAACCTTTTTGAGATTATATTCCTAATCATGGATCTATTATGTATTACCCATGCAGTCCTTAAGTTGAGTAGTTCATGCCCATAATTCCGCATGAACCATATGAGTTGATAAACCTTGAGATGAGGAGTATCATTGAGTCCTTGTGTTGAGTTGTTCATGACCATAATTTTGCGTGAACCTTATGAGTTGAACATTCTTGAAATGACTAGTATAATTGATTTTCTTGAGTTCTGAGTTGTTGAGTTCCGAGTATCGAGTTCTTTGTATGGTTATTTAAAACCTTGAATTAAGACATTCACGTCGATCATTCGGCATGAACCCTATTTTTGTAAGTCTTTTACAAATTTTTCTAAACTTGTTTTAAGACTTGAGCACTTGAGTTGAGAAAGAGTAGAGTCTAATTCATTTTTCTTAAAATGATATATGGGAACTAAGTATTCCCAAGAGTAAATGTTTTCACATTTAAAAGAGGAGGAAACTAACATTTCCAAAAGTGTTATGAGCAGTTGAGTAACATCTCTTTATAGAGAAAGATTTTGAGAAATAATCTCAAACCACAGAAAGAGTTATGTTTTTAAAACATGTGAGCTGAGTAAATTTTGGGAGTAGTGTTAAGCACGGATATGGGGACGAGTTCAGATAACTCAAGTCTCCATAAACCATGTAGCCAGCGTGGGTACAAAGGTTCATACTTTTTAGATGATTCCTTAGTGCTTTTTAGCACAGAATAGTTGATCCACTTAGTTGAGAGGTCTTATACCTTGGAAAAGTATAGGACAGTTCTGGTAATGTGGGCGAGATGTTGTATCATCACATAGCTCATAGTGATGGTTGTCGGTTAGACAAACTCCCACAGAGTTATATTGTATTTTTATATACACACTGAGTATTATTGTATTTTTTTAATACATTGAGTTGATATATATAGTTTTACAACTTTCCATATATATTGCATCTTTTACTATTGTGTATCCTTGAGTATCATGAGTTGAGTACCTTCAAGTTGTGTATCTTGAGTTCATCTATGCTTTATTATGTCAAGTACCTTATTGTTGAGTTTCACTGAGTTGAGAACTGTATTACTGAGTTGAGTATCTTACCCTTGAGTACTTCTGAGTTGAGTAACTTTGAGTAGTTTTGGGTATCCTTAAGTATTCCTTGAGTTGAGTACGTTAGAAAAAAGGTAAGTATGTTTCTTTTTTATCAAGTTCAAGCCTATGTTTATGCTTCAGAATTCCCCTTAAATACTCATACATTCCACGTACTGAGCCATTTGGCCTGCATCATTTCATGATGGAGATATAGGTATTCAGGGTCATCAACAGGAGCTTCGTTGATACCACATAGAGTTCGACTTAACTATGGTGAGCCTCCTTACTTTCGGGGGTTCCACTTTTACATTCAGTTATATCAGTTGTTAAGATGTCATGGGTCTTGTCCTGACTTCCATCTTTGTCATTTAGAGGCTTCATAGATAGATAGTAGAGTTTGAGATATCTGTTCATTTATTTTATTAAATGTTTTAAAGACTGAAGTTGCCTATTTTATGGCGAGTTGAATAATTTATTTTCATTCAGAGTTTGTCATTTTAGTTAAAACTTTGTAATTGAGTTTCATGAATTTTATTCAGTTTTTAAGCTTTGTATGCTTGAGTTAGTCTTCTGCTTGTAGCCAGCCAGGATGAGGGTTCGCTTGAGGACCAACAATGGTTCTCGAGTGCTGGCCATGTCCAAGGTGTAGGCTTGGGTCGTGACAAACTTGGTATCAAAGCACAGAGTTCAAGTGTCATAGGGTGTCTATGAAGCCATGTCAAGTAGGATGTTGTTTATGGTTATGAGGGCCCTGCTTCTATAAATAATTGATTACCAACATTTAAGAAAAGTTTCCCTTCTTTCATACTCCTAATCGTGCAATAGAGCTTTGTCATAGATATTTTTTTATACTCATGCGTTTCTCAAATTCATTCAACTACCCATTATACTAGAGGTTGTTGAAAACCAAAGTCAGTCATTTATCAATGAGTTGCTCTTAGCAAAAGTCTTGAGGAAGTCATGAGACTCCAGAGGGGCTTGAGAGAAGCCCATGAGTGAGTACGTGTTCAGTTTCAGAGGAATGCACTCATATTTATACGAATCATGTGGTTGAGCTAAAAGGTGAGTTATACTCTCTTATCTAAGCCTTATTTTAGCTGAGATCCTTATGAGGAAGTATGTTTAGAGCTTGGGAAAGATTTTTTCCCAAAAAGATAACATGAGTTGCGAGATCATGAGCAGTAGCAGTGAAAGAGCCCAGAGTTGGAGGAAGGTATGCAGAGGTTTAGTAATCCTAGAAAGGGAGATAGTGTTTTGAAGAGCTATATTACTATAGTCATGCACCTAGTAATTTATTGATGTGGATTTTTCCCTTATGGGTAGAGTCAGAGTGGCAAGTCAAGATGAGATAGAGTATATATTTGTTAACCATAATAGAGTTGATATCGATGTTCCATCGTATTAGAAAAAACTAAATTCATGTGTTGGATAAGAGAGTAGAGTATTTATGAAGTAATAGATCTAAGCTAGGCTTATGATTTGTTTTAGAGCGTCATGATGTTCAGAAGGTTATAGAACTGATCATGTAATGAGGTATAGTATGGTAGGCGAGCAATCATATTTATATTCGGGTTTAGTAATAAATATTAAGCTTGAATTTGTGATGAGTTTCATGATCAAAATAGTGGCAAATATTAGTCTTGAGATTTTATCTAGAAGACTTGACATAGTGTAGGTGAGGAATTGAGGTGATAAGATGCAATAAATATGAGTGGTACAATTGAGAGACCTAACCTTTAGATAAGGGAAGTGAAGTATGACTAAGTCACAAGAATAACAAGAAGCATTAAGAGGTGTACTGAGAGGGTGCTTAATCAAAAGAGGCTAAAAGACACCTTAGAAAGAGGTCTTAGTACCTGCCTATTAAGAGTTCGGTAGTCATGAAATAAAATTCTCCCGAGTATTAGAGTAAAAGAAGAAGTAGACCAGTTTAGAGCTGATAGAATAGGCCTATAACTTTCAAGTGTCAGCCTTAGACCCAAGGGGGAGATGACAAGATGAGAAATCAAGTCAAGTGTTTGAGAGTAAGATAGTAATGAGTTCAAAGAGTTTGGGGGATATCTCTTTAGAGGTCCTTTTAGTAGTGGAGTGATGTTAAAAAGAGAAGGTTAATGATCTTATCTTGATAGTGATGGTGTTTATATTCCATCTAAGGTTATTAATGAGGAGGAAGAAAAAGATGAGGTTTTCTATGAGAAATAGTTAAATGGTAGTCCTTAGTTGGTTTCGAATAGTAATGCGGACAATTCTAGTTACTATGGAAGATATGATAAGAGTAACCCTGTCTCATACCCAATCCAGCTGTCATTCGAGGATGAATAATCCCAAGGGGAGATATTGTAACACCTCGCTTTTTAAAAGAACTAGAAAGACTTAGAATTGGAAATAAACCGTTTTTGGAAATAATCAAATTTGGAAAGTTTGACAAAGTTAAGCTAAGTATGAGTTTTGGGTCTAATTCAAATGACCATAACTCCTAGCTCAGAAAAGAATAAATGCTTTCACAATTAAGAGAGAGAGGAAACTTTGATTTCCAAGATAGCCTTTGAGCTAAGGTTTTGAGCAATTATCTCAAATCACAGAAAGAAGTATATAAGAGCTAGTATTGTATTTTGGGAGTAGTATTGAGCACCGATATAGGGGAGAGTTCAGACAAATCAGAGCCCCCATAAACCATGTAGCCACCATGGGTAGAAAAGGGTCATACTATTTATATGATTCCTTAGTGCTTTTTAGCATAGACTAGTGGATCCACTTAGTAGTCAGGTTCTATACCCTCGGCAAGGTATAGGATGGCCTTGGTAGTGTGAGGCAAAATGTTATATCATCACAATAGCTCTTAAGTGATGGTTGTTGGTTAGATAAACTCCCAGAGAGTAATTGTATATTTATATACATAGAGTTTACTTGTATTTTCAGATACAAACAGAGTTTATATTGTATCCTTGCATACAAACTGAGTATATTGTATTCTTAAATACATTGAACTTCTTTCTACAATTTTAAAAGCTTTCCATATGTTGCATCTCTTATGTTTGCTTTATATTAAGTTGAGTATCCAGAGTTGAGTATCCATAGGTTGAGTACCAAGAGCCGAGTGTCTTATTATTGAGTTGAGCCTTATTTCACTAAGTTAAAGATCTTATTATTGAGTTGAGCCTTATTTCACTAAGTTGAATATCTTATCTTTGAGTTGAGTATCTTATTCCAGAGTTGAGTTAGTTGAGTTAGTTGAGAAAAGGTAAGTAGGTTTCCTTTTTATCAAGTTCAAGCTTATGTTGTGTTTCAAAATTCCCCTTACATGCTTGTACATTCCACGTACTGAGCCATTTGGCCTGCATCTTTTCATGATGCAGATACAGGTATTCAGGATCATCAACAGTAGCTTCGTTGATACCACATGGAGTTTGAGTTAGCTATGGTGAACCTCCTTACTTCCAGAGGATTTCATTACTTTTCAGTTGTTAGGATGTCGTGGGTCTTGTCCTGACTTCCATCTTTGTCAGTTAGAGGTTTCATAGATTGACAATAGAGTTTTAGAAGTCTGTTCATTTATTTTCTTAAATGTTTTAAAGACTTAAGTTGCCTATTTTTGGGAAGTTGAATATATTATATTATTCAGAGTTTTGTTTTGAGTTAAAACTTTGTGTTTATGTTTTCATGAATTTTATTCCATTTTAAGTTTTGTATGCTTAAGTTAGTCTTCCACTTGTAGTCAACCAAGATGAGGGTTCGCTAGGGGAACAGCAATGGTTCTCGAGTGCCGGCCACATCAGGGTGTAGTCTCGGGTCGTGACAACAAGTTTTCTGCTTAGTACTAAACCAAGTCAAGGGTTTACTTGGGGCCAGCAATGGTTCTCAAGTGTCGGCCACGTCCAGGGTGTAGGCTCGGGGCGTGACAATAGGGTTTGAATTTGCCATTGATGTTGATGAAAATTCAATAAAATTTGTGTTTGATGGGACGCATCAAATGCCATTTAGGTAATAGAAATATTGCATCGAAGTTGAAGGAAAATGAGAATCGTGTGATTTTGTGCCATGTGAATGTGAGTGTATTTTACATCATTCTTACTTTGTGTATACATCTAGAACTTGCTTGAATTACTCTCCATTGATTGTATGATAGTTGATTAGGGAATTATCATATGTAATCATTTAGCTCAGCCCACTTAGTCTATATAACTATCCAAAAGGTTTGAATAATCCTTTGATCCCTGATGTTGATCCTAAATGAAACTTTTTTTTCGAATGTTCACCTTCCCTATTTAATTTGGAACTCTTCTTTTTTTCCCCCTATTACCTCCTTGGGAATTGTGCACCTCAGCTCAGGCAATATGTTGCCGTAAAGATAAAGGAAAAGTAACATCTTATCTATATATATATATATATAAAGAGAATGCTAGGCCCACCTATGTGGCATCCTTAGAAGTAAGGAATTTACGTTTATGTTTTCCTTCATATTTTTTGGTTTTTTACCCTAATTTATGTTTACCTATAAACCTGTTTCCTCAAATCTTTTGTCTCTTCTAACTGTTGTATCCCTTTTTTTGCACCTCTTCATGAACTACCTATAACAACTAGGAAAATCATACATGTTATGTATCTTCTTCTTGATGACAAATTTCATCTCTAATTTTTATGGAATTTCGTCAATAGCTTGGAAGTCTACTTTTGATCTTCATCAAAAAATAATAATGAAACAAAATTAACCCTTCATAAAATTCATGATCCTATAATGTAGAATATTTCTTCTTTTATATATATATATATATATATATATATATATATATATATATATATATATATATATATATTATAATATAATAAATATTAATATATACTAAATCTTATCTTATATCTAAAATATAAAAGAGAATCCTAGGCCCGCCTACATGGCATCCTTAGAATTCAGATTTTTCTTTTATATTTTTCTTCATATTTTTATGATTTTACCCTAATTTATGTTTACCTATAAAACTGTTTCCTCAACTCTTGCATCTCTTCTGACTCTTGTATCCCTTCAATTGTGGCTCTCTATGAACTACCTATTAAAGCTAGGCAAATCATACTTGTTTTATATCATTTTTCATGGCAAATTTCATCTCTAATTTCTGTGGAATTTCGTCAGTTGCTTGGAAGTCTACTTTGGATCTTCACAAAAAAAATAATGAAACAAAACTAACTTTTCATAAAAATCACAATCATATAATGTGGAAATGTGTCTTCTTTTTATATATTTTTATTATAATGCAATAAATATACGATATATACTAAATTGGATGTTCTAAGACGATGAAGAAGAATAGAAAACTTAGAAAATTCATAGTTTAAAAATGTGAAGGAACTCTCTATGTATAGCCAACAAAGGTAGTGCCTTATCAGAAAAGACACAATCCTTAAGAAAATTCACAACCCTTTAGAAAAGTACAACTCATCCAAAAAGTCACAAGTCTTTAGAAAAGTGACAACATTTTAGAAAAGTCACAACTATTTTGAAAAGATACAACCCTTTTGGAAAGTCGCAACCCTTTAAAAAGATCACCACTTATCGGAGAAATCACAATATTTTGGAAAAGTCATAACTTTATGAAAAAGTCATAACTTTTTTGAAGAAGTCACAACTTTTTGAAAAAGTCCCAACCTCCTGTCTGAAAAATTGTATGCTTTAAATATATTTATAATATAAATAAATAAATGTAAAATAATATAAAAGATATATTAAATTGGATGTTTTTAGTTGGGTATATTATAGTAATTTAACATTCAAGTTAGGGAGTTCATGCTTTTAAGTTGGGTATATATATATATATATAGAAGATAGATAGATATAGAAAGATAGATTGATATCTGTTAGCACGTAGTTTTCACATATTGCTTCTTAACCTTTCAAATTCTTTATTTAGAAAAGTTTAAATGTTTCAATTACTACTTTTGTTTCCTTTGTTAATGTTAAATAAAAGAAAAAGTCGGAGGGAATTATTACTACTTTTCTATTCAACTATTATAATAAAAGCTACTTGTAAGCTTTCTTGATTCTCCTAATTTCCTATACTCCCCTCGTCCCATTTTATGTAGCACCATTTCCTTTTTATTCCGTCCCAAAAAGAATATCATGTTACTATAATTAGAAACAATTTAACTTTAAAATACCCGTTTTACCTTAATGAAATGATTTTCAATGACACAAATATATAAGAATTGTTTTAGACCACAAATTTCAAAAGTCTTCCTTTTTTTTCTTAAACATCGTGTCGTGTCGAATGGTGCCATATAAAATGGGACGGAGGGAGTAATTATTTTGATTTCCTATATTTTCCCATCTTGTGCCCTCTAGAATAACAAACATGTGACTTGATTTGTTCATAATTCTTTAGTTGTTTGTTTTTTTTTTTTTTTTGGTCAAAAATAACATATTTCAAAATATTTTAAAACTATTAAATATGATTTAAAAAGTTTTTAAAAATTTAATGAGATCTTTTTGTGATTGACTAGGTCTAGAATAATCAAGGAACATGCGTTTGAAAATACGAGGTACTAATATCTAATTTGTTATGACATATTTATGGGTGTTTATGGACAACGACATAGAAGAGCGAGGGAAACTAGTTTCTACTAGCTAAAGAATAAATAATAGGTAACCAAATTCACTATCTTATACTTTTCATGCAAATGTACAAAACAATAGAGAAAGTTATCATTGACTAATCTATGATGAATTATTCAATAATGAGAAGCTATATCAAAGAACTAATATTAAAATTGAAATTATGTAGAAGATAAAATTTATTAAAGAGTAAGAATTTGATAATCTTTGAAGTTCTTAATATATGTGACTATACCAATTTTCTAATATTCAGATATTAGAAAATGATCATTCATAATCTTAATGAAGTTATAAATTACTGCGGAAAACATATCTAGTGATGTATAAAAGGAGCAACCAATAATATAAAGTAAAGATTGGGTGTGGAATGTTCCAGAATAAAAAGAAAATCATATATTACTAAAAGTGGGAAGCTCCTAACCTGAAAGGTTGATTATCATTTTGCCCTTCCACTTAATTAAAATAATTAAATATCTAATTAAATACTAATATTTTAATGACATGATAACATAATTTGAATTGCACGAGTTGTCCTTTTAATTCATTAGTTATGACATTACAAATTTCTTTTATTTCTACTTCTTTTTAGCTTCCATCAGTTAAATTTTCTTTCATATCCTTTTACCTTCTATAAAACCAATAGCTTTAGCCTTTGGTCCATTGTCAATTTAATATAGTGTTTTTTTCTTTAAAATGTTCAAAATTTGTTATATTCGCAACACTTTATGGGATAAAAGTATATTCTTTTTATATAATTTCTCCAATTAACTTTCCTCTAAGTTGTGTAGACCTTTGTTTTTCTCTAAATAAATTTTGTTCTCTTTTGCTCTTTCTTGTTCATTCCTTGCATTTTCAATCTTCAGATTTTGTTTTATATTAATTACGTGACTTATTTTCCTTGGTCTTCTTTTGGTATTCTCGCATCTTCTCAATCTTTTCCTCCTATTTCTATTATTTTAAGTAATTTGTACTAATTAGCATAAAATACACGTGTTCGAGAACTAGTTGAAAAAAAATAAAAAGTTGCTTGTCTGAAAAGATCAATAAAAACAAAGAATATTTTTTTTTCAAAATAACTCATCTCAAAGGATCAAAAAAAATGTTTATGGTTCTCCTCCTTCCAAGATCATAACTTCTTGGATATTTAAATAAATTAAGGTATGTAAGGCTGTCATAGTAAGGAATTTAGTTCTTTTCACACTCTACATCTGATGTTTTAATTAGTTGGATCAAAGATAGGATTTTTACTCCAAAGTCCATGAATTCAAGTTCCTTCTAATTCAAATTACCTATTGTTGAACTTTATTATAGAAACTATTGTATTTCATATTCATTGGCGATTCTTGATTGATAGTTCATGCTTATTCTACCACATGGTCTCATTCATCTAAAGTTACCTAAAAATCTTGTTGCACTGTTCACATGCATTACTGCTCAAACAGTTTACCTATTTATGAGCATATCATATTTGATTCGACAGACATATAACTTATTTACTTATAAGAATATAAATATATACAAATTATTTTGGGGGGATTATTTAACATAGAGAGGACAAGGGTTAGAAAATTTAAGTCACATAACAACGTGCAATTGTAGGATTGTTGAGCACACCACTAGATGATCAACTCATTTAGAACAAGAGGATCAATATTGGATCCACATCAAATAAAGATGTTCTATACCATGACAAGGTATAGAACAACTCTTTCAACTGAGATTATAAGTTGAACAACACGAGCTCACATAATGTATGTCGCTTGTAAGAGAATCTTCACTTAAAGATTATATATTTAATCATTTATGAATTTATGAATATGGAAATTTCTTATATTTATAGTTCTAGATATGTTTACAACTCAAGCCATAAAGAAATCTTTTATATATATCATCAGAAGATTAATGTTTCTAAAACAACTTGCATACTATTTTGTCATGACATAAAAACTTGAGTCATGATTTCATCTACTATAACCCACATACCAGTAAGCCAACTCGTAACCCGAAAGAACAAGTAATGGGTGATAGGGTGGAATAACAACCAAAACACAGTAGAGAAGTAGCTTAACAAACATAATAGGAAAAATGAGTAGAACCAATATATACATAAATAGACAAAACAAAACATCTAAACTAGAACCTGGAACTCTGTCACAATTCAATTTCTCTAGTCATGATGGCACCTACTATAACCAACCAGTATGTATGCCAACATGCATGTAAACCAGAATCACAAGTAATGGATATAAGGGTAGAACATTATGAAAGCACTAAATTAACAAAAATAATATAGCAATTGGCAGAAGCATACAAAAACTATATACAATATATCCCTCCCATAACTTGGAAGTCACAAGTACAGTAGTGGCTAGTTTGATTGCTCAACTTGATTTGAATTGGTGACTCCTTATAGTTTGAGGGCATGCCCATTATGAGTTTAATATTTCTTTAATATATTTCAATTTTAAAATGTATTTCGTGAGCTATGGATTCGTCTTAGTAACATCTATGATTAGTAGAGGCCTAGTAAGAGATAGTTGATATTCCACTTATTCGTTCACGTACTCTATGTTGGTATCTTATATGCTTCAAAGCTTTAAGACTTATGTATCTATTCTTATGATCATTCTCTTATGGTGTATATTAAAGTGTCATATTTATGTCAAGTGTCTTTAAACAAGAATGATATTCTCAAACTTCAAAAATAATTTCCTTATTAGTCTTCTTGACAGATTGCACATTTTCTTTACAAATGATTTGGTGCCAATTTCGATGGATCACCCTTAACAAAAATTGTGCTTATGTTTGCGATATTTTCATTGATGGTTGAAGGATATATTTGTATCTTTATCTTGTCATTTTCAATCATGCTTTGAATCTTGAATTTTAGGGCAGGGCAATCTTTAGTGTCATGTCCTTGAATATCCGAGTGGTAAGAATAACTCTTGGAAAGATCAAAGTTTTTAGTTTTTAGGGATATGCTCATGAAAGAATCCTTTTGTCAAGACACGAGCCTACACCCTGGATGTGGTCGGCACTCAAGAACCATTTATGGTCCCCAAGCGAACCCTCATCCTAGCTGACTACAAGTGGAAGACTAACTCAAGCATACAAAATCTTAAAAACTGAGTACAATTCATTGAAACTTAACTACAAAGATTTTAACTCAAAAGAAAACTCTAAATAATACAGTATAATATATTCGACTCGCCCCAAAATGGCAACTTAAGTCTTTAAAACATTTAACAAGATAAATGAAATAGACTACTGAAACTCTTATTGTCTATTTATGTAGCCTCTAACTGACAAAGATGTAAGTCGGGACAAGACCCACGACATCCTAACAAAATTGAGAAGTAAATGAATTCCTCTGGAAGCAAGGAGGCTCACCATAGCTAACTCGAACTCCATACGGTATCAACAAAGCTCCTATTGATGATCCTGAATACCTGAATCTGCATCATGAAAGGATGCAGGCCAAATGGCTCAGTACGTGGAATGTACGAGCATGTAAGGGAATTCTAAAGCATAACATAAGCTTGAAACTTGATAAAAATGAAACATACTTGCCTCTTCTCAACTCACTGAACTCAAAGAAACATAGTTCAACTCAACTCAAGGAATACTCAAGGGTACTCAAAACTACTCAAACATAGTCAACTCAGAAGTATTCAAGGATAAGATACTCAACTTAGTAATAAAGTTCTCAACTTAGTGAAACTCAACAATAATGTACTCGACACAATGAAACATAGATCAACTCAAGATATTCAACTCAAGGATACTTAACTTGAAATACTCAACTCATGATACTCAAGGATAACGCAATAGTAAAAGATGCAATATATCTAAACACTGAAAAATTGTAGATAGCAACTTAGTGTATTGAAAAATACAATAAATCTCAATGTGTCTATACAAATACAATATAACTCTGTGGGAGTTTCTCTAACTGAAAACCACCACCATGAGCCTAAGTGGTGATACAATGTCTTCCCCATGCTCCCAAAACTGTCATATACTTTGCCGTCATATAGAACACATTAATTAAGTGGATCCACTACTATATGCTAAAAAGCACTTAAGGAATCATCTAAAAAGTATGATCCTTCTCTACCCATGATGGCTACATGGTTTATGGAGACTTGAGTTATTATGAACTCGCATCCCCATTCAGTGCTCTATACTACTCCCAAAATATACTTAGCTCGTATGTTTTTAAAAAAAAACTCTTTCTATGATTTGAGATAATTATTCAAAACTTAGCTTAAAAGCTCTCTTGGAAATCAATGTTTCCTTTCTTGCTCAAATGTGAGAAACATTTTGACTCTTAGGAATACTTAGTTCCCGTATAATCTTAAAAAGAAATGAACTTTACTCTTAGTCTTTACTAAACTCAAAGCTTAAGTCGTAAAACAAATTTAAACGTTTGTAAAAGACTTCTTAAAATATGGTTCATGCTGAATTATGGACGTGAACGACTCAATTCAAGGTTTTCAATAACTATACATAGAACTCAATACTCGGAACTCAAGAACTTCAATGGTACAACATATTTCAAGAATGCTCAACTCAGAGGGTTCATGCGGAATTATAGGCATGAACAACTCAACTCATGGACTTTATGATACTACTCATCTCGAGAATGTTCAACTCATAGGGTTCATGCGGAATTATGGGCATGAACAACTCAACTCATCGACTCCACGGCTACTATGTAATAGTCCCATGATAAGGAATAAAATCTCAAAAGGTATTAAGAACTCCATACTCAAGACTTAGAACTTGAAGATACTACTCCTCTCAAAGATGCTCAAATTCTGCATTTCATGTGGAATTATGGGCATGAACGAGTTGACTCGAGGGTCTACATACCAATATGGAACTCATGTATACGCCTCTTCTCATTCTCATATTTACTTCCTCAAAACTCTATTTAAAACTCAAGTGTTGGTTTTGAAAAACTTCTCAAGATTTATAACTCAAAATAGGGTTTATGCTGAATTATAGACATGAACAAATCAACTCAAGGATCTCAATAAAAATATAGAAACTCAATAATTAGGAATATAATTTTTAAAATAAACATGAACTCAAGAACTCAAATCAACTTATCTCAAGAATACTCAAATCTAGGGGTAGAATCCTATATTTTTCTTTTACTGATTTAAAAGTATATGTAGGGCATGAGGACCAACTAGTCCAACAATAAGATAGTCTTACATACCTGGAAGAACAAGGTTCTTGAAGAATCTTGAAGATGAACTTGATTAAAAGTCTTGAAACCCTAGCTTGAAGATAAACGATCAAGAAAACCTTTCTTGAGATTCTTGAAATTAGTTTCTTGAAATCTCTATGGCCAAGAATTATGATTTTCATTAGTGAAGATGAAAATCTGATTATTTTGAACCTTTTATTAGTCAAGAATCTGATTAGGATTTTCTTGGAGGTAAAAAAAAAACAAAAACAACCCTTTTTAATGTTTTCCTATCTGCTAATTCGTAACAGCACTGTATAGGTTACTAAAATTGTCATAACATTTTACTTATAAATTGGATTGACACGAAATTGATGGCATTGGAAAGTAGATTCAAATACCTTTAACTCGATAGGTTATGGCGCATGAAAGTCTTTATATTCTAGGAGATATGGTTGTTTGAAATCGACCCAAGTAGAATCTTACATCAAAACTTAATCGATAAGGAAACTTCAAGAACACTTATCAAGAACTCTAATCTTTCAACTTCAAGAATGAAATTTCGCTGAAAATAACATGATATGCATATGGGTGAACAAACCCAACACTATGGAAACTTACACACCTCTTAGGGATTAAACTCATGGCGAAAATCCACAAGAGAACTCAAGAACTTCAATGAGCGCCTTGATCCTTTCCTCTTCTCTTTTTTTTTTTTCTCTTCTTGAAGTCTCAACTAAAACCCTAGGTGTATATTAGTATTATAAAACTGAACCTAATAGGATTAGACCCCTAAAACATTACTAAAAATGAATTAAATCTGATTGGATAAGGAAAAGACCAAAATACCCCTTACTACTTTCAGGTAACTTTCCTTAACTGGACATCTTTACTTCAGAAAAGCATATATCACTCATCCAACCTCGAAACTGAGCAAACTTGGTGGCATTGAAAAGATAATTCAAAGATCATTCCTATGGTATCTAGTAGAACACCTAACTCATCTTGAGCTAGGAGTTATGGTCGTTTGAAGTCGACCCAAAACTCATACTTAGCTTAACTTTGCAAAATTTTAGATTTTGCTATTTTTTTCCAATTTAGTTCTTTTTGAAACTCAAGGTACTACATCTAGTGACCTGACCTTAATACTTAAGAAATTTAAATTCCTCGATAAAAATACTACTCACAACGAAGGATGTTCGAGTCTCAGTTCAAAAATATTTATGGGGTGTTACACCTTTTCTTGATTGTAGAAGTCTGTTTGCTCTCAATCTCTCAAATATAACTGCATATGGCTTATCCAAAGGAGTGAAGGAGAAATATTTCACTTTCTTCTGTGGTCGTGAGCTAGTTTGTGCTTGGTGAAACTATTGTACGCAAGGATGTTTGAGACGTACATTGTAATAGTTAGAAGTAGCATGAGATTGCAAAACTTGATCACTTGGATGGTGTTGTGATCGTTGCATAGTCATGAAAATTGAGTTGTTTTCTCTTATTTTGGTTTGTAGATTTACTGGTATTTTTGCTTGGAAGGTTTGGTGGACGACTTGTATTGCTGAGTTGTCTACAATTCTTCCTTCTTGAATACCATTTTGTATCTCTTTTCCAACCTTAATTAAATCAGAGAAGTTGTGTGCACAAGTTCCAAGCAGTTCTTCATAATATAGCCCTTCTTGAACATGGATGAAACTTGAGATAAATTCCTCTTCGAACAATGAAGGATGTATTTTTGAAGCTTCTAACCTCCATCGTATGGCATTTTCTTGAAAAGATTCATACAACATTTTCTTCACTTTGAGAAAATCTTCTATATGCAATTCATCTCCATTTTTAACTCATATTGTTTTACAAAGTCGTGAGCCATATCTTCTCATGTATGTCATTTGCTAAAGTCTTGCTAAGTGTACCAAGCAAGCGTCAATCCTGATAAACTTTGAATGAGTAATCTCATTTGTATGACTTCAACATGTCCAATACCAACTAATCTGCTGCAATAGTCCTTTAAGTGAGCGACGTGATTTCTTTTCCCATTGAAAATTTTGAACTTAGGTGGCGTGTACCCTAAAGGAAGTTCAACATTTGGATGCTCAAACTCTAATGAATTCCTTAGTGCAACTCTTCATCAAAATATTTTCTCAAATTGTGGATCTCTTTTCCCAAATCTTCATGGAAAATTGACTAAATATCCTTCTCACGTCTAGAATATAGACGATATTCTAATTGGTTATGCTTGTTTTCATTGCAAGTAAATACAATTGTGGGGGATGGATATTTGGCATCATGGTGACTTGAAAGCTATTGGGATTGATAGTGTATATTGATGGCATTTGTGGAGAGATTGTATAGGTAGAAGTGGAGCAAGGAGATATGGTTAAGAAAATATTCTTAGTCGAGCTGGAAGTTTTAGTAGTGGTAGGAAGAAGGTTAAAGGTGGTTTCCAGATTGACCAAATTGTTTCGACGAACAACATTCTTCTCAGAATCATCATTTTGTGCTTGCACGAAGCCTATGTCAATGTTGAATGCTTTCAATTTGTCTATCATTATAGTTTCTTCCTTAACATACATTCACCGCCAAAACAGTGTTCAATGCTAGGCAACCTCTAAAGAAGAAACAAAACTATAAAAACAAAAATAATTTGTTACTCCGTGAGAATATATGAAATAAATGTAAAAATAATAAAATATTAAATGAACTATATTATGCTTGTGATTTTGTGAAACAAGAATTTTAGGCTTAAAGCAATGATTTAAGTCTACGACGAGTTGATGAGAGTGACATATTAGCTAGTAGACTCTAACGCTGAAAATGGAAGGAAAGGAAATTTTATTTGAAGTAGAATGCTTAGTTTGGAGTAAGGTTAACTCATGTCGAGCATCAAATCTTGACTTCAACTTGTTCCTTATCCTTTGCAAACTTTTGCATGTTCCCAAAAATTATCTCGAATGCATGCCAAAATTATGCCCCAAGTTCATTATCCTTCTTCGGAGGGACACTAAAATTTTATAATAAACCGACCAAACCTTATATAGGTTTCCTACGTATCCATCAAGCAAATCAGGTCGAACATAGTTCTTATTACATGCAAAAGATATATTAAAATTTCTATTTAAATATGAATGAGTCCTTATATGGGCTACCTACGTATCCACCAAGGAAATTAGGTCAAATGTAGTTTTCCTTACATAAAAAGGAATTTAAGACATACAAATAATTGATCATTTAAGCTCGCAAAAATACATAATTTTTTTCAAAAGATGCTTGATTAACGTCTAGAGTACACCTGATCCGATTCTAGGTGTAAATGATCGTTAATTAGTATAAAACCCAATGAAGAGTTGGGGTCGAATCCACAAGGAGTAGTATATGTTTGAGTTCAATTACAAAGTAGTAAATGTGATTTAATCAGTTGTAGGAATTGAAATTATCGGAATCACCTAAATAAGTCAAAAGGGTGACAAAAATGTCGAGTGGGGGAAATTGATATCAATTAGCAATCATCGCCACAATGAATAACAGGGATAATCAAATGATTTAGGTGCTTGGGGGAATGACCAATCAAGTGTCGATTACACTAAATGGGTGTTAGCTAATTATTAAAAGTTACTAAATCTTCACAAGTAAAATGGACCCGAGATGAGGTAGCTTTCTCTCAAACAACTACCTCGCTTCAATTGAGTTCTCTCGAACCTCAACAGACTAAATAGGAAAACCAGCCCACAACCTCACTTTATCTACTCTCTCGAGCTAGATAGATAGAACTGGACTTAAGATTCACTATCTCGAGCTGAACCCACAATAGTCCAATCACTACAAGTGCTAATTTATAGCCTTTGTTTTAAACTTCTATCTCAAGCAAGCATAAAACACTAGGAATAATGAAATAAACATTCAATATAACTAAATAACAGCAGCAATAAATCAGAACCACTTTGATTAGCAAAACCATCAATAATTTCCAACACCCATCAGATAAATTAAGCAATTAATCACATGGTCAAACCCCTAAGAGGTTCACTCATACATATCAAATGGCTCACACTAGCCACAGGTTTATCAATTACATTGATCATTGAAACCACATAAATATCACTCGGGTGTTTCATTGATTTGCATAGATTAAAGGTGACCTCATCTTCATTCACCCGTAACTTCAATTCCCCGCTTTCAACATCCACTAGCACTCTCCCGGTTGCTAAAATGGTCTTCCCAAAATAATTTGAATTTCAACATCAATCTCATAGTCAAGAATAACAAAATAAGCTGGAATGTCATGTATCCCAATGGGGTATTTGATTGAGCGGTCTGCCAGAAGAAGTCGCATTGTTGTGGATTTTGGTTTGCCCAGCCCAAGTTGTTTAAAGACTGCATAGGGCATCAAATTTATACTTGCCCCCAAATCACATAATGCTTTAGCAAATTGAAGCATACCAATAGTGCATGGGATAATGAATACCCCTGGATCTTCTTTGTTTCTAATCATCTCACTAGTCATAATGGCACTACAATTATGAGAGACTTAGATTATTTCAAAGTCCATGTGTCTCTCCTTGTTGACTAGCTCCTTCATGAATTTTTCATAACCCTGCCATCTCCAACAATGCTTCCACTAACGGAAGATTTATAGAAAGTGTCTTGAACACAGATAGGAACTTCTTGAACCTTTCATCCTCATTTTCTTGAGGCGTTGAGAAAATAGAGGAACTATTTTAGGAAGAGGTTGCACAATCTTTGGAGTTGAGGTCGCCTTTTCTTTATCTTTTTGCAACTCTTTAATGGGACTTTGCTTATGATTTTCCTCGTTCTCTTTAAGCATATGACATTCTGGTATTTGAATGGGATTATCTTCCTCATCAATATCTTTTTCTTCTTCATGAGCTTTCACCCCATAATTATCTTTTGCATTACCAACTACTATCTTTCCACTTCAAGTAACAACCGCCAAATCTTTTTCATTATCAGCCCTCAAAGTAGTTGTGTATTCTGCTTCACCCTTTTTGTTTACCTTAGGTTCCAATTGGGCTGAAAGTTGGATTAGTTGACCCTCAAGTTGTTTGATTGCATTAGCATGGGAATTCACTCTATTATTCAATGATGAGAAATCATCTTTCATCTCTTCAAGCATATCATCCTATCTTTCAACCTTGTCTAGGATACATGACAACAATTCATCCAGTCTCAAATCATTCGAACTACCCTTTGATCTTAGGCTATCACTTGATAGTGTGTGGTACTCTTCATGACTCTCTTCTCTCCTCCAAGAGTCATTTTGTTCATTCCAATCTTGATAGTATCGTCTTCGCTCTTCTTCCTTATATGAGTTCCAACCTTGATTCCCACCCACCTTAAAGTAGCTTGGGTGAGAACCCTCCTAATTTTTTCAGCACTCTCCTTACTTCTTTAGGTTCACCCATATTTCCTAGCACTTGTTTTTGTAACAACTCTATTTGGGAAAGCATTTTGCTAATATTCTCCGCCCTCTCTTTCTCCTTGTTAAGTTGTTCTTGTGTCATCCTAAAGTTAAAAGGGGAAACTCGTTCCTCTTGAGTGTACCATGCCTAATTTATCTTTGTCATTTCATTAAGAAGGGACGAGGCTACCTCAAATGGTTGCAACATTATTCCTCCCTGAGCCAACTGGTCAGCCACTCCTTTGTTCACTGAGTCTAAACTCTAGTCAAAATACTGAAGTATCACGTCACTTGGAAGCCCATGAGTAGGACATTGTAATAGCAACTTCCAAAATCTCAGCCAAGTTTCATGAATTGGTTCCTCTTCTATCTGCTTGAAGTTTTGGATATTTTCACGTAATTTCACCATATTTGAGGGTGGAAAGAACCTCAAGTAGAATTCCTCATTGAGCTCCTCCTATGATAGAATAGAGTCTCTCAGTAGCTCTTCTAGCCATTTGGTTGCTTACCCCATTAGAGAAAAAGGGAACAACTGCAGCGGAATTGATTCTTGTGAAATATCCTTAAGTGAGAATGGACTGAACATCTCCACAAAGTTTCGAATATGCTCATGAGGGTTCTCATGATCTAACCCTCCAAATATGCCTTTCGCTTGCAAGAGTTGGAGCATTGTACTTGTCACATGGAATGCAGCATGATCCTCAATCGAAGGTAGGCGAATAGCACCTACGCCCCCCAATAGAGCTTCATGGGCTTGCAATTAATTGCCACCATCATCTTGGTGACAAAGTTGGTTCACGGTGCTTTCATTCGCACTCATCCTATCACTTGATCACCACAACTTACAACAAAAAGGTAAGTTGATTCAACTACAACAAAAATGGATCACAATTCAACTTCAATAATAAAATCTAAACAACACCACTCCCCGGCAGTGGAGCAGTTTTGATTAGCGTCTCAAGTATACCTCATCTGATTCTAGGTATAAATGATTGTTAATTAGTATAAAAGCCAACGAAGAGTTGGGGTCAAACCCACATGGAGTAGTATATGTTTGAGTTCAATTACAAAGTATTAAATGTGATATAATTAGTTATAGGAATAGAAATTATCAGAATCACTTATAAAAGTCAAAAGGGTGATAGAAATGTCAAGTATGGGAAATTGATATCAATTAGCATTCATCGCCATAATGAATAACAGAGATAATCAAATGATTTAGAGATACTTGGGGGAATGACCAATCAACTGTCAATTTTGCTGAATGGGTGTTAGATAATTACTAAAAGTTACTAAATCTTTGAGAGTAGAATGGACCTTAGATGAGTATCAAACAACTACCTCGTTTCAATTGAGTTCTCTCAAACCTCAACAGACTAAACATGAAAACCAGCCTACAACCTCACTCCATCTACTCTCTCGAGCAGGATAGGTAGAACATGA
The DNA here is from genome assembly GCA_037074985.1 of Solanum bulbocastanum. NCBI lineage: Eukaryota > Viridiplantae > Streptophyta > Magnoliopsida > Solanales > Solanaceae > Solanum > Solanum bulbocastanum. Next base: position 39,258,054 of record CM073605.1, read on the forward strand.
CTTAAGATTCACTCTCTCGAGCTGAACCCACTATAGCCCAATCAATACGAGTGCTAATTTATAGCCTTGGTTTTAAACTTCTCTCTCAAGCAAGCATAAAACATTGGGAATAATGAAATAAATATTCAATACAACTAAATTACAGAGGCAATAAATTAGAACCACTTCGATTTAGCAAAACAATCAATAATTTCCAACACCCATCAGCTAAATTAAGCAATTAATCACATGGTCAACCCCCTAAGATTGGGGTTTTAGCTAGTCATCACAAAAAGTGAGAATTCAATACCTACTACATGCTTCATGATTGGACATTGATTTTCAAGACTTCAAAATGAGTATACTTTGCTTTAATTACAAAACTCAACTCGAAAAATCTACTTGAAAGCCTTAAAACTGAGCAAGAATAGTGTTTTTCATTATGGGTATGAGTTTTGTCAATGTTTGGATGCCTTTTCTCTTTTCAAAAAGTCAATTTATACTTTTTCGAAATTTGGCCTTTGCGGTAACTCGACAGATTGAGTTGACCTTCGCCGACCAGTTGGCAAATCGCCGATCACTGTTGTCCATTGCCCTTGTAGCTCAGGTGTTCATCCATTTAATGTTTTAACTTTTGGGAGTCTATGTCGGTGTCGCTGATACGCTCAAATTACACCTCCCTAAAGAAGTATAAGCGATTGTTATCAAGTAAAGAACCCAACTTGTAGGTTGGGGTCGATCCCCCAAGGATTATGGTTTAGACTTAACTTTAACTTATGATTATATTTGTTTAGTCAACGTATTTTCGAGACAAGTAAGTTAAAAGAGGGGGGGGTGCTTTTGTGTAACAAATAACTGATTGTTGTTTAAAGAGCAAGTGAGCAAGATTCGAACTTTAGTTGTTATCAATGGGAGAAAGCAATTAGGGTGTATGTGTTCCCCATAAGCTCATAATGCGGTAATCCTAGTAATGGTAATCCTTTCCTAGTGTATCATATGCAAAGTAGTAAGTTATGTATCCCTAAGTGCTTGGTCCGCCAAATAGGAAATTTCACCCCGCACCTTAGTTTGGCTACGTGTGTATAATTTACTAACCCTTACCTTTACCTCAAATTAGACATCCTATCAATGTATGGCTTAGTTTTCATCCTCGCACTAATTGACATTACACAATTAGATAGTATCACACTAAATCTCTGTTGATAATTATTTTTTTATTAACTACCTCCTTGTTCCGGCAAGTAGCAACATGGCGAGTTCTAACGTTTGCCACCATTAAAAAGACTTCTAAACGAAAGAATTGTCAATGCATGCAACAACACTATTCAAGAATTACTTAGTTACTATTTATATTTTGTTAATCGCTTTTGGTTCCCACAACCCTAGTTGGGGATTTAGTTACCCATGCTAGCAAGAACACAATTAATATTTTTAGAAGAAGAATTCATTAACTTACGTAATGAGTAGAAGAAACCCATAATCTACAATTGAAATTCAAAGGAAGAATCATTATAAACCGAAATTAGAAAATAAAATTGCTACAGTTTGCAAGTTAATTCCCAAGAAAATACCAAGAACTAAAAGTTAGCAATAATGTCTAACCCCCAAAAACGAGGTTTACATGCCTGATTTATAGAAAAACATGTCCTAAACATAAAGGAAAGGAAATAAGGAACTAACCTTTTCTGGATGCGGCTTCAATCAACGATACTGACCTAGGGACCGTGGACTAACCTACGGTCCATAGGTCCCTTGCGTGGCTCAATATTTAGATAATTTCTCAAAAGTTTTAGAACCTTCAACTTCCAGTTGCAATAGACGGACCTGCAGAACAGATCGTCCACGGTCCGTGGGTCCTCTTCTGTGGCTCCATACTTGGACTTTTCAATCAGGTACTGGAGCTTCAACTTCCTGTTGCAATCGACGGACCTGCAGGACGGCCCGTAAGTCGACCTACGGTCCGTCACTTTGCTCTGTAGCTCCACACTTGGTCAGATTTCCCTGAAGATTAGTCCACGCCTACCCACTGACGGACCGTTATTGGACCTACGGTCCGTAGGTCACTTCCGTGGGTGGCCACTTCTGTAGAATTTTAGTTGTATCTCTCTCGACCACGTCCAAGCCTATTTTCAACAAATTTAGCACAATAAACGTTAGTTATAACACACAATGGCCCTAGACACACACAACTATTAAGTGAAATGGATTAAAAATTCTGTCACTTACGGTATATCAACACCCTCAACTTAAATTCGTTGTTTTTCCTTAAGCGATGCACTAAGACTCTAAACTACACTTGTGTAGAAGCAAACAATCAAACTCAAGCAATCACCTGGCTTTCTATCCCGACTCCCTTTTCTAGTGCAAATCTTTTCTCTTACACTCAACAAGCTAACACATGTGGATCAAGATATGACAAAGATCTACCAATAGCACACAACATACAATTTTTCACAATCACCAAGGTACCAATTCTCCGACAATGTACCTAGTGCCCTCATTTCAAACGAAATCCTTTTCACACAGGAGATATGAATTTAGAGTTTTAGGATTCATTTAACACTCACACTCAGAAGTGACTTCAGGTACAGTTAGTGCTTAATAACATAGGCTTGCCGTTAGTTTCACTGCTTAGAATCTCCAAACTTGTTGCTAGGATCACTATAGGACTTTCCTAGCTTGTAACGTAGGCTTAGGGTCAGGTGTGGTACATTTGGGTACTTTTTAGTGACTTTCTGCCCTCCTTGACATTACATTGGCTTTTTACTACTTTTCTCAACCTATTTTCGACATCCTTGCATTTCACTTTATTTCCATTGACTCTTTTCACCATGGAGTGACTTTTGACTTTGTAGCTCTTATTTTTCACTTTCTTCTTTTTATTTATCTTTATTTTTCTTTATTTTTATTTATTTTTCAGAACTTTTATTTATCATCCTTTTGCTTCTTTGGCACAAAGTCACATCCTCTTACATCTTCTTTTTTTCTCTTTTCAACACAAAACTCTTTTCATACCCATTTTTCTTTCATTTCCACTTTCATAGCCACCCGCAACTTATGGATTTTCCATTAGCTAAGGTGCACAATATCCTATGTCGGACCAGGGCCAAGTTGAGGTCACTTTTAGCATTAGCCACCCTCAACTTAGGCTTTTGGCCTAAGTCGTGCACATGTCCAAGAAGGGACCGGGGCCAAAACACTTATTTTAGGGAAGGTGAGTTAGGTGAATCAAAAGAAATGGTCAATTTTAGGCTCAAATATTAGGATCAAAAGGAACATTGATTTCATTTGGTTGGATTCTTTTAGGCTTATATGGAATAATTTAAACAAGGGCCTATGATCACTTCCCAACTTCTAGCCTAGAACATCTTAGTAGGACCAATGGGGCAAGCTCTAGATTGGCACAAATTGTCTGAACAATCAACTTTCCTCACACACTCTTGGCACATTGTTTCATTATCAAATTAACCAGTTCAAGTTTTAGCTTAAGTCATGAGATCAAACTGGTTCTTTATCATGTCATACTTAGAGCCATAACATTTATCTCATTCTAGCCTGCAGATTTTAGCACATATCACATATTTTGGATGGGTATCATTTTTCTTTCATAATTATGCCATCATGCTTTATTCTTTCTCATGCTTCTACACATACAATCCTAACACATGCCGGTTCAACAGATATTAAAAACAGTATTTTCAGGGAAAATAACACAGGCAAGAAAACCCCAAGAGAGGATTATGAGTTGGGTTACTCATACTTCACCCTATCACTTATAATCCATTTACCCCACCACCAACAAAATAGAGTGCCATTGTCCCCAATGTAAAAAAAAGTAAAAAATAAAGGATCGGGTGAAGCAAACCTATGGCGCATAGCGCCGAAGACCTATCAACAAGCGGATGGGTCTAGTTTCTCAGAGCCCACTGGATCAACACTTGGGCCACCATCAGTAGTGCCCTTGTCAACCGTCTCAACACCCTCAGTAGTACTAAGATCTACTCTCACCGTACCATTAATGGTGTTCACACTGGTAGAGGAACCAACACCAATCTCCCTAGCCCACTGTGGACGTGTCTCCTCATCAACTATGAACACTCTCCGAGCCTTCTCAAATTGCAGGCGCTCCCTCTTACAATCTCTCTCAGCCTCAGTTTCCTCAAAAGCTCGACTAGAGTAGGGGCGCTTCCCAACATGATGGGAAGAAGTAGGAGGCGACATCTCATCCCTAAATAGAGCATCAAACATAGTATTATCAACAGGTGCCGTAAGGGTTGACTCAGGCTCAGTCTCTGGTGGAGCTAGGAGGGTGTCAAGATTATCTCAGAGACTAGCTAAATTTGTCCAGAAAGCAAAGATGTATGTGGTGGGGTCTGGTCACTCTAAGACACGCAGCTCAAATGCATCAAGGTGGTGGTGAACGGCCTAAACCTTTCGATCCAACTTCTGCTTTATCCGTTGTTCAACCCTAGTCGCGGACTCCTCAATCGTATGTTGTATCCACGGCCTCATAAGTTAAAGCAAGGTAGCCATCTGAGCCTCAAACTTTTGGACTAGAGCTAAGGGCACGACAACAGACCTTAAAGAAGGGGTGGCTCTAGAGGAGCTAGGGGCCTAACTGGCGGCTGGAGAATGGGAAGCAAGGGCATCCTCAATAGTGGCTGGATGGGTAGGCTCCTGACCCCGCATTTGCTCTACATTTGCTACCAAGTATTCTCCCAATGAAGCCACCTAAACCTACGGCTCTCTGCGTGGTGCCACCACATTGGCCTCATCTCGAATTAGGCCTATATCTAGGGTATTTGTCGCCTGGATCACTTTGTTGCAATGCCAAACCGACACTCCAGCATCTCTACACAGCTGTAAAATGAGGCATGGGAAGAGGTAAGTAGTGGTGGCCTTGAAGGCCCTCTCGTGTGTCTTCGTAATAAGCATGTGGGCAAAAATCCATCTCAAACTGTGAACTAAGGTTGCAACCATGACTACGTGGTCTCGAGTGAGAACATTGTCTGCCTGTGTAGGATACACCCTGTTTCGCACCAATAGCCAAAAGAATTTGGCCACAAAAGTCAAGATGGCCTTCTTGATGCCTAAACTCGAGGTGCTAACCCACTCGGTGCGCTCTCCATCAATAGCAACGTGACGGGCCAACCAGTGCAATAAAGTCTCCTATGCTCTGCATTCCTATGGAATACCCCACTCCTCACTATGTCCCATCGATAATCAAACTCGATCGTGTTGCTTTCTAGAGTATGGCCCGGGCTGTAGAGGAATCTACGGATAGTAACCTCCGATATATCAACGGAGAACCCACGAACTAGAGTAGCTTTGAGAGGGCCCTGGGCGGCGGGCTTGGCCCATCTGTCAATGGAACCTCGGAGGGTGGCTGCATAGGAAGCATAGAGCTCCCTCACAATCTCCTCGATATAGGACCATGGGCTATGAGCCATCCACTCAACCTGTGTCTCTTGAAGAGCTCATGAATGGAGGGTGTGGTATGCAAGCTGCCTGTTAGAACCCTACGCTCATCAAAGACTAAACGAGCCATATTCTCCATCTCAGTTATCGTCCTAGCATCCCTGTAAATTTGCCACTAGCCACTTACACACCACTGGTTTGGATTCTCGGCAACAGGAGTAGGCTCGGTGTTTGGTGGCATTGGAATGTCCCCTACACTAGTAGCCTCATCAGACGAGGTAGACCTACTATGTGAACTTGAGCCGAATATAGAGCCAAAGTTGGAGTCGGAAGAAGAAGCAGACTCAGAGCCAATCGGTGAACCGATCAGTGTATCCTCCTCATCATACTGAAAGCAGTGACTACGTTGGGACTCACCTACCAGGTTTGATTTCAAGTAGTGCAAGGTGTTGTGGGGGATGTCCTAGTGGCAAGTGGAACATATGCGGGTTCAATCTCTGTATCAGTATCTTCATCAATTAGCCAAAATATTGGTGCCATCGATTTTGACTTCCCCTTTGCGACGTAGGTCAGAGCTTTCTTGGGAGCCATGGTACCTGTGGCAGCTTAGTTAGTACCAAAATAAACCAATAACACACTCGAAGTGGGTGATTGTGTGATACAATAGAATCCTTAGACCTTTTACTAGCCTTTCGACGTCGAACTCGGACAATAGAATCGCTGGGAAAATGGAGATAAGGATTTAGGAAGAGGGAAGAGTGATAAGGGAATATCGGGAAAAGAATGAGGAGTGATTTGTGGGATTTGGGAGTTTAATGGAGTGATTTTGGGAGAGGAAAGGGTTAGAAATGGTTGGGAGGGAGTTTGGAATGTGGGGGATGAATATAAAATAAAGGATTTTATTTTAAAAGATGTCTGGGTTGGGTCGGGCAAACCCTAGATTTAGACCCACGAGACCCCATCTACAGGCCGTGGGTCAACCTACGAACCGTGGGTGGGGTCCGTAGGTCACTCAAAACTTGATAAAATTTGAGGACTTACCTGGGGATCTTCGGACACCATTCACGGTCCGTGGATTGAGCCACAGACCGTCGATGGGGTCCTTAGACCTCTGCAACAGACATTTTTTGCACATTTGGCTTTTTATCCCTGCACATGTAGCAACCGTTAGGAATTTCTTTTTTACATTTTCTGGACACTTTTTAGACACAAACCCTACACTATATCTAGCCAACACTAATACAAAAATAAAACACCTATCAAAAGTATTACATAAATTCAAATAAACAAAGAAAACTCCTAAATCGAAAAGAAAAAACCTATAGGTGGCTAGATTGTACATATTGGGTTGCCTCCCAAGAAGCGCCTGATTCAACGTCGCGGCACGATGTAGGCCTCTTGATTACTCTGACTTCATCAAGATAGTAGGCCTCAACCACTTCTTGCACATTCTCCTCTTTTCCCATGTAGACCTTAATCCTCTGCCCATTCACCTTGAACCATGTTCTTCATTGTTCTTGATCTCAACCACTACATGTGGGAACACTTGAGTGACTATGAATGTCCCGGTCCACTTGGACTTGAGCTTGCCAGGAAACAAGCGCAACCTTGAGTTGAATAGAAGCACCAGATCACCCACAGTTAAGTCACGCTTTTCAATCTTTTGATTATGATACTTCTTCATCTTCTCCTTCTACAAGGATGAACTTTCATAAGCTCTTAGGCAAAACTCATCAATCTCATTCATGTCATTTACTCTCTTTCTCAATGCAGCGCCCCAATTCAAATCAACTTTTTTAGCACCCACATAACTTTATGCTCTAGCTCTACCGGCAATTGACAAAACTTCCCCTATACAAATTGGTAAGGGTACATACCTATGGGTGTCTTGAATGAGGTGTGATAGGCCCATAGAGCATCACCAAGCCTCTTTAACCAATCGGTTCTATTAGTATTCACAGTCTTAGCAAGAATCTGCTTGATCTCTCTGCTAGACACTTCAACTTTCCCACTAGACTGCGGATGGTAAGGAGCGGCTACATTGTGGCAGACTTCATATTTCTCAAGCAATGCTTTGAATAATTTATTACAAAAAGGGGAACCTCTATCACTAATAATCGCCCTAGGTGTTCCAAATCTGGAGAAGATATTCTTTTTTAGGAATGCGGTGATATTTTTACCTTCATTGTTTTAAAGCACAATTGCTTCCACCCATTTTGACACATAATCAATCGCAACAAGAATATACTTCATCCCATGTGAACTCACAAATGGACCCATAAAATCAATGCCCCAAGCATCAAACAACTCAATCACCAAAATCGGATTCATAGGTAGTTCTTACCTTTTTGAAATTCCTCCTTCTCTTTGGCAACGATCACAAGACTTGGAAAAATCATGAGCATCTTGGTGGATGGTAGGCCAGTAATACCCAGACTGTAAAATCTTATGCACAGTCCGAATACCACTATGATGCCCACCAACAGGCGAAGAATGACACACCTCTAGTATACTCCTCATCTCAACCTCGGTCACACAGCGATGAATAATCCCATCAGCACAACTATGGAACAAATAAGGCTCATCCCAAAAACACTTCTTCACAACATGCATAAACTTTTTCCTTTGGTGAAAAGACCAATTCGATAGAACCAGAACACTTGCCAATTAGTTAGCAAAGTCTGCGAACAAAGGAATAAGATCATGAGAAGTCGCCAATACATGTTCATCTGAGAATGCATCACTAATTTTCAGCCCCATCTCCTAGCTTGAGCATAGCTTCCTCCTCTAATATTGACAAATGATCGGCAACTTGATTTTCTGTACTCTTTCTGTCTTTCACCTCAAAATCAAACTCCTGCAGCAACAATACCCATCTAATCAACCTTGGTTTTGCATCCTTTTTATCCATCAAATAACTCAGTGCAGAATGGTCAGCATGAACTATGACCTTAGAACCAAGCAAGTTGGATCAAAATTTCTCAAATGCGAAAACCACAACAAGGAGTTCCTATTCAGTGACTGTATAGTTCTTTTGAGCCACATTTAGAGTTTTGTTGGTATAGTAAATAGGATGAAGAATCTTCTCTCACCTCTGTCCAATACTACACCAAGCGCCATTCCACTCGCATAACACATCACTTCATAAGGTTGTCCCCAAATAGTGAAATAATGATAGGTGTCAAAACTATCTTCTCTTTCAACTCTACAAATTCTCTCAGCCAAGCATCATCAAAATCAAACTTACACTCCTTTTCAAGCAATTTGCACAATGGGTGTGCAATTTTGGAGAAATCCTTGATAAACCTCTTATAAAAGCCTGCATGCCGAAGAAAACTTCTAACACCTTTAACAGAGATAGGTGATGGAAGCTTTTCTTTTACCTCAACTTTCACTCTATCAACCTCAATACCCTTCTCAGAAATCCGATGACCCATAACGATCCCCTTTTTCACCATGAAGTGGCACTTTTCCTAATTTAGCATAAGATTGCACTCTTCACACCATTTCAACACCTCAGCCAAATGATCCAAGTAACCATCAAATGAGTCACCTACTACAGAGAAATCATCCATAAATACCTCAATAGTGTCCTCCACCATATCCGAAAAGATCGACATCATGCAATACTAGAAGGTAATTGAAGCATTACACAACCCAAATGGCATCCGTTTGAAGGCGAAAGTCCCATAAGGGCAAGTGAATATGGTCTTTCCTTGGTCTTTCGGAGCTATGGAGAGCTGATTATAGCCCGAGTAACCATCAAGAAAGCAATACCAACCCTTACAAGTAAGGCGGTCCAACATCTAATCCATGAACGACATAGGGAAGTGGTCCTTTTATGTCCAAGCATTTAATTTTTGGTAGTCTATGCATACTCTTCATCCAGTCACGAGCTGTATCGAAACAAGCTCGTTCCTCACATTAGAAACCACAGTAATCCCACCTTTCTTGGGCACACACTGAACAGGACAAACACAACTACTATCTGCAATGGGATAAATGACTCCAGCATCCAACCACTTGATGATTTCCTTCTTCACTACTTCTTGCATAAGCGGATTTAGTCTCCTTTGGTGGTCAATACTAGGCTTGTGATCCAGCTTGAGTTGGACTTTATGAGAACAAATACCAGGAGGAATCCCAATAATGTCCGCAATAGTCCACCCAATTGCCCTCTTGAACCTCTTCAACACAGAAACCAAAGCCTCAACTTGTTCCGCATTCAAATTGGCCACAATTATGACTGGTAAAGTACCATCTATCCCCAAGAATACATACCTCAAATGTGGTAGAGCCTTAAGCTCTAATTTTAGAGCCTCTTCAACAAATGGTTTTGCGGGTGGAGAGTCACAATTCTTCATATCTAACTCCCATCTCTTTGGTTTGGAATGGAATTTGAACCTATCAAGTACGGCAACTAACTCATCATAGTCTTCAATACCATCACCCTCAAAATTCATCATTACTGCTGCAAGTGCATCAACACTTAACCGATCTTTAATATACACATCAGAACCTTGACCCACAATATGAGTCACCACGGACACTGACTTGAGATCACTTTCGTGCTTCATGGACCTACAGATATTAAAAGTTACCTCTTCATTATTCAATCGAAACTTCATCTGCCCTTTTTCCATATCGACCAAGGCACGCCCAATAATAAGGAATGGTCTCCCAAGGATGATGGGAACCTCAAAATCAACCTCACAATCAACTATCACAAAATCCGCCAAAAATATAAAAGACTCCACTTTCACAAGTACATCTATGAGCACACCAATGGGCCTCTTCACAGTTCTATTGGCCATGAGCGATCGCATTGCAGTCGGTTTTGGAGCCCTTAAACCCAACTTCTTGTAAATAGACAGTGGCATCAAATTAATGCTAGCACCCAAATCAAACAACGCCTTTGGAAAATGCAATAATCCAATGGTACATGGAATAGTGAAGGCATTAGGATCCTCCTTCTTCTGCACAAGTGACCTCGTAGCAATAGCACTACAATGTTGCAACCTATCATCTTCTTTAGAAAACACGGCCTTCTTCTAAGTCACCAAATCCTTCATGAATTTTGCATACCCAGGCATTTTCTCCAAAGCTTCTATCAACGGAACATTGATGGAAAGCAGTTTCAACATAGTAATAAACCTGCAGTATTTCACTTCTTCGTTCTTCTTTACCAACCTCTATGGGAATGGAGGTGGAGGTCTACGCATCGGGACAACTTTTTGGGTTATCTCCGCTTCCTTCCCTGTAGCATTCTTGGACTCTCCATCAACCTCAATCTCATCATTATCTCTTTCAACTACGAGGTCAACCTCAGACAGCATAGGTGGATCAATGGTCTGCTTACCCCTCGAGTAATGACTGCCATACAATGTCCTTCATTCTTCAGGTTCTGGATGGTGTTGCTAGGAAGTGTGCCAGGCTGACGTGGGTTAACTGTAGTGGACAATTGATTCATCTGCTACTCAAGTTGCTTTATCGACACTGCATGGGCATCAACTTTTTGACCAATTCCAGGCAAGTCATTTTGCATCTCCTTCACATTTTCATCAATCGAATCAAATATCTTCATCATCTTCTGCATAATATCCTCAATCCATGACACACTACCCCCAGCTTCTCTAATGCCAGATTCCTAATTTTGTGGAGGCACATAAAGCCCAACTTTATCATTCTTGTCGCCATACTTGTTCCGGTTTTAGTTGTTGTCGCAATTGTAGTTCTCATCCTGTATATATATTGACCCTCTCAATTGTAGTTACCATAGTTCCAACCTTGGTTTCCTTGACCTTGGCGCCAATTATCCAAATTGGAACCTTAGGCATTGGCTCGAAAACCACCTGTGTGATCATTCACCAAGTAAGCATCCTCCTCAAAGTAACATTCCTCCTCCGGTGGTGGTGGAGTCCTAGTCAAGTAATTCACTTCATTTACCTTTTGTGGACCTCCGCTTACATGCTTCAATACTAACCCAAGTTTTGTCCTTATCTGCGCCATCTCCTCATAAATATCATCCGTAGATTGACTAGGTGCAAATTGAACTGGAAATGTGCTCCTTTCAGTGTCTGACTTTCGAGTGCTCCATGCTTTATTATTTTGAGAAATCATCTCTAGTTTCTCAATGATCTCCTTAAAAGTGCACTCACCATATTATCCATCAGCGATAGTATCAAGCACAACCTTAACATTGTCATCTTGACCTCTGTAGAAGTACTCCTTTAGTGACTCATCATCAATGGAGTGGTTCAGAACACTTCTAATGAATACAGTGAACCTATCCCACGAACTACTCACAGATGATCCAAGTAGTGCCACAAAGTTGTTGAGTTTATCTTTGTGGTTCAGCTTATTTGACAATGGGAAGTACTTGGCCATGAACAGCTTATGCAATTAATTGCATGTATGAATAAAGCTGTACAGAAGCTCAGCAAACAATACATCAGCATCACTAATCAATAATAGAGGGAAGACTCTCAACCATATGACGTTCATATCTAACTCTGGTCGCCCCACACAACTTTTACAAACACTCCTCAACTTGGCCATATGCCCATGAGGATCTTTCGAAGCCATACCCAAAAACAAACCCATCGTTGTAAGCATCTACATCAAACTACTAGTCACCACGAATGTATACCTCGGAGGTAGTGAAGGAAGAACAATGGGTCTTTCAGATTCAACAATATTAAACTCTACCCTATAGTTATCTTGCAACCTTGGTTTTAGCGGATTTTGCACCATCAATGCATCTCTAAGTAGATTATCACCATGAAGCTAGGCATTCTCATTAACAACCCCAGGAGGCTGCAACTCAACTCCATCACCTAGATTCCTACCGATCGGGTTGACTTGGACCCCTAGATTATTCATCCTTCTCAAAGTTATGCTTAACTCTAAATCGTATGGAGTCAATGGTTCTCCTCGACTCTGTGTACTTGGCATACACTAGAATAGAAACCTGTAGAAAACAAAAACAAAAATTAAAAGTCAAATTAGGAAATAATTGACTAAAGTTCAATAATGTAGTTAAACTTAATCTAAAAGCCTTATTCCCTGCCAGCGGCGCCAAAATTTGATACGCTCAAATTACACCTCCCTAAAGAAGTATAATGGATCGTTATCAAGTAAACAACCCAACTTGTAGGTTGGGATCGATCCCACGAGGAATATGGTTTAGACTTAACTTTAACTTATGATTATATTAATTTAGTCAACGTATTTTCGAGACAAGTAAGTAAAGGGGGAAGGAGGGTTGTGTAACAAATAACTTATTGTTGTTTAGAGATCAAGTGAGCAAGATTCGAACTTTAGTTGTTATCAATAAGAGAAAGCAACTAGGGTGTATGTGTTCCCCATAAGCTCATAACGTGGTAATCTTAGATAGTAATCCTTTCTTAGTGTATCACATGCAAAGTGGTAACTTATGTATCCCTAAGTGCTTGGTCCGCCAAATAGGAAATTTCACCCCGAACCTTGGTCCGGTGACCTGTGTATGATTTACTAACCCTTACCTTTACCTCAGATTAGACATCACAATGTATGGCTAAGTCTTCACCGTCGCACTAATTGAGATTAGACTATTAGATGGTACCATACTTAATCTCTGTTGATAATTCTTTTCTTATTAACTACCTCCTTGGTTCGGCAAGTAGCAATAAGCCGAGTTCTAATGTTGACCACCATTAAAAAGACTTCTAAATGAAAGAATTATCAATCCATGCAACAACAATATTCAAGAATTACTTAGTTACTATTCATACTTTGTTAATCACTCATTGTTCCCCTAACCTTAGTTGTGGATTTAGTTACCCATGCTAGCAAGAACACAATTCATATTTTTAGAAGAAAAATTCATAAACTTACGTAATGAGTAGAATAAACCCATAATCTCCAATTGAAATTCAAAGCACGAATCTTTATAAACCAAAATTAGGAAATAAAATTGCTAGAGTTTGCAAGTTAATTCACAAGAAAATACCACGAACTCAAAATTAACAATAATGTCTAACCACCAAAAATGAGGTTTACGTGCCCTATTTATAGAAAAACATGCCCTAAACTAAAAGGAAACGAAATAAGGAAATACACTTTCTAGATGCGGCTTTAATCGATGATACTGACCTACAGGCTATGGACTGACCTACGGTCCGTAGGTCCCTTTTCTGGCTCAATTCTTATACAATTTCTTAGAAGTTTTGGAACCTTCAACTTCCAATTGCAATAAACGAACCTACAGAACGGACCGTGGATCGATCTAGGGTCCGTGGGTCCACTTTTGTGGCTCCATACTTGGACTTTTCAAATAGGTATTGGAGATTCAACTTCCAGTTGCAATCGACGGACCTGCAAGATGGCCCATAGGTCAACCTACGGTCCATCACTCTCCTCCATAGCTCCACACTTGGTCAGATTTCCCTGAAGATCAGTCCACACCTACCCACTAACGGATTGTGACTGGACCTGTGTTCCGTAGGTCACTTTCGTGGGTGGCCACTTCTACAAAATTTCAGTTGTATCTCTCTCGACCTTGTCCAATCCTATTTCGTGCAAATTTAGCATAATAAACATTAGTTCTAACACAAAATGGCCCTAGACACACACAACTATTAAGTGAAATATATTAAACATACCGTAAACTCACGGTATATCAGTCGCCAAGTGGTTCTGCGATGCACCCTTTGTTCCTTTTTATCGTCATTCTACCTGTAGCTTCATTGATAGTATTATACACTTTGGTGGAGAAAATTCCTTTTCGCCGATCCATTCGGCGATTCGCTAATAGGGAACACCATTTTTCCTAATTTCTCTCATCTCAAAAGTGGTTAACTGTAAAATTGGGTGGGCTAAAGAGCCACTTGGAGAACTACCGAGTGGTCTTGGCGATCACCTGGATCACTTTTCTCCACTTCTTCAGCTTGTTGGTTCCTTTTTGTCCTATAGTGTCCTTGCCTTTCTACTTAGCCTATAATGCTGCAAATCAACACTCTAACATTAGTTTACAGTGTAAGTTGGGCATTTGAGAACACTTATCATATAAAAGCAGAGCCCTAAATGAGTCAAAATCTAGGAATCATCAATGCTACATAAAAACTAATTGTGCTACCCTATGCCTTTTAAAAGTCATCTTTTGAGAAAGCCCCCATACGCCTAATGGTTGTTGTAAATGAAATGATTTTTCGTACTCTGTTTGGCTAAATCATAACTACCTATACAAGATGCATTAAAGAGTAAATTTGATGCAATAATCCTTCGTACAATAGTTGCTAGACCATGAAGAGGAACTAATCTGACACACTGTGGATAAATTGCTTGATTGTGACTTGACGTCGGCATAACGGCTAAAAGTTGATGCCAAACAAACTTAGGACGAACTACATGTCTTTGAATGATCATGCCACTATCCAATAGCTTTTGGATCTCTTCTTGAAAACACTGGCATTTGTCGGTAGTGTGAACTAACATTCCTTAATTAAAAGCACATTGTTTAGCTGGATTAAAAGGATGCAAAGGAATTTTTCTAGGCTTTGGTTGCAAAATTCCTAATGATCTCAACTTTTCGAATATGAATAAAATTGATTCTCTCAAAGGGTGAACGTTTGTGTTTTTGTAACACCTCCCATTCTAGAAAGGGGAATAATAGTAGTTTTAAGAAAGTTAAGGTGCCAGCCACGGAGGCCAACCACGACCCATGGATGGGACAACGGACCGTAGGTGTGGTCCATAGATTAAGCACCCAGTATGTTTAGAAGCCATGAAACCACGGCTTGACCAATAGACTATCGGTTAAACCACAATCCATGGTCAAGGGTCCGTGATCCATGACCCCAAATTCAAACTTTTTGACCACAAATGATGGACCAGCAGGACGGACCGCCAGTCAAGGTCCATGGGTTGGAAGTTATTTTTAAGGGTAGTTGGTTCTTTTCATAATTGGTTTATCCCTATACTACATCATTTTGCCTATGTCTAAGACCCCTATATAAGTGATTCTAACCCCCAAATTAGTTCATTCAAGTCATTCTCCAAAAAAAAAAAATCTTAAACTAGACCAAAGTTCTTCTTCTCCAAATATTTCTTTCTCTAGAACTTGAAGAAGAAGAAGGGTTGAAGCTAGAGCTAAAGGTCAAGTCTCCATTTTCCATTGGTGTGGGCTTTGATAGCAAGGTATGATAGCTTTATTCATCCATGGAATCCTGTCATCCATGGAGCCCCTAAGTTCTCCCAATTGAAAGTAGAAAATCCCCAATTTGAGTTAGGGTTTTCTTCTAATTTGTGGGTCTTTAAGAATGTTGATTCAATTGATTGGATTATGATTGTTTATGCATGAATAGAGAGGATTCTATGATTTTTTTTATAATGAATTCCCATGTACCCATGCCTAACCCATGTTTTCTAACATGAAATTGATGTAAATGGGTTTTGATCTATGAAAGGAGGATCTATGGACTTAGGTGTATTCTTATAGGATAAATAAGATATATTGTGAATTGTTTTGAGATAGAAGCATATGTGATGATTATGATAAGAATTTCTTTAAGAGTGAAGCATATATTATAAATTGTTGATTATTGACGTAATTGTTGTGGAAGGGATGTTTCCCAGATGATTTGTTTAGGTATGAATATGAAAGGCTTTCTCATGTTAAATGAGTCGAGGTTGAAAGTATTGCTCAGCTAAACTGAATATAAGCTTAGGAACTATGAATGTGATGAGGCTAGAGGTGATTACCCATGACGTCTAATAAGAAGAATATGAGGCGATTACCCATATTCCTTAGAGTTGTACTATAGGTGAATACCCATGATCCTAAGTAAAAGACAAGAGGCGAGTACCCATGTCATATGATAGAAAGAGAAGAGGTGACTACCTATGTCACTTGATGAACGGACTAGAGGCGACTACCCATGATCCTAAAAGTATATTAGACAAAAGGCGATTACCCATGATCCTATATTAAGAGGGACAAGAGGTGACTACCCATGATCCCAAGGTAAGAAAGACTAGAGGTGAATACCATGATCCTTTATAGTAAGATAAGAGACGATTCCTTATGTCTTTAAAATATAAGTTAGAATATGTTATGGTAGGTGATGAGCTTAGATGGTTGCTTGAGTTTGCCTTTTATGATGAGTAAGACTAGTGGAGGATTACCCATATCTTGACTAAGCATGAATTGAGGTTACTTCAAGAAGTACTCCTTATTTGTTTGAATGATCTATTATGTGCATTGATTATGTTTTATGACTTATATTGTTTAACTCTTATGTTATGTTTTTCAAGTTTTCATAGTTAGTACATTTTTGTACCAACGCATACTTTTGCCTACATTTCTTATTCAAATGTAGGGTCTGGCATTCCCAACTCTCATCCCCGTGTCTAGGATCTATAGTAGAGGCAAGGTTGAAGTTTGGTGAGTCCTCATAACATCCGAGGATATGGCCACTACTTTTTTTATGTTCTTTCCATAGTAGCTTTGAACATTATTGTATGGGCTGTGTCTCAAGATTTTTTTGTATTATTTCGTTTTTGAGACAAGTGTAATAAACTTCTGCTTCGTTTTATAAAACTTTAGTTATGTTTTAACTTTTTTGAATCTTATCGATTTTATATTATCTTAACTATGAATGCTAAGTGGATTATATGAGACCTCTCGGGGTCTTGTATGCCATGTTACATCTAGGGGTACCCCTGGGTCGTGACAAACTTGGTAATCAGAGCACAAGATTTAGAAAGGCTCTAGGATGTCTCAAAACCACGTCAAGTAGAGTTTTGTTCATTAGTGTGAAGCACTGCATATTTATGAATAAGATGCTGCATGATGTTTAGGAAACTTCACTTCTCCATTACTCTAAGTCATGCAATAGAGTTTAACTCTATAAGGTCGTTCTCCTAGTTCTTACTCGATGGTCTACATGATATGACTACTCAAAGGGCTTTTGGTAGAAGGAATGAGAGAGACAATGCAAGTCAAGAAGCTTTTCCTCAACTCCTCAAGCTCTGTTTGATCCTTTAACCGAGAAAGTGACTAATGTGGAGTTTAGGAGTGCTTTTCAAGTTTTGGCTCAAGCCGTGATGGCCCAAGCCAATAGGGAGGTTGTGTTCCCCGTGAACCCAAATTTGGGTACAGCGGCATCTAGAGTGATGGATTTCACTAGGATGAATCCTACGGAATTCTATGGTTCTAAGGTTGAGGAAGATTCTCAAGAGTTTATTAATGAGGTTTACAAGGTGTTGACTATTATGGGAGTGACTCCAGTGGTAAAGGCGGAATTGGCCACTTATCAAATTAAAGGTGTTGCTCAATTTCAGTTCAACCAATGGAAGGAAGCAAGACCAGTAGATGTGGTTCCCCTAGAGTGGGAAAGGTTCATGTCTGCTTTCCTTGATAGGTTTTTTCCTCTTGAGATGAGAGAGGCAAAAGTGCTTGAGTTTATTAATCTCCAACAAGGGAACATGACTGTGAAATAATATGCTTTGAGGTTCACTCAATTATCAAGGTATGATCCTTCTTTAGTTGTCGACTCTAGGGCAAGGATGAGCAAGTTTGTTTCAAGTGTGTCCAAATTGGTGGTAAATTAATGTCGTATAGATATGCTTGTCCATGACATGGATATTTATCATCTCACGGTTCATGCCCAACAGATTGAAGAGGAGAAACTTAAGGAGAGGTCTAGGGAGACAAAGAGATCTAGAATCGGTGATGGTAATTTTTCTCATGCAAGGTCTGATAGACATGGTCGTCCTAGGTTTCGACAAAGTTTTTCTAGGCAAGGTTCCTCCAATACTCCTAAATTCAACAAAGAGAGGGTGTCTAACCCTAAGCCTCAAGGAGGATATGGTAGTGGGTCTTAATTGCCAAATTGTGCTAAGTGTGGAAGAAAGCAAGAACGTAAACGTCTAGGGGGTTCCAATGCTTGTTTTGGGTGTGCTAAGATGGACCACAAGATAAGAGATTGTCCTTCAGTTTCTAAGAATGAGGGAGAAAATCATCGTAGGGCTCTACCCTATCCTTCATCCGGTCCAAGTGGTTCGGATACTAATGCTCCCAATCAAAATAGGTTTTATGCACTTCAAACTCATGGCGAACAAGAGGGTTCTCCCGATGTGGTGAACAAAAGGGTTCTCACAAAAGCCACATACTCTTGTTGATTAGTAGAGCTTAATGTGATAGATTTTGATATTATCCTTGGGATGGATTGGATGCACTCTTGTTATGCTTTTATTGACTGTAGAACCTGTGTAGTCAGAATTTATTTTCTGAATGAGCCTATCCTAGAGTAGAAAGGGAAAATTATATGCCAAGAGATCGGTTTATTTCTCATCTTAAATCTAGGAAGATGATTTCTAAGGGTTGCATATGTCATCTATTTAGGGTGAGGGATGTGGATTTTGAAACCCCTACTCTTGAGTCGGTCCCAGTTGTTAATGAGTTTTTGGAAGTTTTCCTAGATCTACCTGGTATTCCTCCACAAAGGGAAATAGATTTTGGTATTGACCTTCTCCCAAATACGCAACCTATTTCTATTTCTCCTTACCAAATGGCTCCGGTAAAACTTCAGGAATTAAAGGAGAAATTTAAGGATTTGTTGGATAAGGGTTTCATCCGACCGCATATCTCTCCATGGGGGGCTCCAGTTTTGTTTGTTAAGAAGAAAGATGGTTCACTTCGTATGTGTACTAAATACCAGGAATTGAATAAAGTGACCATTAAGAATAAGTATCCTCTTCCAAGATTAGATGATTTATTTGACCAACTCTAAGAAGCGAGTTACTTTTCCAAAATTGACCTTAGGTCGGGTTATCACCAATTGAGGGTGAAGGATGATGATATTCCAAAAACAACTTTTAAAACCCAGTATGTACATTATGAGTTTTTGGTGATGTCATTTGGTTTGACTAATGCTCTGGCGGCATTTATGGATTTGATGAATAGGGTGTTCAGACAATACCTTGATGGTTTGTAATTGTGTTCATTGATGATTTATTGATTTATTCGAGAAGTGAGGATTATCACATCAATCATTTGGGGATTGTCTTGCAAATTCTCAAGGACCAACAACTCTTTGCAAAGTTTAGCAAGTGTGAGTTTTGTCTAAGGTCTATAGATTTTCTTGGTCATATTGTTTCAAGTAAAGGTATTGAGGTTGATCCTTAGAAGATGGATGCAGTCAATAATTGACCTAGACCTTTATTCCCTTCAGACATTAGTAGTTTCTTGTGTTTGGTTGGTTATTAAAGAAGGTTTGTTGAGGGTTTTTCATCCATTGCCTCTCCATTGACAACTTTGACTCAAAAGAAGGCCAAGTTCATATGGTCCAAAACATGTGAAAAGAGTTTCTAGGAATTGAAAGATAGACTTACTTCCACTTCAGTATTGACTTTACCGGAACGGACTAATGGTTTTGTTTTTTATTGTGATGCCTCAAGAATTGGGTTGGGATGTGTACTTATGCAAAATGGGAAGGTTATTTCCTATGCTTCAAGGCAACTTAAGGTTTATGAGAAGAATTATCCTACCCACGATCTTGAATTAGCAGCAATTGTTTTTGCCTTAAAGATTTGGAGGCACTACTTGTATGGAGTTCATATAGATATTTTCATCAACCATAAGAGTTTGCAATATGTGTTTCATCATAAATATCTTAAACTACACCAAAGAAGGTAGCTTGAGTTACTTAAGGATTATGATATGAGTGTTCTCTATCACCCCGGTAAGGCAAATATGGTGGCGGATGCTTTTAGACAACTATCAATGGGTAGTCTTGCCTATATAAAGAAAGATAAAAGAGAATTAGTACAAGATCTACATAGATTGGCCCGAATGGGTGTTCGGTTTATAGATTCCACCAGGGGTGGTGTTGTGGTTCAAAATGGTTCAAAATTGTCTTTTGTGACAGATGTGAAAGCCAAACAATGTCTTGATCCAACTTTAGTCGAATTGAAAGAAGCAGTTCTTAGAAAGTCCATTTAGGCTTCCACCCTCGGGGGAGATGGTGTGCTTCATTAGCAAGGTCATTTCTGTATCCCTGATGTAGATGACTTTAGGGAACAGATCTTAGCAAAAGCCAATAGTTATCGATATTCTATTCACCCGAGATCCACCAAAAAGTATCATGATTTGTGGGAGGTCTATTGGTAGAATGGGATGAAGAAGGATATAGCGAAATTTGAGGCTAAGTGTCCGAATTGACAACAACTGAAAGTTAAGCAACAGAAATTAGGAGCTTTACTCCAATAAATTAGTATTCCTACTTGGAAGTGGAAAGATTTGAATATGGACTTCATAGTTATTTTGCCTTGTACTCGATGACAATATGATTTGATTTGGGTTATAGTAGACCGAATGACGAAATTGGCTCATTTCATTCCTGTCAAAGTTTCTTATTCAACGGAGGATTATGCTAAGTTGTAATTGACGGAAATGGTAATATTGCATGGAGTCCCCTTGTCCATTATCTCTGAGAGTGGTACTTAGTTTACTTATCAGTTTTAGAAGTCTTTCCAAAAGGGTCTTGATACTCGTGTTAAGCTTAGAATGATTTTTCATCCACAAATCGATGGGCAAGCATAGCGTACTATCTAAACTTTGGAAGATATGATGAGAGCATCTGTCATTCATTTTAAGTGTAATTGAGATGATCATTTGCCATTAATCGAGTTTGCTCATAATAATAGTTGTCACTCTAGTATTGGTATGGCTCCATTTAAGGCTCTCTATGGTAGGAGGTGTAGATCTCCTATGGGTTGGTTTGAGGTGGGTGAAGTTGCATTGATAGGACCCGCGTTAGTTCATGAGACTATGGAAAAAGTCTGACTTACTAGAGAAAGGTTGAGAACAGCCCAAAGTCGACAAAAGTCCTATGCTGATGTTAGAAGAAGAGATCTCAAATTTGACGTTCACGATTGGGTGTACTTGAAAATCTCACACATGAAGGGTGTAATGAATTTGGGAAGAAAGGAAAGCTTAGTACCCATTATGTGGGTCCATATCAGATTTTGAGACGTGTTCGTAAGGTTGCTTATGAGCTTAAATTGCCTAGTGAGTTGGCATCGGTGCATCTGATTTTCCATGTCTCTATGTTAAAGAAATGAGTTGGAGATCCGACATCAATAGTTCCCTTAGAAGGTTTGGGAGTTGACGAAAATCTTTCTTATGAGGAAGTTATGGTTGAGATTTTAGACCGGTAAGTCAAGAAGTTGAGAAAAAAGGAAGTTGCTTCAGTGAAAGTGTTGTGGAGGAATCATTTAGTTGAGGGTTCTACATGGGATGCTGAGGTTGATATGACCTCCCGATATCCTCATCTCTTTCCTTCTACTCCTACACTAGCTTGAGGTAATGAGTTTATGAAGAGTTTAAGATTTCTACTTATTTAGGGCTTGGTTTTCATAGTTTAAGTATCCTCAATGCCTGATTTATGCTCTAAACTGATAGTGATGTATTGATTTGTAGCTAGAAAAACAAAAGAGAAATGAAAAAACAACAAAGTTGAAGACCGCGGACCTCACTCGGCGATCCGCCGAGTGGCCTCTTCACTCGCCGAAAGTTACAGTATGCCACTCCTGAGAAGAGAGAAATTGTGTGAAGGAAAGTTCCTATCGGTGAAAAGAAGTTAGCCCGTAGATTTTTACAAAACAATCAATGTGGATGCAAGAAACATGGCTATCCAAAGGGGCAAACGGCGCATTGCAGAATCCATTGCGACCCCGATATAGACCACATAAAGTCATAGTGCGCAGTAGATGGAAACTAAAGATAAGAAGGCGATGGATAGGAGCGTTTGGTGACTCGCCGACCAGTTGGCTAAGCACAACTTACCTCATCGAATTACCCCAAAGGACAAATTTTGAAAGGATATAAATGGATTTTTTAAAATGTGAGAAGGCATCCAGACATTGGAAAAACTCACACTTAGAATGAAGATATTGTTCTTGTTTAGTTCTGAAGCATTTTTCAAGTAGATTTCGAATTGGGTTTTGTAATTGAAGCTATATTGGATCATTTTAAGGGCTTGGAAATCAATACCTAGCCACGGAGAATGTAATAGGTATTGAATTATTACTTTATATGATGACTAGCTGAAAACCCTATTCTTAGGGATGTTACCATGTGACTAATTGTCCAATTTAGTTGATGGGTGTTAGGGATTATTAATCGTATTACTATTTTGAAGTGGGTTTGATTTATAGTTGTTGTTATAATGATGAGTTTGAATTTTTATTTCAATGTTAATTAGTGTTTTATGCTTGCTTGAAAGAGAGGTGTAAAACCAAGGCTATAAATTAGCATTTTTAGTGATTGGGTTGTTGTGGGTTCAGCTCAAAAGAGTGATTTTTAAGCTTAATTCTACCTATCTAGCTCGAGAGAGTAGATGAAGTGAGATTTTGTTGAGGTTCAAGAGAACTCACCTGAATTATGATAGTTGTTCAAGAGAAAGCTATCACATCTAAGGTCCAGCGTACCCACTATGATTTAGTAACCTTTTGTGATTACCGAGCACCCATTTAGCGAAACTGACAGTTAGTCGGTCTTGCCCCCAAGTATCTCTTAATTACTTAACTACCCCTCTTGTTTGTGATTGCTTTAGTTGTTAATTGACAACCACTTCCCCCACCTGACATATGTGTCCCCCTTTAGATTTATTTAAGTTTTTTTGATAATTTTCATTCCTACAACCGATTAAATCGCATTTACAACTTCATAATTGAATTCAAACTTGTACTGCTCTATATGGGTTCGACCCCAACTCACTTGTTGTGTTTTATACTATATTATGATCGTCTACACATAGTATCCAATGATGTGTAGTTGAGTGTTAATCAAAATGGCACCACTTTCAGGCAGTGGTGTTTAGAATTCTATTATTTAAGTTTAAATTGTGATCTTCTTGTGTTATAGTTGAATCAACTTACCTCTTTGTTGTGAGTTGTTTGTGATCAGTTGACAAGATGAGTGCAAATGAAAGCACCATGAACCAACTTGGTCATTAAGATGATAGTGGTGAGTTCTTTCACGCAAATGAAGCTCTATTAGGGGGCATAGGTGCTATTCACCTACCTCTGGTTGTAGATCATATTGCGTTCCATGTAACAAACACAATGCTGCAACTCTTGCAAGCGAAAGGCATGTTCGGGGGGCTGGATCATGAGATTACACATGATCATATTCAAAACTTCATGGAGATATGTAGTTTGTTCTCAATCAAGAATATTTCCCTCAAAGATGGTGAAATTGTGTGACAACATCCAAAACTTCAAGCAAGTGGAAAATGATTCATGACACTTAGCTGAGATTTCAAAAGGTTCTACTAAAATGTCCCACTAACGGGCTTCCATGTGATGTGATACTTAAATACTTTTACCTAGACTCAGTGAACAAAAGGGTTGCTGGCCAGTTGTCTCGAAGGGAGATAATGTTACAACCATTTGAGGTAGCCTCATCCCTTCTTGACGAAATGACAAAGATCAATCGAGCGTAGTACACTCAAGAGGACCAAGTATCTCCCTTAACTTTTAGGATAAAAAATGAGCAACTTGACAAGGAGAAAGAGAGGGATGAGAATATTATCAAAATGATGTTCCAAATGGATTTGTTACAAAAGCAAGTGCTAGAAAAGGTTGGTGAACCCAAAGAAGTAAAAAGAGTGTTTAGACTTGAGGAGGGTTCTCACCCGAGCTACTTAAAGTTAGGTGGGAATCAAGGTTGGAACTCGCATAAGGAAGAAGAGCGGAGACGATACTATTAAGAATAGACTGAAAAAAATGATCTTTGGAGGAGAGAAGATAGTCATGAAGAGGACCACACGCAATCAACTGACAGCCCAAGATCAAAGGGTAGTTTGGGTAACCTACGAGTGGATGAATTATTTTCGCGTATCCTAGATAAGGTTGAAGGATCTGATGACATGCTTAAGGAGATGAAAGTTGATTTCTCATCATTGAATACTAGAGTGAATTCTCACGCAGATTCAATCAAACACCTTGAGGGTCTACTGAGCCAACTTTTAGCACAACTAGAACTTATGGTATTTGAAAGGGGTGAAATAGAGTGTGCAACAACTTTGCGAGTTGATTATGACAAAAACTTGGTGGTTGTGACTCGAAGTGGAAAGATAGTGGTTGGTAATGTGAAGGGTAATAATGGGATGAACACACATGAAGAAGAGGAAGATATCGATGAGGGAGAGAGGCTTGTTCAAGCACCGGAAAGTGATATGCTCAAAGAGATGGAGGAAAGTCCTAAGCAAAGCCCTGTCGATGAGTTGCAAAAAGATTAAAAAAAAAGGTGCTACCTCAACTCCAAAGATAGTGCAACCTTTTTCGAAAATAGCTCATCCATTTACTCAACGTCTCAAAAAGAAAAATGAGGATGAAAAGTTCAAGAAATTCCTATCCGTGTTGAAGACACTTTCTATAAATCTTCAGTTAGTGGAAGTATTATTGGAAATGTCGGGATATGCAAAATTAATGAAGGATGCCTTTGGCTACCACCGGGTATATGCCTATGAATGATGTGGCAGCTGAGGAGTTGGAGGCAAAGATAGATGAGTAGAAGCTAGAGGTGCCAGAGGAGACCATCTATGGAGACCTGTCAAACCTAGAGTAGACTATTGTACAGTTGGTCATACATACATCGCTGACAGAGACATCCATGGCATGCCCTAGTGGAGCCAGTGTTGCTTATGTGACCCTAGGCACTGATGCCCTGACAGATGAAGCGACTTTGTAGACAGGACCTTTCTTTACGTCCCTCTCTGTCATTTTTGTTGACTTTTTATTATTTTGTGCATTTGAGGACAACAACATTTTTTTGTTTGTGGTGGGGTTAGATATTTCCATACCTACCTCTTGTGCCTACATCTTTTGTATATATTATTGGGTTTTTGTGTTTAAATTGTGTTTTGATAATGTGTTGTGGATGTTTTAGCTTATGTCTCCTCCTTATGAATGCAAATGGTTTTTGACCCTTCTAAAAAATTTTGCCACCTCTTATTGTGTTTGAATGTGGTTGTTTTTGTGCAAATTTGAGTATCGGTCATGATCAATACTGATGACTTGAATAGTGCTCTTAATCGAACAAAAATGAATGCACGGCTACGATGAGGCCAAATGAAGTTGCATAGACAATATGTGAACTTTTTGTATCTCATTGTACTAGTCGGTTATCGAATAGAGTCTCTTGTGATGAACATTGCACACTAGGGAAAGTGTGGATTCTCATTTGATATTGGTGCCAATGTCTTGTGTGATGAGCTTACCGTGTACCTTGTGTGATGAAACCTAGAATTTGCCCCGTTGGTCTGGTTGACTAAATGATGCAAGCTCTTGAAATGATCTTAGGCAACAAATTTTGAAGAGTGAAATACTTTGACAATATACCTCATTTGTGGCCAACCTTGTGAGATGTGTGAACTTTGCTTGAACCCCTTTTGAGCCTTACCCTTTTCTTGGAAGAAACTTGATGTAATTGTAACACCTCTTTATTAATTCACCCATAATCCTCATGAAGTGCAATTTGTTTTAATAGCCAACTTAGGCCAAAATCCTAAGTTGGGGGTTTGGTGAAAGGAGAAGGTAAATCAAGAAGTGTGAAGAAGTCCCCCTTGATCCATGGTCTTGAAAAAGATGGAAACCCTCCATACAAAAAAAAAAAAGAGAGAAAGAAAAGAACAAAGAAGAAGAAAAAGAATGAAAAAGTTGTGAAATAAAGTTGTGAAAATTGCAAAAGAAATGGTGTGTCTGGTATTCCATTAGAAGTGAATAATGGGGTGAATTTTGAACATGAGTGAAAATGTTGAAGAAGAGGAAAGAAAGTGATGTTCATACCATATTTCATGAGGATAGCAGCCATTGAGCCTAAATGACCATACCTTTACACTCAGCCCCGTTACAAGCATTGAAAAGACATTTTTGATCTTGAGTGAGCTAAAGCAAATGTTGGTTGGAAAATAAGCCTATGGGTGAAGTCATGCATGTGTTCATCTCTGTGAGTGTGAGAGTTGCAAGTGATTCCGAAACTATAAATTGTTGAACAATTGTGTGATAATATGGAAGAATCTTTATTGCGAGGGCATTTGAGTACCTTTGTTGAGCTTGAACTTGTATTTGAAGCAAGTATTGTGAATTTGAGTATCTTTGATAATGGCGAGTCACAACTTGAATCTTTGAGTGCACAATTGATTCTTGCATGAGTAAGTTGAGTCTTGTTGTGTGCATTCATGATTGAGTCTTTTGTAGCACTGTTTGAGACATCCTTTTTGAACTGTTGATCTTGAGTTTTACTTGAGAACAAGCAAAAGTTTAAGTTGGGAGTGTTGATGAGTCTGATAATTGGACCCATTTAGGGCTTTATTTATATAGACTTAGTATTCTCAAATGCCTATTTTGTGCCAATAACTGATGCAAAACCCTTGATTTCCAGGTATATGGATTGAGGAACAAAGTAAGGACAATAATTTACAAAAAGGAACAAAACAGGCTGAAAGAATGAAGAAAGGCAACCCTGGTGATCACCAAGTCCACCTGGTGAGTCGCCGAATGGCTAGTTGACTGCCTAAAGTTCCAGTGTGCCAAGCCCTAAAGGAAGGAACCAAGTTGATGAAAGAAAGGAGCAGTTGGTGGATCGCCGAGTGGTTCCACGATGCAGTGTTGGATTGCCCAAAGTTATGGACCTTGAGGATACTGAATGCCAAGGCAGAAGGACGATGGAAATTACCAAAGGGCCACTCGCTGAGTGGTTCGGCGAGCCTGACTTACTTCGTCGAGTGACTCTTCGTAACACAATTTTTGCGACAATAAATACATTTTTAGAACATTTAGTTTAGTATCTTAGCTCATATATTTTGAGTTTATTATTGAGTTTTGAACTAGTGAGACAATTTTCTCTAGTTTTTCCTAAGCTTTGAATAATTGAAGTTTTTCACTTTTGAGAAATTGGAAGTGGGTCTTTGAGATTCTTTGAATTAGAGCATTGTAAGGACGAATCTACACTTACCCAGTTGATGGATAATCAATTTGGAAATTGTTTTTACTTTTTTATGATGTCTAGCTAAAACTCCAATTCTTGGGGGTATGATTATATGATTATGGGCTAATTTAGTTTGTGGGTACTGTTAATTGTTAGTTTAAATGCTATTTAGAAATGAGTTCAATCATTAATTGTGGTTTAATTTAAGAATTATAGTTGCAAAAGTAGTTCTACCCTTGTATTTTTGGCTTGCTCAAGAGAGAGTGTTTAAAACTAAACTTATTGATTGATAGTCTGTTGGTATTGGGTTGATCTGGGTTTAGCTTGAGAGAGTGAATCCTAAACCCAATCCCACACATTCAGCTCGAGAGAGTAAATGGACTAAGGTGTGGGTTGTTCTTATTTTGCATGCTTGTTGATGTTCGAGAGAAATCAACTTGATTCAGGGTAAATTGTTCGAGATAAAGTTTATCTCCACTATAGCCTAGCTTACTCACTAATATCTAACTATTTTCTAATAGTTGCAATTATCCATTTGTCTATATTTCCCGTCTCATTATTGTTATTTCATACTGTTTGCCACTATTTGCAGTTGATAATTCCAAACCAAAACCCCCCCATTTGACATTTGTGTCACCCCCTGATTTGAATGATGTCATTATTCGATAATTTTTATTTCTTCGACTGATTTGACCATGTTCATACTTCCCAATTGACTCTTAAAAGCATACCACTCCCTGTGGGATTCGACCCCAACTCATTTAGTTGAGTTTTATACTAATTTACGATCATTATTACTTAGAATTAAATGAAGTGTCCTTGAAACATTAATCACTGATCTATCAGGATTAGGTGAATACTCAAGGAACCATTGAAGATAGACATTAATATAAAGAATCGAGAGAGTCCTCCCACTAAACCATCCACGGAGGAACCGCCAAAGCTTGAGTTGAAAGTGCTCCACTGTCATCCTTGGTATGCATTCTTAGGGGCGAATAATACCTTGCATGTTATCATTGCAGCTGACTTGCTTGAGTGGCAAGTGAAATTGCTTCTTGAGGTGTTGAAAAGGTGCATGAAGGCACTAGGATGGACTATTGCTGATATTGTAAGTACTCCACCCTAGATTTGCACACACAAAATCCAATTGGATAGCGAGTCCAAATGTTGAGTATCAAAGAAGATTAAACCCACCTATGCAAGAGGTGGTGAAGAAAAAGATCATTAAATGGCTAGACGCAGGTGTAGTGTATCCTATTGCAGATAGCAAATGGGTGAGCTCGGTACAATGTGTACCCAAAAAAGGAGGCATCATGGTGGTCTCGAATGAGAAAGGAGAACTTGTCCCCATGAGGCCGGTCACCGGGTGGAGAGTATACATGGATTACTGGAAACTCAACTCTTGCACCGAGAAAGATCATTTTCCAATGCCATTTATGGATCAAATGCTTGACAGACTTGCGAGGCGTGGATGGTACTGTTTCTTGGATGGCTACTGCGAATACAACCAAATCTCTATTGCAATGGAATACCAAGAGAAAACCAGTTTCACATGTCCCAATGGGATTTTCTCTTTCAAGAGGATGTCGTTTGGATAGTGCAATGCTCCAGCGATATTTCAACGCTACATGCTTTCTATTTTCATTGACACATTGGAAGATTCAATTGAGGTATTCATGGATGATTTTTCAGTTGTAGGTGATTCATCTGAGACATGTTTGGCTTATCTTAGGTGAGTCCTTCAAAGTTGTGTAGAAACCAACTTGGTCCTTAATTGGGAAAAATGCCATTTTCATGGTCAAAAAAGGCACTCCTAGGTCACAAAGTGGCACAGAAGGAGCTGGAGGTTGACAAAGCAAAGATTAAGGTTATTGAGAAGTTGCCACAACCTATATATGTTAAAGGTATTCGGAGTTTTTTGGGGCTTGCAAGGTTCTATAGGAGATTTATCAAAGATTTTTCAAAAATTACACATCCATTATGTAGGCTATTAGAGATAGAGACGACATTTCTTTTTGATGATGCCTGCTCAAAAGCTTCTAGGTGTTTGCAGGAAAAACTAATCTCTACCCCAGTAATCATTAGGTCGGAATGGTCTGAACCATTTGAAGTGATGTGTGATGCAAATGGTATCGCTCTAGGAGACATATTACAGCAAAAGTGCAACAAGCTCTTTCATCCAATTTATTACGCCATCAAGACGCTAAATGGAGCTCAACGTAACAACATTATTACTAAACAAGAGCTATTAGCTATAGTTTATGCATTTGAGAAGTTTAGGGCATAGTTGTTGGGCACAAAAGTGATAGATCATACTAATCATGCAGCATTATGGTATTTAATGGAAAAGAAAGATGCTAAGCCGAGGTTGATCAGGTGGATCTTGTTGTTGCAAGAATTTGATTTTAAAGAGACTGAAAGGGGTGTAAAAATCAGGTGGTAGACCATTTATCGCGGTTCGAAACTAATGTGACCAACCACAAAGAAAGGGATATTGTAGTTGAATTCCCAGATTAAACAGTGATGACGCTCACTCAAAGCAACATCCCTTGGTATACTGATCTTTCTAACCACATGGTATGTGGAATTATGTCGAAGGATTTGAAGTCCGATCACCAGAAGTGGTTCTTGGTTGATGTAAAGAAATACTTCAAGGATGAACCATATATGTTTTGAGAATGTGTAGACAATATCATTCGTCTATGCATACCAGAAGAAGAAGCCAATGCCATTCTTAATGCATGCTACTTATCACATGTCGGTGTAAATCACGGTGGGGTGCGGACAACAACAAAAGTGCTTCAAAGTGGTTACTACTGGCCATCTCTATACCAATACGTGCATGACTTTGTGAACAATCCATCCCTTATCAAAAACAAGGTGGGTTATCAAGAAAGCATGAATTACCTCTCAATCCTATCTTAGAAGTGGAGTTGTTTGATATTTGGGTATAGATTTCATGGGACCGTTTGTGAGTTCTTTCGGCCACAAATATATTTTGGTGGCAGTTGATTATGTGTCCAAATGGGTCGAAGGTGTAGCATTTCCCAACAATGAGGGCAAGAGTGTGGTGCAATTCTTAAAGCAGTATATTTTTTCACGATTCGGCACCCCATGAGCTATCATTAGTGATGGGGTATCTCACTTTTGCAATCGGATATTTGCTTCGTTATTAAGCAAATATGGGGTAAAGCATAAAGTTGTAACACCAAACCATCCGCAAAAAAACTGTCAAGTGGAAGTTTCAAATCGGGAAATTAAAAGCATTTTGGCAAAAATGGTGAATGCAAATCGAATGGATTAGTCTCGCGAATTGGATGATTCTCTGTCGACATATGGGATTGCATGCAAAACACCAATTGGTATGTCACCATACCAGCTAGTGTTCGGAAAATCATGTCATCTACCAATTGAGCTTGAGCACAAAGATTTATAAGCGTTGAAGACGCTAAACCTAAATTTAGAAAAGGCTGCAAAAAGGAGAGTTAACCAACTCCACGAATTGGAGGAATTCCAATTGTAAGCATATGAAAGTTCAACCCTATATAAGGAGAAGACAAAAGGTGGCACGATCCCAAATTCCTTCAGTGCGACTTTCAAGTCGATGACTTTGTGTTGCTCTTCAATTCCCGATTAAGACTCTTTCTGGGTAAACTTAAGTCAAAGTGGTCAGGTCCATTTAAGGTAACCCGAGTGTTCACAAATGGGGCAATTGAAATTGAAGGAAAAGAGGGGTCATCTTTCAAGGTGAATGGGCAGCGCCTAAAGTTGTATTTTGGAGAATGTCATGAGATTTAGGTAATCAAAGTGGTGTATTTGGAAGATGCTTGAAAGAATTTCCACGTCATGCCCTGACATTAAATAAGGCACTTTTTGGGAGGCAACACAAGTATTAGTTGTTTTGAATAATATGTGTTGAATGTGCAGGTATGGGTGATTCTGTGATGGCATGACCACTTCGGCAAGCCATCGAGTGGACTTGGCGGTTGCGAATTGGCTCACCTTCTAGGCATTGAGGGTGGACTTGAAATTTTGGAATATTTGACGAAGTATACATGCCACTCGGTGATACGCCAAAGAGATTGGGTGAACCCGACTTTCACTGTCCTTTGCATTGTCATGAAGGATCAGTGTTCTGGAAAATTTGGCGATGATTTTCGCATATTGGGTGATGCGCTAATGTTGTTCAGTGTACCCGATCACAATCACCTTTTGGTCCCAACTGGAGTGACAGTGTTCTAGATATTTTGGTGAACTACATGTAATTCAGTGGTCCGCCCATGGGTTTGGTGATCTCTATATTATATTGCCGACTGGCCAATAGTAAAGATTCCTTCTAACCCTATTCTTTTCATTTAGTGCTATTGTTTCTTGTTTTTATTTCGTGCTCATTCATTGTTAATTGAGGACAATATTGGATGTTTCTAGTGGGGTGGGGACTTTTTAGGAATACCACCACTAGATGTGTTTGAATGAAGTTGTTCTCTTGTATTTTCGAGTGTCGGTTGTGGTCAATACCGATGACTTAAATAGTGCTCTTAATGAAACGACATGAATGTGCGGCTACGATGAGGCAAACTAAGTTACATAGGCAATATGTGAACTTTTAGCATCTTATTGTGACTAGCCGATTGTCGATTAAGTTTGTTGTGATGAACATTACACGCTAGCTAGAAAGTGTGCAGTCTTGTTTGATAATTGTAGTTAATGCCCTGTGTAGTGAGGTTGTCTTGAATATTGTGCTTCATGACACCTAGAATTTGCCCTGTTGGTCTGATTGATTGATTAAAATGATCTTAGGCAGAAGTTTTGAAGAGTGAACCAAATTGATAATATACCTCTTTGTGGCCACCTTCTGAGAAGTGTGAACCTTGCTTGGCACCATTTGAGCCTATACTTTTCTTTGGAATAAACTTCAACAACTTTGACCTCTTTATCCCATCACTCGTAACCTTCATAAAGTATTGGTTTGTTTGAATAGCCAACTTAGGCCAAAAGCCTAAGTTGGGGTGTGGTGAAAAAGGAGGAAAGTCAAGAAGTGTGAAACAGTCCCCCATGATGGATTGTTTTGAAAAAGATGGAACTCCTCCATATATATATATATATATATATATATATATATATATATATATATATATATATATAAACGATAAAAGAGAGAGAAAAAAAATAAAAAGGGTGAAAATGAAAAAGAATAAAAAGAAGAAGTGTTGTGAAATAAAGTATGTGAAAGGAGTCAAAAGAATGGGGTATCCAGTGAGTCATATAAAGTTATATAATAGGGTGGATTATGATCATGTTTGAATGTGAAAGAGAAGGAAAAAGTGATTTTCAGGCCATACTTCTTTAAGGTAGCAGTCACTAAGCCAAAATGACCATACCTTTACTATAAGCCCCATTACAAACCTTAAAAAGACCTTTGTGATATTGAGTGAGCTGAAACGAATGTTGATTGGAAAGTAAAGGCAAGCCTATGGGTGGATTCATGCATGTGTTCATCTTTGTGAGTGTGAGAGTTGTATGTGATTCCAGGATCTTAAATTGTTGAGAAATTTTGTGACTATGGAATCATTTTTGTTGTGAGGACATTTGAATACCTTTGTTGAGCTTGAACTTGCATTTGAAGCAAGCATTGTGAGCTTGAGTACACTTGATAATGGTGAGTCACAATTTGAAACTTTGAGTGCACAATTGAGCATTGTATGTGTAGTTTGAACCTTTTGTGTGCATTTGTGTTGAGTCTTAAGCAGCACTGTTTGTAGACATCCTTATTGAACTAATTGATCTTGAGTTTTACTTGAGGACAAGCAAAAGTTGAAGTTGGGGGGAGAGGGGGGGGGGGGTTGATGACTCAGATATTTCTACTGATTTAGGGCTTGGTTTTCATAGTTTAAGTATCCTCAATGCTTGATTTATGCTCTAAACTGATAGTGATGTATTGACCTATAGCTAGGAAAACAAAAGAAAAATGAAAGAACAACAAAGCTGAAGATCGCCAACCTCACTTGGCGATCCGCCGAGTGGACTCTTCACTCGCCGAAAGCTACATTATGCCACTCCTTAGATGAGAGAAATTGGATAAACGAAAATCCTATCAACGACTCTCCAATTGGATCGGCAAAGAAGAGTTAGCCCACCAATTTTTACAGAACAATCAATGAGGATGTAGGTAACATGGCGATCCAAAAAGGCAAACGGCACATCGCGGATTCCATCAACGACCCCCGACATAGACTACCTAAAGTCACATTGCACAGTAAATGAAAACTCAAGATAAGAAGGCAATGGACAAGAGCGCTTGGTGATTCACTGACCAGTTGGCTAAGCACGACTTACCTTCTTGAATTACCCCAAAGGCCAAACTTTGAAAGGATATAAATTGATTTTTTGAAATGAGAGAAGGCATCTAGACATTGTTAAAACTCATACTTAGAATGAAGGCATTGTTCTTGTTTAGTTCTGAAGCATTTTTCAAGTATATTTTGAATTGGCTTTTGTAATTTAAGCTACATTGAATCATTTTAAGGGTTTGGAAATCCATACCCAGCCATGGAGAATGTAATAGGTATTGAATTCTTACTTTTTATGATGACTACCTAAAAACCCCCTTCTTGGGGGTGTGACCATGTGACTAATTGTCCAATTTAGTTGATGTAGGGATTATTAATCATATTACTATTTTGAAGTGGGTTTGATTTATTGTTATTGTTATACTGATGGAGTTGGAATGTTTATTTCAATGTTACTTAGTGTTTTGTGCTTGCTTGAGAGAGAGGTGTAAAACCAAGGCTATAAATTATCATTTTTAGTGATTGGGTTGTTGTGGGTTCAGCTCGAGAGAGTGAATTCTTAGCTCAATTCTACCTATCTAGCGAGAGAGAGTAGATGAAGTGAGGTTTTGGGTTGTTTATAATGTTTAGCTGGTTGAGGTTTGAGAGAAATCACCTGAATCGTTATAGTTGTTCGAGAGAAAGCTATCACATCTAAGGTCCAACCTACCCACTAAGATTTAGTAACCTTTAGTGATTACCGAGCACCCATTTAGCGAAATTGACAGTTAGTCAGTCTTGCCCCCAAGTATCTCTTAATTACTTGATTACCCCTGCTATTTGTGATTGATTTAGTTGCTAAATGACAACCAATTCCCCAACCTGACATTTGTGTCACCCTTTCCATTTATTTAAATGTTTTCGATAATTTCCATTTCTACAACTGATTAAATCGCATTTACAACTTCATAATTGAATTCAAACTTGTACTGTAGGTTCGACCCCAACTCACTTGTTGGGTTTATACTAGCTTACGATCGTCTACACCTAGTATCGAATGAGGTGTAGTTGAGTGTTAATCAGTTCCTCATGGTTTACTCTTTGTTTGGTGTCATGTGTGTTAGATATTCCCATGATTTCCTTATTATGCATGTTCATGAAAAACTTTTGTTTTAAAAGAAAAATGAGTTTTTATGATTGATTTTCCTCATGCTGATGTGCATTAACTATGAATTGCATATAGACTTCATGAGATAATGTTGAGAAGGCATTTAGCTTGGAGATGGCATTTCCTCCTTGAATATATGCATCTGATTATGACTTGCATATAGACTACATGATATGATGATATAAGCTTGCTATACTTAGGAGTTGATGTTTGCTCCTTCTTATTTATTTATTTATAAATACATGTGTGTGTGTGTGTGTGTGTTTATGTGATTTCATGCATATTGGGCTCCTAGGTCTAGTTCCTATCTTCCTTATGATGCATTGGGTATGTTTAGCTTGGAGTCGAAGTTCCTCCTTGGTTATGTGCATTTAGACGAAATTGCATGCATGATGGGT
The DNA here is from genome assembly GCA_037074985.1 of Solanum bulbocastanum. Lineage (NCBI taxonomy): Eukaryota > Viridiplantae > Streptophyta > Magnoliopsida > Solanales > Solanaceae > Solanum > Solanum bulbocastanum. Next base: position 39,293,262 of record CM073605.1, read on the forward strand.
TGCTTTTAGAGTTCTTTTCTTCTAGTGATGTCTAGAATCTCATTCGAGGAAAAATGATCCCAAGGGGGAGATAATACAACACCTCGCATTAGAGAATGGGGAATAATAGCAATTTTCAGGAATTTTAGGTGCCAGCCACGGAGGCCAACCACGGCCTGTGGATGGGACCACGGACCGTAGGTGTGGTCCGTGGATTGGGCACCCAGTATGTTCAGAAGCCATCAAACCACGGTCAAACAAATTGACCGTCGGTCAGACCACGATTTGGGTCGAGGGTCCGTGGACCATGACCCCAAATTCAAACTTTCTGACCACAAACGATAGACCAGCAGGACAGACCGTCGGTCAGACCACAGTCCATCGGTCAAGGTCCATGTGTAAGCAGTTATTTTTAAGGGTAGTTGGTTATTTTCCTAATTGGTTTATCCCTATACTACATCATTTTGCCTATGTCTAAGACCCCTATATAAGTGATTCTAACCCCTAAATTAGTTCATTCAAGTCATTCTCCAAAAAAAAAAAACTTAAAGTAGACAAAAGTTCTTCTTATCCAAATATTTCTTTCTCTAGAACTTGAAGAAGAAGAAGGGTTGAAGCTAGGGCTAAAGGTCAAGTATCCATTATCCATTGTTGTGGGCTTTGATAACAAGGTATGATACCTTTATTCATCCATGGAATACTTGCATCCATGGATCCCCTAAGTTCTCCCAATTGAAAGTAGAAATTCTCCAATTTGAGTTAGGGTTTTCTTCTAAGTTATGGGTCTTTATGAATGTTGATTCAATTGATTGGATTATGATTGTTTATGCATGAATTGAGAGGATTCTACACTTTTTTTATGATAAATTCCAATGTACCCATGCCTAACCCATGTTTTTTAAGATGAAATTGATGTAAATGAGTTTTGATCTATGAAAGGAGGATTTATGGATTTAGGTGTATTTTTATAGGATAAATAAGGTACATTATGAATTGCTTTGAGATTGAAGCATATGTGCTGATTATGATACGAATTGCTTTGATAGTGAAGCATATATTACGAATTGTTGATTATTTATGTAATTATTGTGGAAGGGATGTTTCCCACATGATTTGTTTATGTATAAAGACTTTCTCACATTGAATGATTCTAGACTGAAAGGATTGATCACCTAAAATGAAACTAAGCTTACGAACTGTGAATGTGATGAGACTAGTAGCGATTACCTATGACCTCTAATGAGAAGAATATGAGGTGATTACCCATATTCCTTAGGGTCGGACTAGAGGCTAATACCCACAATCCTAAGTAACAGACAAGAGGTGAGTACCTATGTCATATGATAGAAAGACAAGAGGCGAGTACCCATGTCACATGATGAAAGGACAAGAGGCGACTACAGATGATCCTAAAAGTATGTTGGACAAGAGGCGATTACCTATGATCCTATAGTAAGAGGGACAAGAGACGACTACCCATGATCCCAAGGTAATAAGGTCTAGAGGTGAATACCTATGATCCTTTATAGTAAGGCAAGAGATGACTTCCCATGTCTTTAAAAGATAAGTTAGAATATGTTATGGTAAGTGATGAACCGTTGCTTGAGTTTGCCTTCTATGATGAGTAAGACTAGTGGCGGATAACCCATGTCTTGACTAAGCATGAATTGAGTTTACTTCAAGAAGTACTCCTTATATGTTGGAATGATCTATTACGTGCATTGATTATGTTTTATGACTTATGTTTGTCTAACTCTTATGTTATGTTTTTGTAAGTTATCATATTTAGTACATTTTTGTACTAACGCATACTCTTGCCTATATATTTTATCCAAATATAGGGTCCGGCGTTCTCGACTCTCATCCCCGTGGCTATGATCTATAGTAGAGGCAAGGCTGAAGATTGGTGAGTCCTCATAGCATCCGAGGATATGGCCACTACTTTTCTTATGTTCTTTCCATTTTAGCTTTGAACATTATTGTATGGGCTGTGTCTTGAGATTTTATTGTATTAGATGGTTTTTGAGACAAGTGTATTAGACTTTTGCTTCGTTTTATAAAACTTTGGCTACGTTTGAAATATTTTAAATCTTATCGATTTTATATTATCTTGACTATGAATGCTAAGTGGCTTATATGAGGCCTCCCGGAGTCTTGTATGTCATGTTACATCTAGGGGGTATCCTTGGATCCTGATAGTTTTTCTTGCTTTAGGCACTAATGGGGGAACATTTGGTGCTTCAGTGACAATTGTCTTTTCTTTGTCCCTAGATTGTGCCTTATTCGTACAATAATGCCCCAAAGTTGATTCTTCTACTTTCTTTAGAGATTGACACCCTTTCACTCCCTTAGGAGATTCTATAGATTTCATTTTCAACAAACCAAACCCTTTAGATGCACTATTAGGAGGCCCATATTGCTTAGTAAAATCTTTGACCATATCGACCTAAGAGAACCATTTCCATGTGTCTTGGTTTGCGTACCACATCAAGGTTGGCCCTATAAGCGTCCTAACAAAAAGTCTCATATTAAATTCATTGTCTTGTCCTATGCTTGCTAACCAATCAAGAGATGCCTTCAAGTGGTTCGGGGAATACCTATCCAATCATACATTGGAATATCAACGAGATTATAAGGTGTCTCGTTTTCACTTTCTATCTCAACCAAATTTGTCCCAAGTTATGAAGCAAGCTCATTTGTGAAAGAATTTTTGTTAGTATCTGTATTGAAATGTCTCCCACCTTTTTTTTCCATCTCTGCTTATTTCACTTGAATTTTCAAATGCTTCATTTTGTGGAAGTGGATGCATGTTTGAAAATTGTCAAGCATTACAATCAAAGACGGGATATGCAGTTGTGCGAATACGAGAGTATGCCTCTAAATCTTCATCGAAGGAGTCCTTAATATTGTAGCCCACCGAGTCTTCATTAGAAGAATTCTTAAGATCAACTATCATTTCCTTGATTCCATCAATTTCTTGTTCCTTTTTTGCCACTTTTTTCTCAAGCTTAGATATTTTATCTTGGTATGACTCGGCTTCTTCATAGTTGAATTCATCTTCAACTAAATAAATCACAATTCGATCGGTCATGTCGTCCTTGAATTTATTTTTCCCTTTAATGCTCAACTTAAGTCAACCTTTGGAAGGAAAATGAAATATTTGGTAAGCGCAGAGTAAGTATGCAAAAGTTCAAGAGTAGAGCATTTAAAAAACAACTAATATAGTCCTATAAGGGATACTATTTAAGAAAATAAATAATCATCCAAACTTGATGAAAAAAGCTCGATATTAAGGAAACTATGGTTAATCGAGCATACAAGAGTTGGATTTGTTAAATCAACGGATTGCGAACAATTTTTAAAAATCTTTTTAGTATTATTTGGTTGAAATTTTCACGGGTGAAAATAATGTCAAATAATTGGAGATTTATGAGAATGTCCTTGACCAACGTGCCAAAACTTGAAAATGGGTGCATAAAATTAAATGTTGCCAAACCCTAATAAGAACGGTACGATTATTTTGAATTGAGGAAGTATTGCACTTGAGTCATAAAATTTGAACAAATATTGGCAAGTGCTATTTGATAGACTGCACAAATACATTTGGACATCTATCAATTTAAGAAGCAACAAAGGGCATGAAGATTGATGATAAAGTGGAAGAATTTGAGAGCATAAGTGAAAGTTCCATGACGTAGATCAAATGCTAAATAGATTCTACGAAATGTGGAACTAATAAAAAATAATGATTTTGTTGTTGGAAAAATAAGATCATACCTGGAGGGACTTAGAAGAGCTTGGAAAGGTAGAAATTTAAACACTCAAATTTTGGCAAGAATTTAGCAAATTGGGAGTAAATTAACTTAAGAAAAATAGATGGGTTGAATATGCCCATTTTAAGAGAGTACGAAAAGAATTCTTAAAGCAAATTACAGACACAAGTATTGAAAGATCAAAAGAAGAAATTTTAAAATAATGACAAATCAAATTTGATAAGATTTAAAGGAAGAAAGTCCTAATTGGGGAACACTAAGAGTTTGCACGAGCATAGAATAGTTATGAGCCTAAATGATGCTTTACAATTGTGAAAATGCGCTAAGCGGGGAAATATTATTATAAAAATTTGAACATAACATAAGAATTTGTAAATATGCAATAGGTAATCAAAATAAAAATAGAAGTAGATAAATGCAAATTAACTTTTTCTTCGAAAAAACAAAGATGATGTTAGTAATAATCAATATATTAAGGTTGAAAATACTTTCATATAAGATACATAGCAAGTAAGCAAGCAAATATTTGCAAAGCATATAACACAAGTATATTAAATAATGTGTCCTAAAATATAGATGACCTATTTATGCCAGAGGTAGGCCTAATGCGTATTTGAAAAATAAATGTGCCAAAATATGTCATTCCATTTCCCTTTAATTAATTAGACGAATCTATTTCCAAAATTAAATAAAACAAAAAACTTAAGCTCTCAATTGCATCTATGGATCTTCGTCTCATGACATGCTCATGGTTTAATCTCCATAGGTCAAAACTTGGAATCTTCATAGCTATCTGCATCACAAAAGGGTTAGTAATACCCGCCCTCCTAAAGTTAATTAATTTAGAACAAATGGTCCATATATTGGCACAACTATTTTTCAAATAATGCACACTTAAATGATAAGAGACACTTGGGGTCGTGAACCCACTTGGACATTTGGGTAAAGTTGACTAATGAACTTAATATACCAAGGATATTAAGTCTCTTTAGTTTACATGATGCATGTATCGTAAAGGGTGTTGGTTTAGCTCTATCCTAGATAGAATAAGAGTGGGTTTACAAGACACAAGGTTCTCGAGTGAACAACTCGAGTGAAAAGGCTACGCGGTCACATGGAAAAAGATCTGGACAATTTATATGAAGCAGTAACAAATAAATATTTTATATAAAGTAGTATCAAATAAACAGTTTATATCACATAAGCATGATAAATAAAGCATTAGGCATATAAAATATATATAAAAAAAAAAACAATTTAAAAAAACAAGTGAATGCCAAAAACCTTAATTATTAACTTAAATTTGTTATGGTTTAGAACCTAGAGTCCCCAACGGAGTCATCAAACTGTTATACCCTATTTAAACTCGAGGTTCAAACGGTGTACAACATATTGGTGATTCCTAAATAATTAACTTATTCGTCACCTAATTATTTTTTAAAGGTAAATTAGGATACCTAATTTATTAATTAAGTAGTACTAAAAATTAACTTATGCGATTCTAGGTAAGGATTCTAGTTATCCTAAAGGAAAGGGGTTAAGCATCCTTTAAGATTCGTTAAACACGATAACTGATCAAAAACTCAGATTAATAAAAATATAAAACTTGATTTAAAATATGACGTAACCATCAATATTTTTTTTAAAATATGAACTCTCACTCTGTATTGCCACTTGAGAAAAGAATACATTTTAAGGAGGGGTTGGCCAAACCTTCTTGGGAGATTGACATACCAATCTTGTGATAATGCAAAAACAATCCTAGCCAAATCTACTGATATTTAACAGATAAGGCCTTCAAGGTGGTTCGAAAGTTAATGAACTGGGTTTACATCTTTTGACTCTAAAGGAGGGTAGGGACCATTTGTCCATGTTTACTAGTCCTTTGACAACTCGTGGAATGCTATTGTGTCGTAGGTAAATCTTTAAAGACTCCAAGGAGGGGCCGATGGAAGCTAGCTTGTCATCCACTTTGTTCGCGTCCCTATAGCAGTGAGTGGTGGCAATTCCATGTAATCCCACAAGACTCTTGATATCTCAAACAGTTTCTTCAATCCTCCATAGTGTTGTCCATATTCCATTTATGGTATTTTGCAGCAAGAGAGTCAGTTTCAGCAACAATCTGGTTCATAACATTCTCTATGCACCATTTTAGTCCAAAGAGTAGTGCGGATACTTCAGCTTGGTTGCTTGTTGTAGTGCCTAGCGGTAGACTTAATGCCATCAAGACGTTGCCTGTGCTATCCCTGAGAACCCTCCCCCCTCCTCCATAGTTCCCCTCTATGCACGAACCATCTGTGTTGAGTTTTAATAGGGGTGCAGGAGGGCATATCCATTTGACCATGGTGGAGTTGTATTGCACTAACCTTTTCCCAAAAATAAGGTATATGTCCTCCCACTTTTCATTGCGTGGATTCCTTTGAATTTAGCTTTGATAAGTCGATGAATATTGTATGTGATCAGGGACTTGGATCTAAGAATGGAAGGCTTTTCTCTGTCAAATTTGGAGCTGCACGTGGATCTCCATAATTCCCATAACACTATGGGAGGCATGATCTTTAACATGTATGATGCCATAGTGTTTCTTGTCTTGAAGTTCCAGCATTCTATGATTAGGTTCCTGAATGAGTTGTTCTTGTATTTGATGCCAATTTTCCCTGCAAACTCTTTCCATATCCTTTGTACAAAATCTCCTTTTTAGAAGAGATGCTCAACCATTTCTGTATCCTGGTTCATTCCTGCATACAAACAACAACTGCAATTAGTATTAGTGTCAATGTCGAACTTAAAATTTTTATCATCTATGGAGAGCCTATTGTGAATGGCTCTCTAGGTAATGAAGGACATTTTATAAGGGATGTCCTTGTGCCATATTTTAGCTTCTAAAGGAGAGGAAATCCTTTTCTACCTTACGATATTCCAAGCTGAAGAGACATTAAATTTTCCAGATTCCTCTAGCGTCCAGATGGGTCTATCAGCACCTTCTTGATTAAGGTGCATGGAAGTATTCATTAAGCAGATGTTTGGATTGTCTCAGGTAGATGGTTCCATAGGCAACTCCAATCCCATTGCTCATCTTTGTAAACATCTTTAACCTTGATGTTATGGTGAATAAACTCCCCCTCAACAGCAAGGTACAAAGGTCCATCATCAGACCAACCAATTATCATACCAGAAGCTACTATTCCCTATCTTGATTTTCCACTTGCTGAACTCTTCAACGTTGCCCTTAAAATCTCACACATAGCCTTCCAGCTGTGTGATTGTCCAGGTTTCTAGCAGATGGTGATATGATGTTCATTAGAGAAGTATTTACTTTTCACGATCAAAGATCTTTTAGATCACTAAAAGACAAAAATTTTCTAGAGAGAGAATCTCACTTCTCACTAAATTCTCTGCAAATTTGTGACAGTTCCTAGCCGTTGGAGCTGCGGCTCCAACCAATGTTTCTCACAGCGGACCTTCCGCCACCTCGTAACCCACCCCCAATGCATCAGAACAACCATATGTAGCAGATGGACATCAGCTCCACCCTCCAGAATCAATTCCCCCCTCCCAGACCCTAAATGCCATGCCCCCCTAAGCTAAAGAAGCAGAACCAAAAACAGATCAACCCTCAAACCTGTAATGGGCACAGTACCCAACAACCTAGGGCTCTCTGCTCAAAAGAACACTGTTAACCTTCATACTTTCTATGCAAATGCCACTGTCAACAGAGCGGCAAGACAAAATCAAATCAGGCTAGAGGCAAGAGGGTATGAACTCAAAAATGGAAAAATAGTGGTGTTTTTCCCGAAGGAAGAAAATGATCTCCTGGCTCAAACCTGCAAATGGAAAATTATAGGTAAGTTCTCCCATATCTGACCTTCAATTGACAATATCAGAAAAGAATTTGCTAAAATGATACCTAGCAAAGGCAATGTCAAAATTGGGGAGTATGCTATGCATCATGTCTTCATTGATTTTGATAACATAGATGACCACCTCAATGTCTACTCGAAAAACTTCCTTACTTTTGGAGAAAATCATCTCATGAAAATACTAAGATGGGCTACCAATTTTAAGCCTGAGGCTGAAACAACTTTGGCACCGGTTTGGATCAATCTCCCTGATCTTCCATGGCATTTCTATGAATGGGATGTGATCCAACGAATTTGTAAACCTATAGGAACGCCATTGGTTATGGATAAAGCCACCAGCTCAAAAACAAGACCTGCAACGGCCAAAGTTAGAGTTGAAATCAATTTAACAAAACGGAGTGAAGTTGTATTGAGGGAATCGTTTTGTCTCAATCAATCAAGAATGCCTCAACTGGATAAATTCACTTATTTCACACAATTCTTCTGGTCATGCCTTTTCCTCTTTACTTTCTATATTCCTATAATGCAATGATGGAGATAGAGTACTTGGGATCAGCAGAATTTTAAAACCTCTTATGTATGAAGTTCTTATTGAAATAAGAAATGAAGAGGGCAAACTATAGGGCATCACTCAAAAAGTGGAATATGAGACCATCCCGTCATTCTGCTTCCACTGCAAAATTCAAAGCCACAAGGATGATAAATGCAGGAAACTCAACCCAGAACTAAGACAAGAATCTGGGAAAGACAACAATTACAAAGGACAGGGCAAAAATGGAAATGAAAATCAGTCAACTGGCATGAAGAGTCCAGAAAATAACAAGGGGAAAAATGAAGGTAACATTAAAAATCAGAAGAACTCAAACAAAATGAGTAGGGGTGGCAAACAATAGAAAGAAGGAAAGGAAGAACAACAACTTATGAGAAACATCAAGGAGCCAATGTTATACCTCAAAGAACAGGAAAGGATGGGCAAAACGCAAAAGAAGGAGGAATTCTTCTACAGAAAAAACAAAATACTGGGAACTTCTCCCGACTTACTAATGTGTTGGACAAAATGGAGACTAGTGAAGGCATGACTCCTACTAATTCACAAGAAAAGGAAGAGCATCAGCCAACTTCCACAAGATTTCACAGCAAACACAACCACGGGTAAAAAGGACAAGAGGAAACAAAAAACCATGGCCCCTAAAACCCGAAGCAACATGAGGCGGCACAGACAGCAGAAAGAAATCGTATGCCCAGACGTAAC